>QVRM01002676.1:0-54248 GCA_003439945.1 Dermanyssus gallinae
AAATTGTAGTCAGAGCTGGCCGGCAATATATGAATGCCGTGCACGTTTTTACTTGAGTAAGCATCTGTTAATGCATCGATCCCCGAAGGTAGTTAGTATTAGTTTAGTTGAGCCCGTACCGCAGCGTCGTTGTACGCTGGCGCTCCATCGTGCTGGAATTCATTGAGCGAATGCATCCAGGCATTTACTAGTAGTTCTAGTTCTGAGGCCTGCTTAGAAATGTTTGGCACGTTTCTCCATTTAGCTTTTCGGGATTTATGAGGCTCCATAAAGTAGCTGTGGACAAATGATTTACTATTACATACACACTTTTCGGTATTGTTACAATTATACTACATTACACGTGTTCGTTAAGTCTCGAAAGCGACATCGTTTTTTGTTAATGCTAAACATAGATAAATATATTATGTATGCATATCCAGAAAATCTATCACCGCCCCAACCCATCCAAATAGTTGGCGCTAACCGACATGTCTTATGCTAATGTCTGGTGCAAATGAGACGGCAAAATGTACAGCGACACTCACCGCAAAG
Source organism: Dermanyssus gallinae (assembly GCA_003439945.1). NCBI lineage: Eukaryota > Metazoa > Arthropoda > Arachnida > Mesostigmata > Dermanyssidae > Dermanyssus > Dermanyssus gallinae. The sequence continues at coordinate 535 of QVRM01002676.1, forward strand.
GTACTAAAAGAACCCCGTCCGATAACGCAGTTTGTGCTGAAACCGATAGGCATAAAAGCGTGTGCTAACGTAGCGTTGCTTAAAGAGCGGTTACATCAATGCGTTGCCCAACATAACCGCTGTCCCGCCGGTGTAGAACGCTTCTGACACTTCTCTCATCTTCTGCTCAAAAAATGCCCTACAGAGCTCTCACAGTGCAACGGTTTGCAGATGTTGACGGCGGTTTACCAGCTTCTCGATGATGGGCGTCAGACTATAAGTTAGCCTGTTTGTTCGCTTCTAGGAAGACCCAAAACTCTCGTTAGGAACGTAGCCTTCACCGTGTCGAGATCGTTATGCCTCCTCAAGGGATAGATATTTGCATATCATTGTGGCGCAATATGATGCCACCAAGGCTATCTTTACTGAGAATTCCTCTGTCGCTGGGACTGAGGCCATGGCTATAGGGCTGATCTTAACTAAAGATATTTTTGTTGTACACCAGGGAGATCTAAGTGGCTAACTCAGTTCATGTGGCTTTTTTTTTTTTTTTTTTGTTCTGGGAGGTTTCGGTAATGCATGATGCACATGCGCCACTAGCAGCCTGCGTGACTAGTGTGAGACTCGCAAACCCACTAAACCCGGATTCCTCCCCACCCCCCCAGGCTCGGTATTACTTTGGCATTACATCGAAACAGTTCATGTGGCTAACTCGTTCTCGTTGTGCCTATTAAGCCAAGGCAGCAGGCGTCCCAGTCGGTACCACCGGATTGCTAAAGCCCGGTGGCGTTGACCGACCGGCCCGGGTTTCGTGTGCAGCACACTTCCCCCGTACATTTAAAGTAGCCTTAACAACCCTCGACTGGGCCATGACAAAATGACAATATGAATTTGTTGCCACTCAATCGATATCGTATGCCTTGCCTCCCGCGCCAACAAAAGTTTCCTCGGGAAGCTTCTACTGAGAGTTTATACAGTCTGACCAACTTTCTATTGGCGCGTGAAGGTTCCCGCAGCACGCGTAACTCCCGAAGTTGTTTACAAATACAACGGACAACAGGCTTCGTGCTTGACGATTAACTTGCTAAAATTGTTATTCGCTACGCTTGTCCAAATATTCACTAAAAGTAATCCAGGTATGCATGCAAAAATATGCAGCTTTTTGTTTGCCGACGTAATAGAATGTTTGCATTAAATATGTTCTCTTGTGTAAACAAAGATGCGCTTGCGAAGAGCACAAGTGCAGAAAATGTAGGTTGTATTTTCTGTAGACTTCTCGCAATTGCATATTTTGTAAAACTATATCCGGTCAACCACATAGGTATGATAAAAGTTATTACTGCCACTGTCAATCTTAAAGAAGACATTTTCGCGCCCCATTTTTTTCGCACCACCTAAACATAGTATTCTAATAGTTTAATCTGAAGGACTCCATCAGCGCAAATCCTAAATTTAGTTACGTTGAGTGTGCTAATCTTGCAATACCCTGTCTTTTCATGTTAACACTGCCTTTCGTTATTTTGCCATAAACTGAAATAAAATTAAGCAAACAACAAGGCCAAAAGTCACACTTGACAAAATTCTAGTAATGCTTTGTATAGGCACTTAACACAATATGTTATTTCATTTCGATTTAGTATTTATTTCACCACAAAATTGGTAGACAGTTGATATACGTTTCACAAGGTGTCACAGTGTAACACTTCGATCTTAAAATATTTATTTAACTTTAGATGATAGGGACGTTCCGCAAATGTCTGCGCACACAAGTATATGATAGCGTCCAATATCACATTCTCCACAAGAGCTACAAACACGTCCTTCAATATTAAAACAGCTGGGCTTCATGCATATGTGATGGTGGTACCCGTGCCAAGTTAATTGGCAGATTAGCGAGCGGTTCCTTTAAATACCTCGTTTTCATCTCTGTGAACAAAAGGCCGGGTCATCAGTATAGTTCTTTCTCTGTAGGCTCGATGTAAGTGTTTAACCGCAACGAAACTGCGAAATGGTGCAAAGAAAACAAGCTCAAGATTAACGCCGAAAAGTCAGAGGTCTTACGCTTTAGCAGACGAAGGTCATACGCAGTCAGGGGTAATAGTCTATCAGTATACGGAAAACCACTCAAATAAATTGGCCACTTTTCGTATATAGGCCACTCACTCCCAGGCTCTTTTCTAGCCAATCGTCATATCGGGAAGATACAAGCAAAAACTACGCCTGCAATGTTTTCTTGGATAATGTGCATGATGTGGACGTAAAAACAGTTATAAATTGCTTTAAAATCAAAGTACTTCATGTGCCGCTCTACAATTACATCATAATTAACCCTGAGCCATTTGAAAAAATCTAGACAAGTTGAGGCCCTGCTTTGTTAAGCATGTATTACGGCTTCCAACGTGCGCGTCGGTAACACTTGCCTTAGAGATGTGCGGAGAGAAAACACTCATTGAAGACCTAGTACTTAATAACAAATTAGTTTATTGCAACGCATATTATTATTACAATGACTTCTAAACAGCATTTATTTCACCATATACTGGTAGTTGGTTTTCCTACGCTTGTTTGCAATGTTTAGTGCAAGCGTGTACTCTCATTATGGGGTCGTAGAGAAAATCCTGTAATGTAGTGCAGGTTAATACGTCATATCCAATTATCTCCAAAGTTTAGAGAGGCATTCGTCAATATAAAAAAAAAACGGTTTTTTCAGATATACTTTGTGATGTTATCCGTCTCAGGTCACGCGGCACACCAATGAGCGGCGCTTTTGGCACTCCCCGTTTGTCTGAACGGAACGCTGGTCTTTCGGTCCATTTTTCTTGAATAAATGCTGTATTGTTGTTCCCCCCCTAACTGTACCAAGTTATCACTTTGCTATTTTAAGTAGTAAGTCTTCTATGGAACTTCGTTTGCAGCAGCCATGGGACAACGCACATCGTACTGTGTGGAGACACGTTAAGTGACCCCGGCAATATAAATCGAGTGGCACCCATCACTTCTCCTGATAGCTTGTAGTAATATTTCATAAAGATCTGGACCATTAGAGAGTGAAGCTAATGGGAATAGGTTACTTTAGTGGGCAGGGTCCTTAGCGGGGCAACATCTGTCCGCTGAGATCGAGTCCCACACTGTTCGAGATGGAAGGAGTAAGGTTCCCTACTCGTAACGACAGCGCGTAACGTGGTTTAAACTTCCTTCAACAACAAATGTGTTGCAGCGTTGCCGGAAGGCAGTGATAGACATTGGAAGTACGCTAATCCTGAAAACGTTCATAAATGCCTCGGTGTGTCCCGCAGATCACCTAATAAATATATTACTGCCGTTGCATTTACTTGAATATTTTCCCTGTATCTGCTGAACAACAGGCGGAGGGAGGGAGGATTTAAACGATTCCCAGCTATGTACAATTGTTCACGATATCTAGCGGTTAACCGTTAAGCTAAATGCAATCGAGTGCTTTGGAGTGTGCAGTTCCCGGAAGGAAGCAAATGACGTTGATTTTTCCGACGTGGATTGTTGGCCGCTGCCTTTCACACCACATTTGGCCTCTCTTATATGAGATAGCACTTACGGTAGGTGCGCTCGTAGCATTAACAGATTGTCACATCGCGCTAAAACGGTCTTCAGTGCTTACATGGAAGAATCCATCCGTTGCTCCGCTGCGATTTACCTAAAACAGTCGAGCAATCGGGCTAAACCAACGATGTGAGCGCTTTGTACGAGACACTGGTAAAAGCGATACCCCGGAGTTCGTTGGCTCTCTCGAATTGCCCTTTCTTATATAGAAGGGCTGAAAGCTACTCTTCCTCTACTCATCAGGTGTTTGGCGTTGGCGAAAACGGTCGTTATGCAGACTCGTTCGAATGGGGCACACGTCGATATTCACCCTGAGGTGCTCGTTAGCTAGTAAGGTTTTTATTCTATTAGGTTTCCTGATTATAGCACTCGCAATGACCTCGTACACCGTGAAGCATTTAAGTATGCTTCGGGCTTGTCCACGGCCGGCCGGCAGTGTCTAGAATAATTAAAAACATTTTTTAAGGAGGTTGTTTTTAATTCTAGACTATCCTCCATCCCCTACGGGCTTGGAACTTAACCTGAGGTATATCTTCAATGCACCGAGGGCCGAACATGTTAAGATATCTAGGGTTTCCCTAACAGTCCTTGTGACACTCAGCGGCACGATTAATCATCTATTCTCAATGAGCATCGCTCAAGGAAAATTCGCTCAACAACAGGGATCAAACCGGGGACCGGTAGATGACAACCATACTAGCGCACTAGTCCCCTAGACCACGCCGCCACGGCATGTAACATCCCTGTAGGAGAGTCTTCGGAAGTACTACAGCCAGATGCTGTTATTGATGGAAAATACTAAATCAATGATAGATAAGAAATACCTACACAATGGTTAGCTAGCTTAGTCCATTTCTACAATTCATGAGCTTAGTAAAGATGCTGGAAACTGCTCTCACAGATGCTAATTACAATGCGATTGATGCATTTATGAATTAGTTGTACAATTTACAAAACATGATCTCTAGGTTGCTCTTCCTGATGAGGTAACCAACGAAGCTCGTTTTTTTTACAAGGGTAGTACCCTCGTCATTACATACATAATGTAATATACGCAAAATAGATAGTCTTTCTAAGAAATATAAAATAATACAAGAAAACCTATTTAATGCCAGACTTAGGCATACGAAGCAACAAAGCTGCGCAATGACATAGATACGACAGCCGACAAGAAGAAAAACACAATGGCGGGCACAAGATACAAGGTACCATGGCTAAACTAAAAATACGATTGTCGCAATCCAAGTTTAGTCCTATGAGAAAAGGAATGTCAGCTAACTGTAGCCGCCAATACTGTGCGTAGAGACTAAGCCTGTGTCCTGTGCCCGACAAAAGGGTAGTCGATTGCCTACTACCATACATGTGTGCGTTGTGTGTTTACGTATAATACGTGAGCGAGGCCAAAATAAAAAAGATGTAGCCTACAACAATGAATATAATATGAAAAATTACTCTAGTCAATGTTGTAGGCTCAATTAAACGTCGTGTCGGGCGCCGAAGCAAATGCATGCCTCATTTCCACATGCAGCAGCATGTAGTTAGTTGAGTTAGCCTATGGATAATAATTGAATTATTGTTTATTACTGTAAATTTACGTCACCTCGCTATCTTAACCCGTGATGATGCATACTTGGTTGCTGATGATGCACTGGGTAGCAACAGTAGCACAGCATGGCACTAACGTGCATCTATCGAGACCGTCGACCCGCTCAGCGCCTGGCCTTCTAGTTGCCAACATGATTATGATTAGAATTGTTGAGCTAGCGCTCCAGTGTTTAGGCGTTTTCTCTTTCTTTCATTTATTTTTATAGACTTTGTACTTTTCTTTGGACTTTTCTATCACGCAGAATCTTATTTCTCATCGCCAGGCAATACGACGGTATCGACGCTATTGTTGCACATGAGTCCTCAGGAGAATGGGCAGAAGCTCATTTGCCGTGTCAGCAACCACCAGCTGCCAGGAAGCACCTGGGAGGACTCAGTCGTGCTCAACGTTCTTCGTGAGTTCCAGCAATCATAAACCATATCGAACATATATGTACGCGGACGCCTGCGCGACAATGCATGAGCCTGCAAACGCCTAAAGCGAGAATGCTTGAGTAGCCGATGCGGGTGTTTGTTGACCTTGTGCAGTGCCCCTGGGAACAGCGCCCTATATATATATATATATATATATATATATATAAATATATATATATATATATAAAGGGTGTCCGGACATTTCAGTAGGGCATGGTCTCTAAGAAGTCTTGTTTCGAAGTGACCATTTATTATAGTGTTAATAAACGCTATGCTAATAATGGCTCGGAATGCCATCCAAGACACAGATAATGAATCTGTGTCTTGATGGCACTAAAATATTGCTCTATGACAATAACTGGTTGCTGTAACAATTACCGCTAAGCGTTAACACTTGAGGTGATTTCACCAATACTCGATCCGCAATGCACAACTATTTACATATTTTTTGCAGGCCAGGTGGACCTTCATCTTGTGAGAAAATCTTGCTACTGCTGCGACCGTTCCTTGCCGCATTTCTATAAAGGCCCTCTAAAAGAGAACCCACTCGCCCACTTCATAAATCGTCTCTTAAATCTTGCCGCTTACGAAATCCTAGTTTGCAGATCTCGGAAAGCTTGCATATTCTGGTTGGAAAAGTATTCTGGTTAAGTTACCCGGAGTTTGCAACGTTTTAAAAGAACCCGGTTGAAACATTACATAGCTCCCTGTGGGGCACTTGTGACAGCTCGCCTGTTCCTCTAGGCAGATTACTATTTCTGCCGTTCAAAGGTCCATGCTTTATTTTCTCAGATCTCAGTGCTCACAGTGCTTTTGGGCATGTTACGTGGGCGTCGTCTAGAATTTGATGTAATTTGCAGCAGAGTTTCTACGCAATCAAAGCCATACCTAGTTTTGGATACTAGCTGGTGGTATATGGGGCATTTTTGCGGGACACGGACGGCTGACCCAGGCCAAAGACACCGGCGGCGCAGGATGTACAGGCGTTCAACGTAGTATCGGTGGCATCTAGGCTAAATAAAACCCACTTGTTCTATTCTAAGTGCTGACTTGTAGAAAATGACGAATACACGCAACCACTTTGGGTCTAAGCATGGCAATTCTAAGCATGACAACGCTCCAGTTTTTTCAGAACGGTGCGCCGTTTTTCTGCTTCTAGAACTGCACGCCTCGGTTGCAAAACCGATCCACCTTGCATGCACTGAATTTGATATATATATATATATATATTTATATATATATATATATATATATATATATCTATATATATATCAAATTCAGTGCATGCAAGGTGGATCGGTTTTGCAACCGAGGCGTGCAGTTCTAGAAGCAGAAAAAACGGCGCACCTATATATATATATATATATATAAATCACGCCGCGGTATGCCGGATGGTTTGTCCACAGCATAACTAGCAGAACGCTAGATTGATGGTTTGCTCGAAACCCTTTGGCGTAACATAAGCACATTTACCTAGTTCGGGAAATTAAATAAATAAAAAAAATAACAATATATATATATATATATATATATATATATATATATATATATACATATAGTGTATATATATATATATATATACATATAGTGTACGTGTGACACGCGTAAAGCGATGGTATAACGGCTTTTCTTTGTCGTGTCGGGTATGTTCGCTGGTTGCAGATCGTCCGATTGTCAGCCTGTCATTGGGTGAAGGGCTGTCGCTGCCCAAGCTAGCCGAGGGCAGTGACGTCTACTTTGAGTGTTCGGTGTCCGCCAACCCGCCGCTGAGCCACATCCAATGGACGCTCAATGACCGTGAGCTGCCTCAGGATCCCGACATTATTCTGCAGGTGTGTAGGCGGTAAATTCGTAGAAGGATGGTCTTCTTCTTGCTGATGGGGCCGCACTTAACCGGCGGTGGAGGCCTTGTGCCTTGTGCCGTTTCAAGGCGTGCCTTAGACAGACGAACGGCCATTCGACTTCGAATCAAAACACTTTCATTACCCGTGTGGTGTCTAAAATGTGGTTTGGGGGGCATTTCGAAGAAGAAAAACCAACCAAATTTGACAACAGACTTCCGCCTGGAAATCGAATCATCGGCCGCCTGTATTACGGCAACAGCCGGCTAGCGCTGTAGCCGTTACGGCCCAATATATATATATATATATATATATATATATATATATATATATATATATATATATATATTTAGAAAGAGAGAGATGCAATTTAAATGTAACCCCGATGGTTACTAGGTATCACTACACCACAACTCTCTGTTATCAGCATTGCTATTACGGGTGCGACAATTCGAGGTTCACTGGACATTATTAGACAATATTAGCAAAGCAGCTCCTCGCATGTATTAGAACCTGTCATAAAAGAAATAACATTTGGAGCGCATTAACGGGCACAATGAAACGAAATGCCAACACCGTTTAAAGTTCCTACGGTCGTAAGTGAAGCTGACACAGATGAAGTACGCAAGCAAAACCAACGAGAGCAGCTAACGAGCAAACGACTGTACAGTGCTAGCATTTTTCAAAAATTTATTTTAAAAGGTCTAAAAAATATTGATAAATTAAAAAAATATATTAAAGAGATTATTAGAAAAATGTATTTTTATATATTATGAAGGTTATTATCATATATTATAAAATATAGGCGTAACAAAAAAGGAAAATATAATAGTATATGCATTTGATTTAAGTTAATTTAGGGGCATTCTATTGGTTTAGATCATTTATAAATAAGTTTAATAAAAATGAAAAAAAATGACATATTAAAAACTTAAACATTAAATAAACGTTTTGACTATCAAATTTACTTTAAGTTATAAGAGGGTCAATTGACAAAATTAAAATTCTTATTAATAGAAAAATTACACCCCCTAATGTATTAAGAACTTAAAGAGGAAGGATTGAATAGACAAATAAACAATCGAATATGAGTCCCATACTAACCACACAAAGGGGGCCACTAGTGCCACGTGTGTGCATCATGCATTGCCTATGCCTTTGAACACAACAAAGGCGTTGACGTGCAGTTGTTTCCTGGAACAACAATAACAACAACAGCAACAGCGAAAACAATAACAGCAGCAAAAAAAACAACAACAACAACAACAACATAATGTTAGTTTGCGTTGTTCAGGTTGTTGCATGTCAAGGTGAGGGTGGTTTCGTACGGCGGCTGTCGCCACAAGTGTTGCCTCTGCTTATAATAACATTACTTGTGTACGTTAACTGCTAGCATTGCTATCACCGACGCTGCCACCAGCACTAATGCAACAATAACAACATTAGCAATAGCAACTAAAAGAACAATAACAACGACAACTGAAAGAGCAACAACAGCGGCAACAACAACAACAGAAATAACATTAATACCAACAATAACAATAACAGAAATAATATTAATAACAACAACAACAACAAAAACAGTAATATTATTAAGAACAACAACAATAACAGCAACAATAACAACAACCACAACAACAACAACAACAACAACAACAACAACACTTACTACGCCTGCAATAACGTAGATAGACAGACGCGCGTCGCTTGGGCGGTCGATGGTGATGGCGAATATGATCGTGGTGACGACGTCTATGACCGACCGACCGACCAGAAGCAAGTAGAATCAATCAACGAAACGTAGCCAGCGAAACGTTGAATAAACAGACGAACGTGTGACCGAACGTCGATCGCCGACGCCTGAGGAGGTTCCAGCAAACGCATAGGGGGCGTCTTCTCTCTAGATTGGGGGCGGCTGGGGTAGCAGCCGACCGTCACAGGCAATTCTCCACAGTCGCGCGTAGCAGAAACCAACGCCGAAAAGGATAGAGAATATATATATATATATATAGAGGGAGGGAGGGAAAGAGAGAGAGAGTGAGCGAGGGAGGGAGAGAGATATAGAGAGAGAGGCAGAGAAAGGCGGCGCAGCGGAGCAATGGACAGAAAAAACAGATAAAGTCATATTCCCAGCAAAGAGTGTAGAGTCAGAAAGAGAAGAATAGTACGGAGTAAAGTGTTTCTGTGTGAACGTGTTTGTGTGTGTGTGTGAGGGACAGGAGGAAAAGGAAATTGTAAGTGGGAAAGAGAACCAGAAAGCAAGAGCACGAGAGAGAGAGAGATTCAGGAAGTAAGAGGGAGAAACGGTCAGGAAGAGAGATAAAGAAACTCACCGTATTGGCGGAAGTCCAAGACGCGGGCGTCCCCCCGGTTGCTGGGTGCTGCTGCTGCTGCTGCAGCAACAACAGCAGCAGCAGCAGCAGTGGCAGCCTTTCTTCTTCTTCTTCTTTTATGGAGCAGAAGGACTGGCAACGATCTCTAGTCGGATGTTGATCGTCGTCCATTGAGTTAGCTGAACCCCAGCCCCTGGCTAGCGGCTGGGTAGTCTATCATTGGTCGGAGAGGCACAGAAAGAGAGAGAGAGAGAGAGGGGAAGGAGGGAGAGTCGGTACGAATGGAGATTGACTGTGGCGGCCGAGCGGATCCGCCGCGGCCACCCCCCCCCCCCCCCCCCCGTCTCCTCCGGGGGTGAGGCAAATGAGGGGCAAATAGGGAGCGCATACTTTTCAAAGGATGGCGTAGCGTCTTTTCGCGCAACGCGGCGGCGACGACAACGACGACGACAGTCATGATGATAATGATGATGATGGGGACGAAGAAAGTCATCAGGCGGATCTCGATCGAGCAGCAGCAGCAGGAGCAGCACACGACGAACAGAGGCCGTCGAAGGAAAATTCGAGGCAGAACATAAAGAAGAGATGAGACGCTGGGGAGCGGCGGCGGCGACGAGGGCGCTAGATACAGACCGACCGGCCGACCGACCAGACATGGCAGCGTCGTCTGGGGCCAGGCTCTGGGGGAGGCGCGGCAATAGTGTGCGTGAGGGGGGGGTGGTAGCAGGGGGTGAAGGACGCGTTGAACGCCGGCGGCCACGTGACGCATGGATCATCGCACAGGCGCACGACTTTGCTCGCCTGACCCGTTCTCGTTTGTTGGCTATCAATAGCCGTCGTGGCCGCTGTTGTTGTTGCTTGTATCGTTGCTGTTTGTATTTTTGTTGTTGTTGTTGTCGTTGTTGTTGCTTTTATCGTTGTTGTTGTTGTTGCTGTGTTGTTGTTGTTGCTTGTATCGTTGTTGTTGCTGTGTTGTTGTTGTTTTTATCGTTGTTGTTGCTATTAAGGTTGTTGTTTGTTGTTGCTGTTGCCATTACTGTTGTTGTGGGTGATTTTAGGGTTGTTGTTTCTGCTATTGCTTTTACTATTGTTATTCTTGCTTTAATGGTTGTTGTTTCAGCTGTTTCTTTTACTATTGTTATTGTTGTTGTTGCTGGTACTATTGTTCTGCCGTTGTTGTTGTTGTCAACGTCTTAGTCGACTCCGCGGCTTCTACTACCAATGCGCTCAATGAAGCGCTCAATCAGAGAACATGGTGTCGAGAAGGGCGCAAGGCAAATAAATGAAACCAGAGGCTGAGAGAAAGAGAGAGTGCAAAAACAAAGGCGAGAGGGTGATATCAGCATGAATGCTATATATATATATATATATATATATATATATATATATATATATATATATATATATATATATACATATATATATATATATATATATATATATATATATACATATATACATATATTGCAAAACGCTAGTTTATGCGTTTACGGCTTTACGTGGTGTAAGATTTCCACTCCTTAAATTCTTATCTCGATATTCTGTTAGAATCACAAAGACACCAATACACTCTCGTAACGCGGTCCGGAGACACCATTAATTTGCGTTCATCGTCATCTGAACAGCAAGCCATCCGGTTGGTCGTGCATCACTAGAGAATCGGAAACAAATTAGTGTTGGTGTTTTTGATATTTTGCAGAGGTTAATATAATGTATCTCCTATAAAGCATAATGAAATACCTTTGAAAAACGCAATATCAGGCAAATAATCTACTGTACAGCTATCATAATAGAGAATATGGTATGGTAGCATCTAGAAAGCAAGTTTCTATTATTAGAACTAACACAGACGCCGGAGATAGCTGCGTATGCACTTCCGACGTGCCAAACTATTGTTTAGGAGTAGTTACGAAACGTGTCGCCTGTAGTAATCAAGATTTCCTGTCCGCAAGTTTACCGAACAAAATTCTTTCACTCACAAAAAACTGAGAACGCTGATATTTTGACCAGATTGTTATGAAATCGCCGTTTTAAAGCCGAGGGGATTCTTCAGAGCGTGCCAAGAGGCAATGCTCTTGTGTTGGAACGACACGGGTCCACCGAGTCAAGTTAGGCGCGTCTTAAATAAAAAAAAACTGCAACTGAATAAATATCACATCTATAAATGGCTAGCAGGTGTTTCTCAGTTCTGACAGAAAGCTACTAGAATAAGAATATTTGCGTTCCTTTTTCCGAGTTTCGAGTGTTCCAAAGTTTCGATTCGGCTCGCTGCGTCAAGAGTCATGCTGCAAGTTAACACGGGCCGGAATAGGCGTGTTTTCTGACATCATGGCTACTTACGGACCAACTCACTTACTCACTCACTCCAAAGTTCAACGAACGCTGGCCGCACTCCAAATTTGCTGCGTGGCTATTGTCGGCATTACTACATGCATTGAAGAAGGAAGCGCAAAGCAATAAAGTTAGTTTTGTAAGGGTGGCCCGGCCTGGCCCGCGCCAGTAGTCGATGACATGCTCCAGTTGTGTTCGTCGTCGGCCCCGAAGTATGCGGACCACATACATGAGCTGCATGCCATCTAAGCAAGAAGCTTCAGTACTTCCTCTAACGAACACATAACCAAATGCCGGGCCAGAGTCGAGATCGAGGCTTCATCGAAGCCCTGCTCTATTTCCGTTAGGAGACGCCGGCCATCTATTAGGTATTCAGCCAGCTCTTGCTAGTGGCCTTCGGCGTGCTTCTGAAAGAACATTGTCGCAGTTCCGCTAAGGAAGCCTTCTACTCGACGAGACCTTAAACTTTCTTTTAAACATCATGATTTCGAGCTGGTAGGGAGCTCATGTCGACCAGCAGCTGCTGGTGGATGCACACGGCAAATGTTACCATTTCGTATGAACGCTGGTGGTCATCATGCCCTCGACCAGTTCAGCGTGAATTATTTTTTGTCGGCGCAACACAGCAGAGTTACTTGACCGTTATCCATTAGTATGTAGATGAAAGGGTGAAGGATAACTGCTCCACAACAGTGGATTACATAATTTACGCACTTGTTCCCGACACGCCGCTTATTATATACAGACTCAGCGCGGTGTTGAACCTTGAAGGGGAACACCGCACCGTCCTGTGTCCTCGAACCATATATGTATAGACAGTAGTTCGTAATGACGTCTGACCATGCTCTGCACACAGCAGTGCCCAAACAAGGGTGACGACAAACACGCCAGTAGCAAATAGTGAAGCAGAAGGCCTGTCGAAGCAAGTACGGTGAGGACATCCTTTAGTTAGGATTCCATAAGTCCTGAATGAAATCCGGTAACACGCGCGAGAGCCTGGGCAGATGCCGAGGACTTGGCAACTGTGTGCGACATTCAACAATTCGTATTAAAAATAAATAGATACATTTTCTACTTCATTATGTTTCGCCATAATCGCATTTTTTAATCGTCGGGGCTAAATCTGCAACGTTAATGGAGGTAGTTAGTAGGACGACGCGGGGCGCTGTGGACTCACTGCGTGCTAGTTTAGCTCTTTTAATCGCTAATGAACAAGGAACAAACGAGGAAGTTGATGCGCCGGCGAACGGCATTGCCCCGACACGGAGCGCTCGTTGCAACCAGCCCAGCAGTACTCAATATCAACTGCCCCGACTGGTTAGCTTCTGCCGCGGCTAATGATCGGGACACCGTGTGACGTAATGAATGAACTTGAGATATATGATCAGCACTAATTAATAGCAAATACAACAAAGCACAATGTTTTGAATTTATTTCACTCCATTGTCAAAGAACGGATACACTGTCGTATAACGATTTTAGCCGCGATACATATACGAGTATATAGAAAATGTGGCTTCTACAAATATCGCTTTGAAAAGTTTCAAATGATATAGTTTTAATGTCGTTTTAGTTAGCATTTTTCAGCATTTTCAGTATTTGGCAAAACGAGCTGATCACTAGTCGGTGGTAACTAACAGTTGCTTTTTCGAAGATTTTGTCAGGACAGTAGTAGTAACGTTGTAAGCCGGCTAGCATCACTGCGGGTAAACTCCGGCGTGACGATATATATATATATATATATATATATATATATATATATATATACAGGTAGTTCAATAAGTTCTTAGAATGAAAACCGAGAATTTTCCAAATTTTTACATTTTTCTTATTCGATATACTCCCCGAGAAGCTCAATACACTTTTCCCACCGAGATTTCAGAGCTTTCATACCTCTTGAGTAGAATTCTGCATCGTTAGACTGAAAATAGGCATTGACAGCAGCCTTAACCTCTTCATTGCTGGAAAAACGCTTTCCACCGAGACTATTCTTCAAATGTCCGAAGAGGAAATAATCAGAGGGGGCCAGGTCTGGAGAATAAGAGAGTTGTTCAATAAGTTCGAACCTCAGTTGGGCCAGTTTTGCCGATGCTTGCCGGGACTTGTGTACAGGAGCATTGCCCTGGTGAAACGGGACAACCTTCTTCTGCAAAGCGGGCCGTTTCACGATGAGTTCTTGCTAACGGCAGTCCAACAGTCTTGCATAATATTCTCCTGTGATCGTTTTACAGCTCTCAAGGTAGTCGACCAGCATTATTCTACGTTGGTCTTAAAAAACTGTAGCCATCACCTTTCCGGTCAATGCCGTTGTCCGCACCCTCTTCGGAGGTCCTTCATCAGGTGCACACCATTGGCAAGATGCTTCTTGGGTCTCGGGAGTGTAGTGATGAACCCGGCTTTCATCGACGGTCATGAATCTGCACCAAAAATCCGACAGATTGTTCAACATCTTGGCCAAATTTCGCTGTAAAGCCAAAACAGGCGCGTCTTTTTGGCCTTGGTTGAGCAAATGCGGCAGCCATTTTGCTCTAAGCTCTTTCATCTTCAAGCTTTCGTGTAGGATAAAATGCACACTGCCTAAACTAATCCCTAATGCCTCCGCTATTTCCTTAATGTTCATTCGCTTATCTGTGCCAATAATTTTTCGCACTTTCTCTACGTTTTCCTCATCAGTTGCCGTTTTTTGGCCTCCTGGACGTAGTTCATCCTCGGTGCTCCTGCGACCTCTTTTTAACACATTAATCCAGTTGGAAACAGTGGCAAAACATGGCGCAGAGTCACCGTACGTCTCGTCTAACTCAATTTTTACTTGGGTCGCATTCCAACCTTTAAAATAAAAAAGCTTGATAATTACTCGAAACTCTTTTTCTCCATTTTTAAAATCACGCCGATACGTTGCACGGGAAAAGCTATCAAACGAAATCGCAACGGCCAATCACCATAATATATTGAGTGCTAGCAGTCGAAAAGTTGCAGTTCCTATTAGCGGTGAAAGCGTGCCAAAATTCGAATTCTATAAAGCTCATTCTAAGAACTTATTGAACTACCTGTATATATATAGAAAATATTGTGATAATTTATTAATAATTCACAATACGTTTGCACACTCGGCAGTGCTCGCCTTAATAAACATGGTAATAAAAAGGGGTCACGTGCGGTTAAAAATCAGCTGTCCGTGTCATTGCTTGATGGTAGCCCCCGCACTTAGGGACCCGGTGGGAGCGGTATATCCTCAAGGTTTCTTGCAACGTTAAGACGTTAAAATCCATAAGATTCCTTTTCGTGACGCCGAGCCTCAAGAGCGTACTCGCAGATTCGGAGTCCCATACACCACTTATAGAGCAGCCAGGACCTCATGGTCTCGACGTACCCTCACAGGACGGACTACAAAATGGCATCCCCCTATCCAACCGCAGGTAGACATGCGGGATGATAGTCAGGGATAGAGCTGATTGAATGAGAACGGCAGAGACGCCTCTCCCACGGCTTCGATGTAATGCCAAAGTAATACCGAGCCTGGGGGGGTGGGGAGGAATCCGGGTTTAGTGGGTTTGCGAGTCTCACAATAGTCACGCAGGCTGCTAGCGGCGCATGTGCATCATGCATTCCCGAAACCTCGCAGAACAAAAAAAGCACCACTCATGGGTATAGTAACCGTAGTCCTGCCGCGTTTTTGCCCGTTTCCTGTTCGGGCCGCAAACCTCGCCATCTAAAACCCAGACCTCGGTAGGTGTTGTTATTACGAGGTCGGGCGTTAGACCCGGTGCGCCCGGTCGGAATACTCGCTCACGAACCACTTCGTAACCACTCTCGCGGAAAAGACGCGCCATGCGATCACAGACGTCGTCATGTTTATTTAAAGTTTGTTTGTGTGTTGTATTGCACATCTGAACGACATGAGCCAACGTCTATATATATATATATATATATATTTATGCAACCAATGCGAAGGCACCTAAATAGCCAAGGAGCGCTCCTAAGCTTTGGGAATGCATTCCTCACGCACTTCAGTCATTATACACACGCACTTTACTGCTTGCTCGCCACCGCTAAGATCCGCTTTAGATTATTTGATTGCATACAATACAGGCCCATTTATGAGAATTCTCGCGCGAAGACTTCCTAGTCGAAATATTCACCTAGTGTTCCGGGTTCAACTATACCGAGATATGCATTCAATGTACCTACGCTATGTTATTGATGGGTCATCAAGGCAAAAACTCAATGAACAATGCCACAGTTTCCAAACAGACGCCAATCCCACCGAGCAAGATGGCTTAGTGGCAAATGTCTTTGCCTTGCATTTGGTAGGCTTGGGTTCGAGACCCAGACCGGCCACTTCAAAATTGGTTTTCATGGTTCCCAATTTAAACAAGGTGAATGCCGTTGCGGATTAAAATTCGACCATGATCGAAAAAAAACGGGGAGCACGGATGTCTCAATGAAAAGAGATGGAGCATTACAATCCACCCCCCTCGTTAAGTTTAAGTAAGTAAATAATCTATCCGCGTACTCAAAGATGTTTTACTTAGAAAAATATACGATTATTTACTAGAGCTCGCTATTCTTGCAAACTCTAGTCTGCTTGTCTAAGTTATCGCAATCCATAATAATAATAATAATAATTATTATTATTATTATTATTATTATTATTATAACAACATGCATCGACGTACCAATCAAATCGACGGTACAAATCTAACGCTATAATCAATCTCTAGGGTTCAGGACGATAAAAGCATATAGTTTGCAGCACAGATTTCTGATTCTGTAGCTTGCTACAAGCACGTGTACTATACTGCCTTGCGCCGCACAGTAAAACGCTGATACTGCAGACCTATTTGCCTGGTTTGCCTGTCATAGGCCTGAATGCGTTAATCTTCTTCATCGCCAAAGTAACATTCGCATAACTTAATCTGCTGTTGTAGAGCCACCACTATGTGTCAAACCAATGACACCCCAAAACATGGCGATTGAATGTCTACTGGACAGTGTCTAACACAGCAAACGGACGACCTGAAGTGTGATATATTGTGGGCTTCTGATGGAAAACATGCCACAGGCGCTGACAGGTTACCGCCGGTTACGGGTGTACGAGTGTGTCTTCGTGCACCTAGTTAAATCGAATGTGTTAAATACTAAGCATATATATATATATATATATATATATATATATAGACCCCGGCATTATCGATAAGTTAGGTATATACATGTATATATGCGAACATTAATCTTACGGAATAACTAAAACATATATATATACATTGTCGCTATTGCACAAGCCTCCGAAAAACAGCTACAAAGGGGAATAAACGCCAACTCAACGTTTTGATTAATAGGTCGTAGTCAGCAACCTTAGTCAACAGCTTTGTTATCTACAAATTCAATGCGCCAGAGCATAGGGTGAAGCACATATGAAAGAAGTTGTTGCATCTTAGGGTCTGCTTTTAGACATGGGTAGTTGTTTGCCTAAGAAGGGTACGCTCGTTACGTCAAAAAGAAGAGAAATGCACCTACGCCATGCGACGCATCTTCGCCTGGCGTTGGCCTGGTTTGCTTGCCGGATTGCCCTTCTAGCGCAATCTTCTTCGCTAAGTCGCGACGGTTCGGCCGAGACATTCACGTTGGCGAACGTGAACACCTACATTGTTTGTGAACGCTGAATACGGACAGAGACGTTATTCGTTGTGCTAGAGACGAGCCCTGAACGTGCCGCCAAGCAAGGCACTTAGCTATTGCTCGAACACATTGTTTATGTATCAAAAGCCAATGGCAATCGAGCAGGTAACCTTGCGATTTTTCGCGTACGGCGGCACACGCACATACTATAGGCACGCTCACAGGCATATGTCCCATCCCTAACTACACCCCCCGTTTAGAGTGCAGTTGTTGATGTTTACAAACTTCTCTCCGCATTCGTCAATACAAAGTTCTATTAGCGTTGATTCTTTAATAATGTGGTCTTCAGCGTGGCAGAGTAGTTCCGATACGTTGCGGATCGATCCGTGAGACCGCTTGCTGTCTTCGTCAAGGATTCCCGGGTTAGGCATACGCATTGTTTGCGCCTGTCCGGTCGCATTAGAGCCTTGACTAGTCTGACACATCTGCTCGGTAGAGATGCTATCTCTGTGTTGTTAAGAATGCACGCAATTCGCTCATTTTGCACGTTTGCACATATATACATTTATATATATATATATATATATATATATACATAAAGTTAAATATGTATATATATATATACAAACATATATATTTGACTTTATAGGTTGAGTCATAGGTCCGTTCGGATTTTTCACCCAAGTTAGTTTAACCTGGTGTATCTACTCTTCTAGCTATGACGCAATGACTTAAAAACAAGAATATGCATGTCCATAGAACAAGCGTAAGCATGGACATAAAGAACGAAGCATCATTTTGGTACCATATCGATGCTGAACTGATCTCGTACGTAACTTGTCCTGTGATACTCTTGCACAAGTTTATGAATGCTGTTTTCACAAGACCGGGTATATCCGTAAATTGTACAAAGAGCCCGCCAGCATGTCCGTACAGAGTTTCTCATTTCATGATAAAATGTCACAAGTGTTGTTCTGTTAGGCTCTACTTCAGAATTGGCAGCTTTGCCTGTTTCTTGCATAGAAACTTTGGAAAGATAGCAGCTGATTATTAGGTCACTTTATATATATGTATATATATAAGCAAACGGCTATGTTCATAGAGATGATTGATGATTTCGATTCTTATGATACACTTAGGTGCAAGTGCGAGTGTTCATTTGCACATCAAAGAAGTGGTCAATAAGATTAACGCACTTAAGCTGTGATAGTACTTCCAAGTCGTTGTTCTTGAAAGTTGACAGCGACTAAAGGTTAACAACATTTGTATTAATATTACAACTTTTGCAGAGCCTGTTCAGGAATTTTCTAAACATCCTCAACTATGCCTATGTGTGTGCACAAATATGGACTCCAGACGGGTGTTAATACAAAAGCCTTTTTTTTTCTTTTTTTTTTTTATAGGACTAACTGGGAAATGCGGTACGCACACACGGACACCACCGCAGGAAACTCGTCTGCAAGTGTGGGCCGGTAGTGTGGGGCTCCAACTCACTAAAAACCAGTCATGTCCTAATCCCCCAATCGATCGGGAACTGCATGAGCATAACTTCAAACGATCGAAGGGGGAGAGTAGTTTAAGCATTTAGCTATCCCGGGATGCCCCGCGGGATGATGTCGTGCAGTTACGGTTTTTCTTCTCCTTGGCGCGCATGATGTTTTCCATAATGCTTGCAATGCTAGTCCAGTCGTCGCGTGACTTAATCATAAGCTGTATGATCGTTCTAAGGGTGCCGTCTTCAGCCCTAGGTAGACCCGCACGCTGAGCGGCCCATTCCGGGCACCACAAAATTGTATGTTCAGGCGTATCCTCTGATTCGCTTTGGCAGTACTTGCAGAAAGGAGATGTGGTTTTCCCAATTCTGAACAAGTAATAATACAAACGCCTGGACGTTGCTTCGCGGTCTTTACCGAGCAAGATGGCTTAGTGACAAAAGCCTTTGGTTTGCATTCGGGAGGCCTGGGTTCGAGGCCCAGACCGGCCACTCCTAAATTGGTTTTCATCGTTCTCAATTTAAACAAGGTAAATGCCGGAGTGGAGTAATAATCGACAATGATCGGAAAAAAAACGGGAAGCACGGGGATGTCTCAATAAAAATAGATGGTGCATTACCATCCAACCCCCCATTAAGTAAGTAAGTCTTCTAGCGTGAGAGACCAGTGCACAACCAGCTGACTTCGTCGACGAGTCGGGAAGGCGCCCACTCGCTCCGGAAGTTCCCTGGTTCAACACATTCGCGTGTCGTTAGGTTTAAAAACGTTTAATTGTTGTATTAATTTTATTTTTAGTCTTACTTATCAACTTTAAACTAATGGATTGCGTGCAAAGGTTACGATGCCGCCTAGAAGGGGTAGTACTGTACCGCCGCCCACACTGGATATATACAGGTTACAGCAGGGCTCAGCCGCCGCGAGTGCATGTGCTGATAACACCGATGCCGCGAAAGGGGTTGCAGCAAATCACCTTGATGCGCCTGCGATGGATATTTCCGGTGAACCCGAGCCCATCCTTACCGAGCACCCACTCGCCTGGTCCAGGTGATGGAAACGTCACGGCAGAATAGCGCGTCATAAGCTTAAGTTGGGTTTATTCTCTACGAGCGCTGAGGATGACAAAGCTATTGAGACAAATGACGACGGGTTTATTCGTGTGGTAGCCTGCAGTGAAAAACTGACTGCGTCCCGTGAGCATACGAGTCTGGTGAACTAGGGGACATTCAAAGTGATTATCCGGTAAGAACCATCCACAGGCGAAGCCACAGCAG
Source organism: Dermanyssus gallinae (assembly GCA_003439945.1). Classification (NCBI taxonomy): domain Eukaryota; kingdom Metazoa; phylum Arthropoda; class Arachnida; order Mesostigmata; family Dermanyssidae; genus Dermanyssus; species Dermanyssus gallinae. Next base: position 20,997 of record QVRM01002676.1, read on the forward strand.
AGTTCCCTAAAGGTTCGCTATTATCGATGTATAAACGCATACACAACGTGGCTCCCGGATGCAGAATATCCGGTGACAGAAGGTCCATGATCGTGGCGCTTTGGCGAATTGAAGACGCATGCCGGGTGCTTTCGATTTTAGCCTAGGGAGCCCATCGGTGGTCAAACACAGCCCATCTCTGTCAGTCATTAAAGCCAGGATACACGGAGTGCCAATATAAATCACCGAGAAGATACTACGCGAGTTATTGCCACTTGGAGTTAAGCACGTGAAAATTGTTCGACAACAAAACGGAGCAAGAGTTATGCTTAGTAAGGTGATTCTTTTCCTTACGCGCCAACCTCCGCCATCCGTATTTCTTGGATACTGAGCTCATCAAGTTGTTTTCGAGCCCTACCAACCTAAGTTATGACACAAGTGTTTGAGGCAGGGACACTTCGCCGACAGGTGCACCATGCTCCAGGTATGCAAGAAGTGCGGCACTCCCGGGCGCCTAGGAGCAAGCTGCTTCACTTCGGCATGATATGTGAACCATCGTGGTGCTCACGCGGCGGGTTCATCTGCCTGTCCTCGGTTGGCTTTCCTTCGAGAAAGAAATCGAATTATACTTAAAGCCCGCACACTGCAACAGGTGCAGATACTGCATCCGACGGCCGAGATCACCGACATGTCTCTCATATCAATCCTGTCTGTAGACAACACATCTGAGGCTTCAAAACAACTTTCGTACGCTAGCGTCGTCCGCGGGATCTCCCAATCACACGATGACCCTACCTCACAGCTACTACCCCCGGCTCCAATATCAATCTCTACTAGAAAACGCGGAAGCACCAGAAGCGCGGAGGACGCCCGCTGTAAGGTATTGCCGAATCAAAACACCCGTTAAGCGCACACGTAAAGCGGTCCAGGCTGTGCCCGGCCCTAAAAACGCCTCCCTCGGATTGTCTACGATTCTTTTAGGCTAAAGCCCAGATTTGTCGACAAAATCAAAGCCTTATTAGAGCTTTTGGAGCTGCTGTTACAGATGCTACCTCTAGTAGACAATCTACGACGAATCGTACAATCATGATGAATCGGCATTGATTGATTGATTGAGTTATTGTTTGCTTCGCATGTATACCTTAATACAAATGTCACCCTCTTATATATCAGGGACGCTTAGAGCGGCAGCATATATGTTACCTACGCATCTATATAATCAATGATGCTGACATATGAGTTGAACAACGAGTATAATTAAGACGCTAGTAGTTACACCTTCCCGTCATCTGTAAATGTCCAGTGCGAGGCTTATTCTAGGGTTGGTGGAAACTTATTGGTGGTGAGGTCGCCCGAGTTCGTGTAGCGGAAAAGCGACCAGCTGTCGTAGTTGCTTGTGACACTTCTCGATCAGGATGCACAAAGACTGTGTTGCTGTCACGAGTTTCCGATGGTATACATACAGTAGACGAGGCAGTGCTGTGATACGAAAAGATGAGCCACGAAGAGACGGGGCTACCAATGTGTGCGAATTTTCGAGCTGTTTTTCGACCACCGATTAGGAGAATCGAAAGATCGTCGATATAAAGTTCTATTAGAATTGATCCTCTAATAAAATAAGCACTGCCGATACGTTGTGGATCGATACCTGCAAGACCGGTCGTCTCCCGCTGACGTTCCGCGGTTCGGCACACTTGTTTGCCCAGTCTGGTCGAATTGCAGCGTTGTAGTCTGGTAGAGGTGCTGTGTTATTGAGAATGCATGTAGTTCGGTACGTTTGTACTGGGTATTGCACGTTTATATACAGGTAGTTCAATAAGTTCTTAGAATGAAAACCGAGAATTTTCCAAATCATGTTTTTAAATTTTTCTTATTCGATATACTCCCCGAGAAGCTCAATACACTTTTCCCACCGATATTTCAGAGCTTCATACCTCTTGAGTAGAATTCCGCGTCGTTAGACTGAAAGTAGGCATTGACAGCAGCCTTAACCTCTTCATTGCTGGAAAAACGCTTTCCACCGAGACTATTCTTCAAATGTTCGAAGAGGAAATAATCAGAGGGGGCCAGGTCTGGAGAATAGGAGGGTTGTTCAATAAGTTCGAACCTCAGTTGGGCCAGTTTTGCCGATGCTTGCCGGGACTTGTGTGCAGGAGCATTGCCCTGGTGAAACGGGACAACCTTCTTCTGCAAAGCGGGCCGTTTCACGATGAGTTCTTGTTAACGGCAGTCCAACAGTCTTGCATAATCTTCTCCTGTGATCGTTTTACAGCTCTCAATGTAGTCGACCAGCATTATTCTACGTTGTAAAGCCAAAACAGGCGCGTCTTTTTGGCCTTGGTTGAGCAAATGCGGCAGCCATTTTGCTCTAAGCTCTTTCATCTTCAAGTTTTCGTGTAGGATAAAATGCACACTGCCTGACCTAATCCCTAATGCCTCCGCTATTTCCTTAATGTTCATTCGCTTATCTGTACCAAGAATTTTTTGCACTTTCTCTACGTTTTCCTCATCAGTTGCCGTTTTTTGGCCTCCTGGACGTAGTTCATCCTCGGTGCTCCTGCGACCTCTTTTTAACACATAATTCCAGTTGGAAACAGTGGTAAAACATGGCGCAGAGTCACTGTACGTCTCGTCTAACTCAATTTTTACTTGGGTCGCATTCCAACCTTTGAAATAAAAATGCTTGATAACCACTCGAAACTCTTTTTTCTCCATTTTTAAAAATCACGCCGATACGTTGCACGGGAAAAGCTATCAAACGAAATCGCAACGGCCAATCACCATAATATATTGAGTGCTAGCAGTCGAAAAGTTGCAGTTCCTATTAGCGGTGAAAGCGTGCCAAAATTCGAATTCTAAAAAGCTCATTCTAAGAACTTATTGAACTACCTGTATATATATATATTTTTGAAAGATCGCCACTGGGAATCGTAGAGCTTGTAATAGTAAATATTTTTTAATGAAGCATGGCCTCGGAGAAGTCTTGTTTCAGAGTGGGAGTGATATTACTAAAATCCGTGACATCGGTGTTGTTGCCTGACATAGGAGCATAAAATGCGTAATTCTAAGACAACTTCTATACAGAAACTAAGCACATCGTCGTATTCGTAAGGAAATTCTGCTTCTTGTGGGGCAAATGCACATTGATAGGCATTTTGGTACCGAATCGATGGCAATGCGAGTCGTGATTGCAGAGTAATTAAGATTTAGCAGAGGGAATGTCAATATAGCATGCATAAATGACCGAAAAAATATTTATCTGATGAAGTAGGTAATTTATGCATGCACTCAATTTTGACATGCCCTCCGAAAAACCTTAACTACTTCGAAACTACGTATCGCCACTTTTTGGTACCAAAATGATTGTCCTGGAATGATAAAGAAAGACGTTTTTCGGAAGTAACAAAAATAAGTGTTATGTAGACCGGTTTGGGCTTGCGTTTGTGGCCTCATTTAAAAGAGATTGTGTGGACACCGGGGTGCATTGCGTTCTGGACGGCCAAAAACAGCTTCCTATAAGAAAACATATCTTGAAACAGTTGTGCTTAGGCTTCTAGTGATTACACTCAAATAAATACTTCAATTATACCCACTGTGTCGCTCCTAACTTTTTCATTTGAACACCCCTTATATATATATATATATACGAGGTGTGTTCAAAACGTATCGCGACTTTTGAATTTTCATGGGGTTACGTATATTCGAATTTCGATTTTTTGTGGCGTTATGTTGGTACTCATGTCTCTCACTTATGCCGACAAGCTCGGCCATTTTGAATGTTCACTTAATTGTTGACAGCTGCTTTGCTTGCACGTGTTTTGGATCGTCTTCGATTTTTACCTATTCAAAAAAATGGATCAAAGAACCTGTATCAAATTTTGTGTGAAAAACGAAATTAAGTGCGCGGATGCATTCCGAATGTTGACTGTGGCATACGGAGAAGCTACCTTGGACCGAAGCAACGTTTATCGGTGGTACAAAATGTTCTCAGAAGGCCGAGAAGATGTGAACGACGAAGAGCGTGCCGGACGCCCGAGCACTTCAACAACAGACGAAAAAATTAATGATTAACGATTGCAGGGGCGTGGTGCATCATGAGTTCTTGCCACAGGGTAGAACGGTCAATAAGGAATATTACCTGCAAGTTATGCGCAATTTGCGCGAAGCAATCCGCCAGAAACGCCCGGAATTGTGGAAGAACAAAAATTGGCTTTTGCACCACGATAACGCCCCTGCTCACACATCGTTGCTTGTGCGCGAGTTTTTGGCCAAAAACAACACACTAATGATGCCGCAGCCACCGTATTCCCCAGATCTGGCCCCCTGTGACTTTTTGTTGTTCCCTAAACTGAAGAGGCCCATGAAAGGACGACGTTACGCTACGCTTGACGAGATAAAGACGGCATCGAAGGAGGAGCTGAACAAGGTTAAAAAAAATGTTTTTTTGAAGTGCTTCGAAGATTGGAAAAACCGTTGGCACAAGTGTATAATATCTCATGTTGATTACTTTGAAGGGGACAAAATAGATATTCATGAATAAATGAATAATTTTTGAAAAAACACAAAAGTCGCGATACGTTTTGAACACACTATGTATATATATAAATTACAGCGGACCTCAATTTACATACACGTGTACGTAAGTGCACGTTCCGGTCAGACGTCGATTGTCGAGGGAAAGGAGAGGTGATCGCCTGCGACTCCAAGCCAGGAAGTTTGGGGTGAAAAGTTCTGCCGTGGCACGTGCCTGTTTTCGACGCATTCAGTCGTAAACATTGCTTGTGAACGCCACGCAAGCTCTGCACCGGCGCATTTATATACGTGTAGTCTTTATTAGAAAATAACGATCAGAAAGAAATATGTATGTGCATATATATATATATATATATATATACAAGTGTTTTACAAGTTTAATTTTACTACACAATGTTAACAGCAACGAAATAACTTAAAACAATGACAACCTTAAATAATTCATGTTAATCTCCCGTGTCGCTGTTTCACTCTCTACTCAGGGTACCTATCTGGCTTTACGGAACGTATCCGCAGCAAAACTGAATGGCCGACTCAACTGTGACGTCTCGAACTCGCTTGGTAGCATGCGGAGCAATGACATCGAACTACGTATACTCTGTAAGTATACAATATAAATCAATTAATAGAATTTCTTTTTCGATGTTCTAATATAAAGACGTGCGGTCGTGTTATTGGTATGCAGACTTCGGTTCAGCTTCGTAAACGGCTCAGGTAAATCGTCAGAACATTGTGCATTAACCTAGCTGCCAAAATAGCGTCGTTAGAGAGATGGGCGTGTCTATATTGGTACGTATATTTTTTCGGTAGGTGTCCGCTATGTGATCTCTGGGGCTTTTTTTACCTTGGCGCAAGCTGGCTAGGACATTCCAGGATGCCTTTGGGCACTTTGCCCGGCAGAACACCGCTCCAGGAGGCATTGGATATCTCATGGCTGCAGGTTAACTTGCCTGCATAGCTGGCTCCATTGAGTGTACCACTGCCTACCTGTACCGGATCTCGATTTAAGGAGTATGGGCACTACTGATGTCTCGGCGATTATACGAGGGATCTCTACAAAGACGCTCTACGACCAACGAGCAGCACTTTGTTCAATGCGATCAAGCAGAAGAAAATCGACGATGCTTTGCCCGAAATAGACGCGTTTAGGACCGTCGGTGGCATCAAGGACAATACTTTGACTGAGCGAGAAACGAGGCAGCTAGAAAAGGTCAGAAGTTATATCGGTGCAGTCGGGAGCGCTCAAGTTAATCATGAGAGGGCAAACGTCGGAGTCCGGGGGATCTGGCCTTTTTCGTTGAGGGCTTTCCGTTGCAGATACTAAAGACAATTCATTCCTGGGCTCCTCTGAATAAGATCTTGTGTGATAAGTGCGATGTGATAGTATAGTTGGCATGTGTCGGTGCGGCTTGCCGAATTGCAGGGTTAATATGACTTAAAGATGTTCCGGTGGTTACTACATGTTCTTCACTTGCCTCGTTCAAAGCTAGAATTCTATACATTAGCCCGGCCTTTATTGAGCCAGAAGTGATGGACGAGCTTACAACGCTCATCCATTACTTCCGAGAGCCGAGAGCTTGTCGGAAGTGCAGCCAGGCAGGCAACTTGGAGAATACTGGCCCCAACTCTACAGGCTGCGTTAACTGAGGGGACCTCACGACGCTAGGTTTGATTCCAGCCCAACAATTTGTTTTCCACACAGGGCAAGGCGCTGCAACAGGTCAGAGTGAGTCACCCAACAGCGGTCGTCAAAAATTATCTGTGGGCGTTTCTCTGTGTGCCTATTTTAAGGCACTCTGTGGAAGCTACCTGTTGAACCCCCAGATTTCATCCGATTCCCACTGAGAAACGTCGCTTTCCGTCCGTTGTGCAGGACATCGCGACTAGACGATGAGGCTTCCCACAGCGAGCCCCTGCCCACGAACATTTGCCTGAATCATATGTGGCTTGGCTGGGTTCGCGGCTGCAAAGCGGCTTTTGCATAATACCGTCGAACGTATTCCATTGCACATGGACAGAATACTATTGCAATCTTGCGTGGCAAGCACTCGCCGGCACCGCTGAATTGGTCGTGGCCTACGCAGCCTACCGGCGTATTGTATGTAACGACCACAAGGAAAGACATCATTGAAGTATTACGTTCCCCTTCTTCGAGAAGGGTTCGTCAGCTAGGCGACGAGATTAAATTAAGCCCCGCTTGTTGGCGGATCTAACTGTGGAGCAGTAAGAAGTGGCCGCTACTAACTACTTGCACTGGCCGGTGTCGCGGATGTCCTGTGTCATTGCTACAACCTGAACCGATGGTGGCCTGTCTTCTTCAGGGCAAACTTGTTTGCGCTGGGACTTGAACGCCGGTGGAGCAAGGAAGTGTGGTTTTTCAGCGTGCAACCAAAAATCAGTATTCGCGACAACATTCATTTTCTAGGCGAGAAAATTGACGAACACCAACTAGGGCTCGCAGTGAACGAGATAGAAATTGCGGTACACTTAGCCAAGATAATTTGTCAGAGGCAGGGGGTGTATCAAGGCGATCCATTAGAGTCGGCTTTGTTCTGCCTAGCGGTTAATAAACTGGTCATATCTCTACGTCCATTCAAAGTATGGTACCAAAAAAGCGGAGGTCTCGGCAGTTGCCTTGATGGCGTCCTGGATTGTACCCATAGGGTTCGCGAAAATGCTGCAATGAGCGGATTGGCACTAAACGTAGCTCGTTTTTGAAACGTTGTTTCTGTCCGGAGTCTAGAAGTGGTAGACAGAAATCGCTTTTGCGACATTCCGGGAGCTCTTTCATGGTCGAAAGGTAATCCTTCTTCTTCGCATGACTCTAAAACACAAACACTCCTACTTGTGTCTGAATGAGGATTGGGCCCCCTCGACCTTACAAAGTCAGAACACCCGAAAGCACGTGTTCTTAGCATGAGTGGATGACTTCTCTGTTCGAAAGATAGTTATACAGTTTAATCCGCTCGGCTTATAATGAGAATGCAAGAGCCCGTCTGAGAACAGTGTCAGCTAGGATCGCGGAAATCTGGCTGCGTGCCCTTCCAAGTGCCCCTCTAATTGCATCGCTCGATGACATTATTATGAGGATTGATGCAGGCCTCCGACTGGGCGCAGCATTGGCAGAGAACCGTTGCTGCATTCCCAGCGATGCTTAAACTGCTAAAAACTACCTGACTGATTTAATGATGATTTGAGTTAGGGTAGCTTTTGATATAGCATGTAACTCTGTGGCACTTACTCACAACCTATATGGTCAGACGCAGCTCATTTTAAATAGGATACGATATCTATAGTGTTGTTACCTATTTGCTCTTCAGATATATATATATATATATATATATATATATACATATATATATATATATATATATATATATATATATATATATATATATATATATATACATATATATATGTGTGAGTGAAATTACTACAGAGCCTTACTTTGCCTTTACCTCTGGATGGTTTTGCAGATCCTCCGAGATGTCGCACGAACGCTGTACAAACTCTGCACAGATACGCGTCCACCAAGTCGCCATTGGTAATTCGCTGTCAGATGGATGCCGACCCAAGTGACCGGCTTGTCTTCACGTGGTTTGTGCGCAATTCGACCAACGGGTTAGTAATCATTGCCGTTCAACCGCGCCCACTCCATCAGATTATGCCATTCGTCCCTATGACTCCAGGTGTTTGAGCACCACGTGAGGAATACACGAAGCGGAAGGTAGCGCGTTCGGCAGCGCAGTACTCTGGTGTCACATCTGCTGCCTTTGCGGTAATTTGTATAACCCTAGACTTAAAAGGAAAAGCTCGCCTGAAGGCCTGTTTTGATCCAATGAGCGGAAAGTGGCTGCAGGCCCTGCCTTTGCCGCAACTGGGGACGATGCTGGACAATAACACACCCCGCATCGTCTCGGGTCTGCGGCTTGGGAAGGCTGTCTGCGCAGAGCACGTCTGCAACCTGTGTCGGTCCAAAGTTACCGCTACAGCGGAACATGCGCTGTCCTGCCGGTTCAGTGCCGATCGCCATTCAAGACATTTCGCCTGCTAGTGTGGGACGCGACGGTTTCATGTACACTCGCCAACAGTTACATTGCGCGCACAAGTCGGTAAGCTGGTGCGAGCGCACGTCTTGCTGAAAGTCGCAAATTGTCGAAGTACAGGGAGCTCTCGCCGCAGTACATAATTCAGCCGATCGCCGTGGAAACGCTAGGGCCAATGGGTGAGGCGACCGTCAAGTTCCTCAAGGAGCTTGGAAAGAGGGTAACTGCTGTAGCAAAGGATGCGCGAGCCGGAGAGTACCTGGTGCAGCGTATCTCCATATAAGTTTAACGTGGTAACGCAGTGGCGGTAGTGGGGTCGCTTCCATCGCCGAGGGAAGGACTGCCAGAAATACCGTAGCAGTAACAACTATTATTTGAACATTATTACATATGAAACATTAAATAACCGTATCGTACTATTGACAAAAAAAATTTATATGTTACAGTATAGCCAGTTGCATAAGTAACTGCGATTTGCGCCACAAAAATCGCCGCTGCGATTCGATCAATCGAGTGCGAACTTGATCATTGCGCATATAACGTGAAGAAGGGGGGTTTATTTTGTGCTGTGACGCCACGACAAAGTGTATTTATTGCATTCTTGTTGGGATACCCGTTAAGACCATTTGTATGTTGAATATATATATATATATATATATATATAAATATATATATATATATATATATATATATATATATAAATATATATATATATATATATATATATATATATATATATATATAAATATATATATATATATATAATATATATATATATATATATATATATATATATATATATATATATATATATATATATATATATATATATATATAGAAGAAAATAACTCCTTTGCATGAGGAGGAACAAGGAGATTCCTAACATGAATAACGATAAATTAGATTGTGTTCGAAAGTTCAAACACACGACTGGCGTCGTACCCCGGGGGACAAATGAGCCGTCGACGGGCGCTAATTCTTTAGTGGCGCTTTGTGTGTCGGCACAGCCGGCAGTCGGCAAAGGTGTTATTCTCGTCTTAACTAACGAACGAATTCAGTCGTCTTGTTCTTTTGTTGAAACCGTGTGCTGAATTTTCCGGAACGTGAGCTCCTTTGCCCTTTGTCCACTTACATGGACTTACGGCGGAAGCTATACGCCTGCACGTAACACTTAATACTCAAGCTTGAATATATATATAAACGATACAATGAAACTTTTAAAATTCTTTCAGAATACATGCGGCGGTCGAGGTCTAAAGTCAGCCACGTATCAAGTTTTTTTAAGTGGTGCAAATACGACGACATGGCACTTTCAAAGCCAAAATACGCCGTAATATCTTTATAAAAACCACATATATATGTCTCCCTTGAGGGACTAGTCAATGGGCATTGTTCGCTTATACTACAGTCTCGGTGTCGCTGTTTTAACGGAAATAAACCTTAAGTATGCTGCGCAGTGATTGTTGAATAAAAAACCCTGATTTAAAACAATATTTTTTGATATCTCATAACATGACAGCCCATATACTACAAACTAGATTTTCAAAGCTCAAGTAATTACTACAATTACGAAATGTAGATATTCCTGCGAATTCTTGGCCTCATAGATAAACTGAAGTTAATTAAGCAATGTATTATTTGAAAAGTGTGTGAGACTTTGCCCGTGATCGCCGATCTACATCAGGATGGTAACAAGCGAAGTAAATAAGTTGTTACATAGAAAGATTAAAAGGAATAACGCCCCGCTTTGTCTTCAATTGGCTAGGGAAAATGTCGTGGGAGATGCCTTTGTGTAATCTTTTCAAAGAACTTCCTCATTCAATATATATATATATATATATATATATATATATATATATATATATATATATATATATATATATACAGGGTGTTGCAGACATTTTTCATAATAGAATATACAAATTGTAGAGCTCGTTAAAGCAAATCTTTTTTCCAATGGAACATGGTCTCTGAGAAGTCTTGTTTCGGAGTGAGAGCGAAATTACTACAATTTGTGACACTAGTGTTTTTGCCCGACATAGGAGCATAAAATGTGCTGTTGCGAGACAACCAGTCCTCCTATACAGAAACTAAACACACTGTCGGGTTCGTGAGAAAATTCTGCTTCTTCCGAAGAATATACAAGGCCGGTCAGAAGATGCGACACGGTCGTTTAGAAAAGAATTCGTCAAAAATGAAGTTTTTTATTAGCTTTCACGCCAAATACTTCAGAATCATAACCCTACGACCACCCACGTGTTCAAAGCTAACATATTTAGCAAATGCGCATTTCATGACGATCATTTTGATACCAAACTTACGGCAATGCGAGCTGTGGTTGCAAAGTAATTACGATTTTTCGGTGGGATGTCCAGATTAAGTGCATGAAAAATGACTGTGTGGCGACGTTCACTACCGCCGACGTGTCGCGAAATTACTCTGCAACCACAGCAGAATTTTCTCACGAACCTGTATATATATATATATATATATATATATATATATATATATATAGTTAGAGAGAGCGAAAACGGGAGTTAATGAAAAAGACAAAAGGAATTAGGACATTTGTACAGATTTTTCAGATATTTGTATCAACTCCCAAGCATATACATATTGTTTATTTCGTAATAGCTTTACATTTCAAGATGGTTCATAATTACCATACAGTCATAATTATAGACAACTTTAACACTTAAGCGACCGTCCGACCGGACGAAAAAGTGCAAAGACCGCCGATGCGCCTGACAGCTTGCTGCGTGGTATTTAGCGCACATTTGCGAGCAAAACCGGCAACGACATTGATCGCCAACTTAGTGAAATTCTTGGGTCGAACATACCAACTGTTGCTAGCACTAAAAGATTGCCCCACACCCTGCCAAAGACGAAGCTCAACATTGGCACAATTTTAAGCTAAAAAAGACGCACTGCCGCACTCAGAGACAGTCGTCGAGGATCTTTCACCTCTGTGTGAATAAGGACAATAGCTGCCCGGTACCCCTCACCAATGTGCTGGATAAAGCTCGTTTCTGTATAGTGTAGTCTTAGATCCAAGTACGGAACAAAGTTGATAAACTTCAGCGGTTGGCCACAACAGGCTATTACGTCTGCTGCAGCCAATCGACCGTTGCGGCGAAACTTAATGGTCCCTTCGTTTTGACTTAGCTGCAAAGTCTCCTCGCCTTCTATGTCTACTTCAAGGCGGTCTTCAGCAAAGCTGGAGAGCACTCGAACGAAAGAAACCCTCTAGATTATCAACTTATCTAAAACGTTCTCAAGAGTGCGTTTCGACGCGATTTCCCGATAGAGATTTGCCCTTGAATAGCAGAATTCGCGAGCAGAGGATCCTGGCTCCGTGCCAAACCTGGGGTATGTGTTCGCCGCTGATTAAACATATTGCACAGCTTTACTGCTAAACATCGGACGACTCAGCCCAATGCTAGTAATAGATCCCAATAGGACCACTGCTCTTCATCTTGGGAAACCCGCGCAAGATCTTCTGCACCACTTCTTCCACCTTTACACCTTTGTCATGCTGTGCATTCTTTTGTTTAGCCGGCGAACAATGTAGACATGGAGTTTGCGCTTTTCTCTCGTAAGCATACGAAACTCGTCCTTCTCCTGCTCCTCATCATATCTATCAGCGCTTAATCTCCACAAGCAGCTCCTTGTCGGTTGCTCTATGTATGTCGGCCTCAAACAAACTACCAAACACATACTTGTTACATGTCTTGATTGTTGTAAGAGGATATTGTTGTTAGAGTGTCTTGGCGTTGCTAACGTTCCTATCATGCAGCTACACAGTCGGATATAGATGCCAGTCTGCCTATTGCTCGTCGGCATGTCTGCAAAATCTGAGCAATGCTTTGCCATGTAAGAACAAAAGCAGCAAAGTGTGTGACCCGCCAGACTCGTTGCCTGGACGTACTTTTTGTGTGAACGCTATCATGATTGGTGCCACGGTTTTTTTCACGCCATTGCACAAAGTGCATCAAAGGCTAACAACAACGACAGTATTTTGACGCCCCAGCAAAGTACTAACATTCGTTCGGTACGTTTGGCGTCAAAACAGGTTGTGACAGTGTCTTGTAAATAAATCGTAACAGTAATACAGGAAATACAATTCCAGCTCTGAGAGTTTCAGAGGCTGAGCCGACATGCAAAACGATTCTAACGCACGCTCACGCGCGTTACAATTGATGTATTTGAAGAATATTAATTTAGGTTTATTTCGCTATTTATAAGTTGAAATTTGAACACCTCCTGACTGACCGTCCCGCCGGGCGAAAAAGTGCAGGGACCACCGATGCGTCTGGTAGCTCGCTGCGTGATATTTAGCGCACGTCTTCAAGCAGAACCGGCAACAGCATTTATTTCCAACCTGGTAAAATTTTTGCGTCGAACTCACTAATTGGTGGTAGCCACGCACAATGTGCGCTGTGTACACGTGCTGACTAGGGCATGCCATTCTATTCCAGACCTTCCTGACGAGATGCACATCTAACTGCGCTAGCGAGGCCTCGGTCACTTTGGAATGAATGATGTTGATAATATTAATAAAAAATACCAATAAGAAACGTATATCAATAGTAATGCGACCACTTTCAGCATTATCCTACGGCCCGAGGGCCCAATACATGGCGAAAGCAAAACAAGTTCGTTAAATTTAAATTCGTGAATTGCTTTTTATTGTTTGCGTATTACCGACGCAGACTTCAGTATTAATATATATATATATATATATATATATTTGGGGTAATATTGCGCCGCCACCCACCCTGGATATATCCAGATTACGGCAAGGCTCGGCCGACGCCAGTACGTGTGCTGATCAGACCGATGCCCCGAAGGAGATCACGGCAAACACCCACGATACGCCGACGATGGATGTATTTGGTGAGCCGAGCTCATCCTTACCGAACAACCCCGCGCCTGGTCCATGCGTTGGGAGCGTCACGATAGAAGAGCGCGTCATAGGCTCTAAGCGCAAGAAGCTGTCTTTACTCTCTACAAGCGCTGAAGACGTCAAGGCCGTCGAGACAAATGGCGACAGGTTTACTCGCGTGGTAACCCGCAGGGCCTAGCTAAACTAAAGGAGAGTATATCGTCTGGTGAATTAGGGACTTTCAAGGTAATTATCCAGAGAGAACCATCCGAAGGGAAAGCCTCAGCAGAGTTCCCTGAAGGCTCGCTATTATCGACATATAAACACATATACGAAGTGGCTCCCGGATGTAGAATATCCGGCGACAGGAAGTCCATTATCGTGTGGCTTTCGCGAGTCGAAGACGCATGCCGACTGCTTTCGATTTCAGCTCTAGGGAACTTACCGGTGGTCGCACAGAGCCCATCCCTATCGATATTTAAAGCCAGGATACACGGAGTTCCACTGTCAATCACCGAAGAGCAGATACAACGCGAGCTGGCACCACATGAAGTTAATCACCTAAAAAGATTGTCTCACATGCGAAACGAAGCGAGAGTTATGCTCAGTAAAGTGAATATTTCCTTTACGCGCCAACCTTCACCATCCAGATTTCTTGGATACCAAACTCATCACGTAGTTCTCGAGCCCGACCAACCCAAGCTATGTCACAAATGTCTGAGGCCGGGACACTTCGCCGACAGGTGAACAATGTCTGTAGACAGCATATCTCAGACTCGAAAACAACCTTCTTACGCTAGAGTCGTCCGCGGAATATCTCAGTCACATAATGACCCTACACCACAGCTGCTACTCCCGGCTCCCATATCTATCCCCACCAAAAGTGGCGGAAGACCGACAGGGCGGTCCCGCCGCAGGTCGCCCACATAAAGACAACGCCAAATCAAAACACCCGTCAAGCGTACACGTAAGGCGAGTCCGGCTGTGCCCTGCTCCAAAAGCACCTCCCCCAGACTGTCCTAAATTCTTGCCGGGTTAAGCCCAGAGATATCGGCCAAATTCAAGGCCTTACTAGAGCTTTTGGAGCCGCTGTTACAGCAGCTACCGTTAGTGGACAACTTACGACGAATCGCACAACTATGAATGATTATAATCGCTCAGCTCAAGCCGGAGAAGCGCCACGCGCTACCTCATCTACTATTAAATGTCTACTAGCGACGGTCGGGACACGCGGCGTGGCCTAACAAGATATACATCAACTGAACACTCGACCGCCACTGACACTTCCTCCTCAATGCCGACGACCTCTAAGCCCCCCCCCCCCCGTTTGCAACCGTAAATCATTCACGCACGACGTTAAATGATACAGTATTGGCTGTCCTGTGGACTCGTTTCAAGTGCGATCCGGTGACCACTGTAACTAGCATTAGTATCAATCTGTTACGAAGAAAGGCCAAGGAAAGAAAGAAAGCAAGCTAGAGACGAGCGGACATCTATCTCTTCAAGCAGCTGCCATGCAGGTGTATTTCTCTTTCAGTGACCCACATTGCACGCACTATCGTGATGACTTTGCACAGCCAAACTTTAACCTTTAGCAGTAAACTTCTAGCACGAAGGTTGTACAACGACGACGACGACCACGTCGTGACCACGGACGATGATGAGCGTCGGCAACCTGTTATGTTAACCAACATCACCGGCTACTGTGGTTGCAGCTACCGCTGCTAGCTACTAGACCGGGGCATAGAGTATTATTACGACCATCACTACGGCTACTAGCACTAATTATCCTACACCTACCTTGGTTTTACTGCGACTGCTATCGTCAGCAGCATAACTATGACTATGGTAGTCAGCCAGGGGCGCAACACTATACGAACGGACGGATGGATGGTCGAAGGACAAGGAGCAGCACAGGGAGAAGCCTCGCCTCCAGCAGACTCAACAGGCGGCCGTCCGACTGAATAAGCTTGTGAGTGAGGAGGACCCCAGGGAGACATCCCTGTTGTTGGGCCTTGCGCATGCGAGTTTCAGCCTAGCAGCCAGCCAGCCAGGCAAACAATGGCCACGCTTGTCCGCCAAGGAAACGACTGTCCGATCTGTCGGTCGGTCGGACTTCTACCACCGCTCACCTCGGACCGGTGCTAGACTCGTGCCGGGTCGACAAGTGAGCCCGAGCTTCGACGCGCCTGCCTGCGCCAACAAGCCCCCGTCCGGTGCCCCATTCGTGGGGTGTCCCGTGCCGCAGCAGCAGCGCGAGCACGAGAAAATAGCACACTGTGCTTGAGAAAAAGCCACCACCACACGACCTCAATCACTAGCTAAAACGGTTGCAGCATGCAAAAAAAGGGAACAGAAAGAGCGAGAAGGGGAGAGGGTAACTGCAGACCCTCTACAATTTAAGATATATATATATATACATATAAATGAGCATACAAATCCTGTACCTTTTTTACAGTGTCTACTGAATCGTTTTACTAGAGAGACAGAGGCAGGCAATGTACAAAAGGTACAGTATTTGTACGCTCGTATATATATATATATATATATATATATATAAAGGAGCTGCCGCCCCCTGAACCCCCAGAAATTACAGCAAGCACTACAACTCATTCAACCAACAGACGATATCAATGCAACTGAAAGAGCTATCCGGAGGGCAATCCAGATTTCATGCGTAAGGAAACCGTTATACAGACCAACTACACACAAACCATGGTTTGATGAACAGCGCAAAGCCATAAAGTTCACTATTTACAGTCACACGGATTTTAGTCCGCAGGGATTACAACGACTCGCTGGTATGAAACGGAATTTTAAAAAGATTAAACAAATAAAGAAACAAACATATGACATAATTCAGCGCGTGACACGCGTGCAACAAAGGGCTACAACCATGGATACTCCTCCCAAGACGACCCACTCCACCAAATCCATTAATCAATGATAATGAGTGGATACTTCATTTTTCGCGCCTATACGGTGGTGACCTTCTACTACCTCCGAGGGAGAATATCTGTAATTACCGAGCATTTACAGAAGAAGAGGTCGCCAATGTAATCATATCCAAACAAAATGGTAATCCGCGGGTCCCGACCATATTGTGTATGAACATATCGAAGTAAATATTCATTTTCTGTGCCCGCCATTAACCAGATTGTACAATGGATTTTTCGCAGCGGCAAAATACCGGAAGAATGGAGAAAAAGTTTCCTGCAGCCAATTTACAAAAAGAAGGGTGAAGCAACCGACCCATCCAACTACCGCGGAATTGCACTTATTAGCGCCGTTTATAAAATTTTGACTTCACTTGTTGTAGAACGCTTATATGACGCCATAGGTTCAGATCTACCATGTAAACAACATGGATTCCTAAGAGGGCGATCTACGTCGGATGCCGTTGCCTTTATTTTAGAACACGTAAAAACCCGCCAAGATCAAAAAGAGATGACATATGCCGCCTTTATCGATTTAAAGACTGCATTTGACTGCGTTAGAAGAGACAAACTTCTTAAAGTACTTCAAATCCGATATTCTATAGAGGGAACTATGTATAATCTAATACGTGACATGCTGCAAGCGAACTTAATTATTATTAAAAACGGGGCTCATTATGTCAGCAGGCCAGTAGCACAGAAAACTCGAGTTGTCCAGGGTGACTCCGCAAGCCCATTCCTCTTTATATTGTATATAGCTGGCTTAGCGTACGCCCTCAGAAATGTAAAAGCAATACATGCATTTTATGCTGACGACTTAGTGGTGCTTGCAAAAACACGAAATCACTTGCAGTTTTATCTCCAGGAAACCTCAGATTGGTGCCAAGAGCACCAATTGACAATCAACATAGCCAAAAGAAAAATACTACGATTTAGTAAAGGCGGATCGTACGCTGCAGATGACCGGTGCATCAAGATAGGGAAAGTAAATATTGAACTCGTTAATCACTTTTGTTATCTAGGGGAACAGTGACCCCCCGGCTGTCATTCAGCAGACATATAGAGGAAATGCGTAGCAAGGCTACGGCGGCCATGATTTTAGTGGGAGACGTTACTGACATAGACCTAAAAATCGCGCTAAATTTATTTAGAATAAAAACTTGGTCCTATAGTGAGATACTGCCTTCCCGCAATTGCCCCTTATTTCACAATATCGGACCTTAAAAACATAGATAAAATAAAATCTTATCTCATAAAGCGCACTTTAGGCTTGCCAAAGAACGCATCGGCCACGCTTGCACTAGAACTATGCCACGAACGCACACTAGTAGAGGATTTAGTACTGGACAAGATACCGTTTAGTACACAAATCTTAGAAGCCTACAGAGAATTTAGAGAAACCCGCAACATGACATTTGTAATGGGTCTCTATGTCGAGAGTCCTGCTTTTTGCAGCAATAAGTGGAAACTGTCACCACAGAAAAATAGATCTATAATATGCCGAACAACATGGCATGGCTATCACCACCTTTTGTGCTTAAGAGGAAATTGTTATGAAATTGACGAATGCGTATGTAAATATTGTGGCGAGTGCAATATCGGACGATACCACATACTCACTTGCTCGTTTATCGAAACACTGTCACTACAAGCACGTGTTAACGATATTATTAGCCTACAAAATGATACGTGAACTTTTGTAATACACTACCAATTTATGGTGAATAAACTTGAAACTATATATATATATAAAGGAGCATACAAATCCTGTACCTTTTGTACAGTGTCAACTGAATCGTTTTTCTAGAGAGACAGAGGCAGGCAATGTAGTTTGTACATATGCCTGTTCATTTAGGAGAAAAGCTCATAGTATTATTGGCTACGCTTTAACGAATGCATTGTCTGCTCCGTATGACATTTTACGCCTTATCGGTGATCTTCTTTTTTTTTTCACTTAATAAATCTCAGACTTAAATTTGCGAGTCTTAAAACATTGGTTTGAAACAGTGACCTTGTTGAGTAGTCTTAATAATAGGCGGCTAAAGATGCGAGTTATGTCTTGCATTATACAAAGCTAACTATAGCGCTAAAGATGGCCGTACTTTGGACTGTTTGTTCTTGGTACAATTGTTGCTGTGGTTTTTGCTCGAATAGGGAGCGACGCGTGTTACGAGATCACAAGACCATGAACGAATCAACGTCGGTGCTCTTCTATACGCCGACGTCTATGTCTGAAGAAGTCGATCTTGAGTGCTGGGCTGCGAACACTCTTAACCGCTCGAGCAGAGCTCAGCCGTGTCTTTTCCACGTCCAACCATACGGTGAGTACCCTCATAGCTGAGAAGGGCTGAACACACGATTTGAAGTATCTGAAACATGGGTTCTTATTTACATTTCCCTTTTCTGTTGATTATATATGTATATATATATATATATATATATATATATATATATATATATATATATATATATATATATATATATGCTACTATCCTAACATGTGTTAGAGCTATATATATATAAAATACTAAGTTAATTTTCACTCTGGAATGTTCAAGCATACAGTACGGTATAGTCGTTTTAAGATGTCCGTGCTACTCTTGCTAGTGAGATGACTGTGTGGCACTTACTAGTTTAATATCTTACACACAACCATCACAAAATGTTTACAATTGCAAATTTCACTTAGCTCGAGAAAGCCCTCAGCCCGACAAAGTGCATGGTGAAATCTATAAACTGCGAACTGTTGTGTATGCACCCGATGCCCTTGCCCAGAAAATAATCTGGATCAGCGACTGTGACGAGGAGAGGTCAATCGCTGTCAGATTGGTGATTGTTGTCGTTGCTATTGAATATTCTACACTTGGCCCGTATTGAAACGTCGCGGCCTCATTGCCATTGTAAAGTTTTCGGGCTGACCCTCAGCCAAGATATAGCGTCGACGGAACTGTTTTTCATATTGCTTCATAGACGGACGACCCCCATAAATACAAATGTGCAACGGTGGGACTCGAATCCGCGCAGCACCTATGTGTCTCCTCCGGTTGCGAGGCGCAGACTTAAGCCGCCACGCCACCGGGCTCGACTTCCACCGGGGTCGACTCACTGCGATTGTGCACCGCCGTTGTTGTCCCACTTGTTGCACACTAACAGATGGATAGTGCTGACGTTGTTGTTGGTGTTGTTGTTGTTGTTGTTATTGTTGTTGTTGCTGCTGTAGTTGTTGTTGCTGCTGTAGTTGTTGTAGTTGTTGTTGTTGTTGTTGTTGTTGTTGTTATTGTTGCTGTTGTTGCTGTTGTTGTTGCTGTTGTTGTTGTTGTTGCTGCTGTAGTTGTTATTGTTGCTGTTGTTGTTGTTGCTGTTGTTGTTGTTGCTGCTGCTGTAGTTGTTGTTGTTGTTGTTGTTGTTGTTGTTGTTGTTGTTGTTGTTGTTGTTGTTGTTGCTGTTGCTGTTGTTGTTGTTGCTGTTGCTGGTGTTGTTGCTGTTGGTGTTGTTGTTGTTGTTGTTGTTGTAGTTGTTGTTGCTGCTGTAGTTGTTGCTGCTGTAGTTGTTGCTGTTATTGTTGTTTGGCGTCTGTATCATGTACCACCTACCCACTATTGGCTTCTTGAGTCGGCGAGCAGCTGCGTATCTGACTCGGTTGTCGTCTGACGGAGTCCACGACGACGACGACGACAGCAATGCCACCGTCCACGCCGTCGTCGTCGTCGTCAATACGAACACCAACACGAACCGTGATCGGAGCGATGATGTTGGTGCTGGTGGTGGCGGTGGTGGTGTCAAATATGCCCGACGTGATCTGTCAAGGTCCGGTCCACCCCGTGGGCAGAAACAAGCGGCGAGCATGGAGCGTTGTTGTGGTCGTCGCCGCGCGATACCTCCCGGCCCCCTGGGGCTACACGCCTTAAGCCTCCTCTTGGGCTCCTCCTCCTCCTCCTCGCCTAGACCACGCTGGTGCCTCCTTCGTTTCCTCTTCTGCAGCCGCACGGCTCCTTCTGTCTTTCGGCCTGCCTTTCTAGCAGCGCACGACAACATGCCTGTCATAACGTATATCGCACAGCAGTGCAGCAAACACGTGTCGAGACGAAATTTGAGCGTGCACGACCGCACGATACAACGAAGATAAACGAAGAAGATGCCCAACCGATGTTCCTTTCTGCTGCTACCTGCCGTCGTTGGAAGGATTTCTGCTAATTTGGGCGTCGCCTATCTAACGAGAAGATGTTCCGGCCTGCTTAGCTCTCATATATAGTGTGCGGCCTTTGCGCGTCTTCTGCTTCTTTCCCTTCTCGTACATCGCTAAGTCTCGCGTCCGCTTACCTAGTTACAACAATATATATATATATATATATATATATAATAACATCCAACACGCTCAATGGGGCACATTTTGAAAAAGCACACGAAACGCCCTTTGTACATTACTGGATTAAGGGTATGCCCTACCTATCTGATAAGGAGTATTTAAACCTACTAAAGCTCAGGATCAACGCACTACCAACGCGTGCCAGATTGGCCAGGGGACGCCCGGGCTACAACAAACGTTGTAGGCACGAGTGTCATGCGCCTGAGACGTTGGCTCATGTCGCTCAGATGTGCGATACAACACACAAACAAACTATAAAGGACGGGGCAAATTGGGACCAGGCTACCCTTCCTACAACAGCCGGAGGTCTAGGAATACGACGTGCAGCCGATCTGGCCCAGACCGCATTCTTGGGTTCAATCACCACACTTCAGGAACTGATTATATCTATATCTCCTTCGAACGTCAAGTCCTTTCTAGAACGGCTCATGGAGTCCAAAAAGAGGAGTTCGCCGCATATCACCGCGTGGCGCTTGACGACACACGCCAGCGTGCTCTGGATGCTGTGGTAGTCGAAGCCATTCAAAAGAAGCTTCTGGACAACACGGCTGATGCACTCGGCAAGGCACGCCTACTAGCAGCTTTTAACGATACGAGCGCAAAATGGCTTCAAGCCATCCCCTCGCCGCAGCTGGGAACGATGCTGGACAACACAACACTCCGCATCGTTGCCGGCCTGCGGTTAGGGGAGGCTGTGTGTGCGCCCCATAGTTGCTCCCTGTGCAACACACCGGTGTCGCCGACGGGAGAGCACGGCCTCAGCTGTCCTAGGAGCTGCGGAAGACATTCGCGCCACGCCGCCCTCAACGAAGTGATTTCAAGAGCGTTGCAATCCGCTAACGTACCCTGCAGAAAGGAGCCAGTCGGACTAGCAGCGGACTCAGCCTTACGTCCAGACGGAATGACCTTGGTTCCGTGGTCCTCCGGAAAGGAGGACGGTATGGGACGCAACCGTGTGGGACACGCTGGCGCCGTCTTATAGAAGCCGAGCCTCAAGATCAGCAGGTGCTGTTGCTAATTTAGCGGAGCAGCGGAAAAGTTTGAAGTACCGCGAGCTAGAGGCATCTTTTATAGTGCAGCCAGTTGCCATAGAAACATTGGGAGTCATAGGCGAATCAACAGTAAAATTTCTGAAAGAAATTGGGAAAAGAGCGGCAAGTGAGAAGGATGAGAAAAGGGCAGGGGAATTTCTGCTACAAAGAATATCAATTGAAGTGCAACGTGGAAATGCGGCTGCGGTGCTAGGTTCGCTGCCCTCAGGCAGTGGTCTACTGGGTCTGCTCTGATTACGTATTATAATTATGCTGTGTATAATGTATAAATAAACAGAAACTATAAAGAGACGTGACGACGTTTGTGATCGCGTGGCGCGTCTTCTCCGCGAGAGGGGTCATGAAGTGGTTCGTGAGCGAGTATTCCGTTGACCGGGCGCACCGGGTCCAAAGTCCGATCTCGTAATAACAACACCTACGATGGAGGTAGCCTTCACACCACAAACAAAACGTTCAGCATCGTTAGACTAAAAATACTCGCCCACGGAGGATATCTCATTATTGTCGCTCTGACGTCTCTCTTTCCCGAGGGCTACTTTTTAAGGTCTCCGAACCGAATAGTCGCACTGTTGAAATCTGTGTTTTGAACTTCGCCATAGCTACATAAGACGTATAGGCGTGGGAGCATTGACGTAGTGAAACAGTACGGACAATGCACCCTGGGTCGCCGTGCTACGATATACCCCGATTCAGCTGGTCCAAGAGCGTTGCCTAGTACTCTCGAGTAATAACTCTTGCTATAGAAAGATAATATATATGCACATTGTGACACAGAAAGTGAAAAACTATGTTTCTCAATAGCAGCCTACTTTTCCCAAGGTTGCGTCTGTGGGTAGATGTCAGAGTCAGACGCTGTTATGTGACGCCGCACCAGTGACGCGATCATGCAGCAGGTTGCCGCAAGAAACGACGTTAGTAGAGCCATTGTTGAGAATTCGCAGAATATTTTCTTATTATTATTATTACAATGACATTATCAACGACCAGTGTCTAGCACTGTGACACTAGCACGCCCCTTGTCATCTCCCTTGCGTTTTATGACGTTGTGCTTTCGAGGGAGAATAGATCTAAGACTCGTTTTCATGATTCGTCGCTGATGCTATAGCTAAACAGATAAAAAAAAGGAGAAAGAGATACTGTAGACAGGAATGTAGAACACGGACGTTTACGTGACCGGAGGTCGATTTGTTGGTTCCGTTGAAGGCGGGCTCGACGATGAACGTGAGCGGCCTCCCTAAAGCGTGGCGAATGGAGGGGAGGAGAAGGTAAGAAGCAGGGAAATGTAGAGGAGGCTGGGCGATATGAGGGTGCTGGCATCTTGTCGGCGACAGAAACTTGAGAAAAGGCGCAATAGTAGAACTTGTCACGGGACCCACTCAGCGACACCCAGCTAGAGTAACCGCTTTACGCATGCATATATATATATATATATATATGCATATATATTTGTATACGTCGAGAGTCGTCTGCTTGGGTGCAAGATCTTGCTTGGAACAGACTTTTTCTGACACCTTATTCCCGCTTGTGCCCACTCCTAGTAGATAATCCATACGCGCCACAATATGTGTTGTACCATAAGAGATTAAAAACAATGTAGTATTTAATCCCTTGCGTGTCGCCGCCTACTCTCAATTTTGCGATATATACCACGACATACGATTCGATGTCTTACCCCCATAAGAATCTTTGTGCGTGAGCAAAAAATTCATTCACGAGTTTCGTGACGTTTGACGTGTCTAACGCTTGGCGTGCCTAACGTTTGATATGCCTTGTACTAACACCTGCGAACCCGCGTCGTTTAAAGTCACGTAATTTTCTAGTACAGTAGGCGAGATGTTGCTCTCCTGAACCTTCTCAGGGCTCCTGTCTTCTTCAGTATATTTGTCGCCTTAGTTACTCCTAGTTTCCACTTAGAAGTCATACCGCATATCTAGTCTACGAACTCCTGAAGGGTTCCTCTGGCGGGGATCTGGGATATTTACTTCTCTTTCGTCTCCTTTATTAGTCCATTTGATCCTGAGTTTTGCAACTGTTGTGGCTCTAGCCTGTTCCCTTACCCGGCACTTTAGAGGAGTGTGAGTACCCCATCCCCTCCCCCAGCCGCTCAATCCATTTTTATATATTTGAGATGAGGGATGTACCCCGGTACTCCAGAAGAAATAGAGTCCCATTTGGCTTCCTTAATGCAGTTCGAGCTGTTGTCTCACGGTTTTCGCTTCCCCTCCACCGAAGTGCTTCTTCCAGCACGAACGCAGCGTTTGTGTTAACCGTGCGATATGCCTTTTTTTATATGAGAGGTTTGGAAACGCTAAGGCACTATTGGTACTGGCAACCAACATAACCTAGTGTGGGACTTTTACCCATTAAAAACCGCAATCCCCTTTACCCGCCTCCCCGCAAGAGTTCGGAAATGTGTGGCACTACTTCGAGATCGTTGAAGGGGAGCTTTGTGCTCCACCATCTCACATAGATCTTGTCATGCTATAGGCCTGGACAATCACTGCCAAGACCGCCACTGAGTAAGCGCTGCCAAGGATCCCGTTTGCCTTTTTAGTTTTTAGAGAGGCCTTGAACCAGACTAGGGACCCGAATAGCACCTGATTATAGACTCGGCCACTGACAACAGCAATCTACGCTTGCAATATTTTGGTCCGTCAGTTTTTGGCAGAATTTCTGCGACTTTCATGGCCGCCTTAGAATATCTGTAGGTGGCTGATGCCGCAAGGCTCCTGTCGATGCGCTCGTTCCGAGCTTTCTTACATTTGATTACATAACAGCATTGTTTTACAAAATGTGGCAATCGTGTTGCAAAAAAGAGATTCTATATTCACCTGTGAGGTGACGCATGAAACAATGCAGTGCCATTTTTGCTGTAGTTGTGTGACTTTCATGCAGTTTTGCTGGTACATTTCTGCTGTTTCAGTCTGTACAATGATTTATATGATATGTATATATTTGCGTTGTTTTATGCTTACGACATAATTGTGTATTTTTTTACTGAGAGCTAAAACATGTAATAGCAGCTCCGCAAGGAAACCATATTGAAGCTTGAAACTTGAAAACTTAAATATACCTATATATGCTCCGTGGAATAGCTACCGCCATATGAACCTTATTCCTACAATGTCATAGCGTGAAATCTTGTTATCTCTCTGCTTGCTACTGCTGCTGCTGTTTCTATCACGGCTGTGGCTTCCTTCTCGTTTGTGGCTGACCTTGGGCACCACCTAGCTGACAATGGGGGTCGGCGCAACATAGATGCGTTTTTGTGCACGCACGTGCTAGCAGACAACAGCGATACCGCAAGTGAGAATGCTCGAAACACGATTCACTCGGTAAAGGCATGATGATCAGCATTTAAACGAAGCGGAGGTGCAGAGTTCCATGAGGACATCTGGTAACGGTCGAACGGCAGGCACCGGCGACACAATCATTAACAAGTGCACAGAATTAAACAATTGCGAAGATAGTGCCTCTGTTGCCTGAGATAAGAGTCTTTTCCCTGGTGAGGCAGTAGGCGCAACTGACACAAAGGGACGAGTAACAGAGAGAAAGACGTAGAGAGAAAGAGACAATTTACCTGGCGGGAGGAAATAAGCATGGTCATATAGTGGGAGGAAATAAACATAACCATATTTTATGGTGCATCAGAACTGGTAGACGGTTAAACCTGCTCTAAACTGAACTCGAGCCAGGTGAGTCAATGATGAAAACTGCTTCGGGCCAACCTGGTCATGCAAGAGGCATCAACCGAGACAGCGGTTGCCACTTTAATGTTAAGAAGAGAGAATCTATGAGCAACCTCCAATATATGTAGGCCAAGACAGTATCTACGGGAATACACAGAGATACCGATGCGATCAATAAAAGTGCATCTCCAGAGGCGTTTTTCTTACCCACGTTTGCCTCACTTATCACCGCGGCAGTGCATTACGTTGAGTTGACTTGATTTGAAATGGCCGCGCCACAATAATGTAACAATGTGATTCTTTGTGCTGAGATTGATTTGGCCATCGATTCGTATGGCTACACGAACCTCCGAAGGCATTATACTGTTAGAGTGTTGGTACCGTGAAAGCTATCAGTGTTGACTGGCGCTGATCGTGACGTATTTGATCCTACAGTCCAAGTAGTTATATAGTTATACTAACGTTGAAATAGTCGTTGTCAGTGTTGGCCCTTTAGTGTCCCGTCCCTTCCTTGCGGAATAAACAAATAAACATTGACGGCATTGCTTCGGACTTTTAGACTAGAACGTGGATGCGCGTCTAGGCCGAACTAGAACGTTGACGTGTGTAAGCGAAGCTAACGTTGATATACATACAAGTTTCTGTAAACTTTCAAAACAAGTAACTTCTAGTAGAAGGAAACTAGCAAATTCTGGTAGAAAGAAGTGTGCACTCTCTAATTATACGCTTTAAATAGTCTAGTCATGTCTGACTAGCCACGTGACGGAAAATGGAATAGTTCTAGCCCAACTAGAGGCTCAGTAATCATAATCAAAGCAAGTTTTGCGCCAGTGTACAACTATTGCGCATAACTTTGCGGAGCCCGTTAGAAATTGCACTATACTCAATTCTAAACGGGGCTATGCGTTTGCAGATTTTTCCAAAAAAATATTTATCTGTACACATCCATCTCTATGGTAACACGACTAAGTAGGAATTGGCAACTATTTGAATAAAACCCGATTGCCAAGCCAGTGCTATAATTTCTATTGAACTTTGCGGTAGTATTGCATCTATATAAGGACTAAACGTGAACATGTCAACTTATTTCAGGTGTACCCCCCGTACTGGAGGAGTGCCAAGTGGTTAACCAGGCCCAAAGTTGGTTTTTCCTCGAATGCGATACCTCGTCGAGAGAGCACGTAGCTGAAGTCTACCAGATTGAGGTTGGTCACCCAATAGGCAAGAACGCGCAAACAAACACCGCAAACAGTACATTCTGTTGTCTTCCTAAAATGCATTCAATTTATTTTCAACTCAAGCATGGTTTATCAGCATTTTGCAATGCCTAAGTTACTGATGAACGCATACATTAAACAGCAAAGAGGAAGTACATTTTTTCTATTAAATTACTGTCTTCAACGGAAACCGAGAGAGCAAAGGAAATATACAGGTCGTAAAACTACTGCAGTACCACATACATTACACTTATAGTTACGACTCTAACTACTCTTATAGCTATGATTCTACCCAGATATTTGTAAATACAACAGCAAAATGTTTACACATGGCATGTGTCACACATTACGCCAAACGAATTTTTTTCAGGTGGGATTTACACTGGAATACCTAAGCATTGTATTTTAATTAATTTCACAACGAGACTCTGGAGTCAGAGATCATCACACAAATATTACCACAACGGACGCGCTACCTGTCAGATCGGTTGAAATGAGTCGAACGTCACAAGCACTTCAATACAATATTCACAATAGACAAGCACTTCTTTACCTCACAAGCAAATTATTTTATAAATGTGAGGGTAGACACTAAAACCTTTAAAAACAAAAGGGTCTTCAAATGTAGTGGCCCGATTTGACGATCTACTGACGGCAGCAACGAGTGGAGATCTCCGCAAAAATAATTAGCGCCACACGATAATTATTAGGCCGCAGCGTATACAGGTTTGCCACAAATTATAAAGGCTGTGTATAGTGTATATATCACTCACGGTGTTTACGCCGTCTCAAAAAGATAGTCCTGAGTGCGCTGTTCTAATGTATTTGGCCCTCGTTTAAATCTCTTTATAGTCTCACCCAAGACGTGCGCCGCAGTGCGGAATAATCGCATAATATTTTGCAACCATAGTGTTCGTATAAGGCTGCGATCTATGCATGCATTAAAAAAATACAAGCCTAAGACATTTGGCAGTTGGAGAGAAAATGACCTGACTCAGATCCACTAGTACGAAAACTTTGGAGTAATCTAACAATGGTTAAAACGTCTTGCTTGGGTTTACCATGAGTCCAAATGCATCAGAGGTTGCAGCAATCTTATCAAACTCTCGGAGTAATTTGAAATTTGTAAATGAACGTCTTGCCAGATCTTATCACTATCCCAAATACTTTGGAGATGGCAATGATCCAATGAAACTTCAAGAGGTCTTTACTGACCCCCTGTTTTAAGTTCGAAAAGTCCCCTCAGAACAAGACCGGAGTCATCTGGAACGGCTATCTATAGTCTTACCGAGGTTCGCACATAGAATCTTTGAGAGATTCAAATTCAGTAGAACGTATTCAGTATCGTAAGAATGATCATAAGCATTTTTCTTAGAAAATTATTATTTAAGTTTTTATCAAGAAGAGCGCTGACATATTATTTTCAATTGTACACTTTTCAGTGAGCTAGTTTGGTACACGGAGATTCATGCGACGGGTTCACCATGTTTGCGATCACGTCATAAGTCAAAAGTGCAAACGTGTACAATAATCTTAGAGACAAGTGATTCTATCAGTATCCATCGTAAAATATCAACTTTTTATAGTCATTTTCATGTTTCCAGTACTTGCTCGTCGTCTACTCGCCTTGTTCTTTCCGGGTGTTTTGCTACGATCTTCGCATAGGGGGCGGCACGTAGGATGGTTTACTTCACACGGGACAAACACAACTCGATTGTTATGCAGCACATGGTGATCGTGTTGTAAAAATGCCAAAGATGCCACGTTTACCTGTGCTCTAAAGCACAGCACTACCGATGGCGCATTGGTACTTGCTTTGCTTGTTTTCGTGATTGGTGCGCTGTTTTGCTGGTGCATATCCGTAGTTTTATTGTACAGTATGTACGTATCCAGATGTTTGGGCTTTTTTTGTGCTTGTGGCCTCATTGTGTACGAGTACTTTGTCACTGAGAACTACAGCAAGCAATGTGCAGCTCCGTAAGTAACCCATGTTGAGACTTGAGCTCGAAACTCTGACGATGATGACTCACCACCACCACCACCACCACTGTTGCACAGAATGCACTAAACGGCTTCGAAAGAGATGTGCGTTTTCTGCCAGTAACAGTCACGATGTGCGTGAACAACAGTGCGTGCACGTTGGTTCGAATGGGCGCCTGCGAAGCGTATGCCTTTTATGTTTACTTACTCGCGGAAGCGATAAAGGCAGGAAGCGGCGCGCTTTGCTTTCGCCTCTCCGGCGGGCCATTATCGGGAGAGCCCTAAAATAGGTCCCAGTAGAGAACGGGCCCTGTCTGAACGGGACGATGACGATGATGATGATGATGAGGTACAGTTTATTCGACAATAAACGATACGCACACAACAATAGCCCAGATCAACAACAATAGCCAGAGGGTCTATCCTCGGTGTGGCGCTGATCCTCGCGCCAGCCTCTGGGGCGTTTACGATATAGACTCGTGCGAAGCCTGAGACGTCGTAGCCTGGGATGATAGCGCCGAATAAAATTTCCGATTTCTGACCCACGAGGAGGTTGGATCGAGGATCTGTCGAGGAACAACTGCAATATGCGACATAGTCTAATTTCGCGGTCATGTGGAGTCTTGCCGGAATCGAAGTGCACCTTGTACCGGCCGGCAAGATTTGACAGAAGCGCTTATAAATAATTGAACAAAAAGTTGATTGCCTACAAAGTCGATTCCTTGTAAGTGATAGCTTAAAGAACAGGCTTTCGGGATTACTTACTATTTGCAAACTACTACACCATGTATATAGCTTCTTCAGTTCGCAAGAGACAAACAATAAACATGCATGGCCAACGCAAACTCTATTCTGAATAGGGTAGATGGCCGGCAGCTTCGGCGTTGCATCTCTCTTAAGAAGCGGTTTAAGATTTAAGCAAAAGAGGCCAATATGTTAGCTTGTATTATATTTAACTGTAACTTATAAACACTTTATTTATATAAATATATATAGTATACATAATCTAGAAAGCAGACACTATATGATTTTAGTATGCTAAGAATCTAACGTATATATCAATTTTCCAAGTAAATTGTTTTTAGTTCTAGACTATCCTCCTTACCCATACGGGCTTCGAACCACCATGAGACATGTGTTCAACAAACGTATACATATCAAGGGATGGCCAAACCTTCATTGTTTTTTTTGCGAACGGCGATTCCAAACCGCGTGCGGGCCGACGACCATTGACATGTATTCGTTTTGATACAGTACAGCGGAGTCATTCTTACGTTGTAAGCTAACGTAAAACCGTCGACATAGGCGTCAGAGCAGCGCGGTTACAATACCACAGAGCTATGCCGGTAACTCGGATCAACGTTCTAAGGAAGGGCTTTTCTTTAATGATGACCTCCTCTCTTTTTCGTCTCTCTCTCTCTCTGTTTGCTTTTGCACTTTGCAGGTTCGTCACGCAGACTCGGGGACATTGCTATTCAACGCGTCGTCGGAGAGTGACGCAGCTTTTGAGGTGCGCGGTCTACCAGTGGCCACCGAGTGCGTAGCACTCGTTTTCGCCCGCAACGAAAAAGGCCGATCCGAGCCTGCGCGCGTTGTCGTCAAGGCTATCTCCCCTCCATCAAAGCTTCTGACCAATGGTACAGTACATGAGGGAATCCTACAAACAGCCCTAGATCACACGAACAAGATGTATGCCTAATCAGCAATAATACATGTGTACCAACACATACACTTGTAATGCGTATATATGTGGTATTACATAAGAATTGCTATTGTTAACACCTAGGCCGGATAAGTTATAAACACGTACATCAGACACAACTAGCAATAGGAATTTGATATCCTCGAACCCCTTTCCATGAAGAAAAATATAACTCCATCTAATACCTTTAGATCTGCCTCTCCTAATTCATCCCACGTGAGTGATATACCAAATGTTGCTATTGGTTCTACTTCAATCTTGACAAAGGCGGACGCTGTATGTATTGACAACATTTGCGGGTTCTTAATTACTGCTGCCACTCAAATTGCTTTTCCTGTTCTGCTTTCTATATGCCGTCAGAAACTGCTACTATTCGACGTTATAGTGACTCCAGATAAGTGAATTTCGTTACAAAATGTACTACATTACCCCTGGCCTAAAAACGCCGTTTTTGCCAATCGACCAACCCATCGAAACTTCACTGTTACTGTCTTTTACTGTATTGGGTCACTCTTGTAGTTTGCGTTAATTTTCCCACAATCTCTACACCGTTGTCAATGCATGCTGAACTCCCCCCAAAAATTGTCCGCAAAAGTTTTAATAACCGATACGGAGCTCCTTTCAAAGCTAACTTGTCGTTCTGTTTCCGGCGCTATGTCAAAGACGTCAAGATATATATATATATATATATATATACACTGAAGTAATACCACACGTATCCCTGTCATGTAGGTTAGGGGGTCACCAGGTTTTTAGTGGGTTTGAGAGTCCCACACTACCCAGACCAAAGGGTGTCCGTTATGCATTTTTGTGTCTGGCCCCTGTAAAAATATATATATATATATATATATATATATATTACTCAATCTCGTATATAGAGTTATAAATACAGCGTATAACAATTTTCTCGGTTCTGATGGAATTTCCCAAATATCTCCTAGCAATTGGCGCAGAGCCGTATGGGTTAATTTCGATTTTCTAAACCCATGTTGCTTTTCTGGTACCGCATTTATGGTTTCAGGGGAGTACTCGAGCCTATTTGGTACTATCCCCAAAAATATCTCATAGGAGCAACTCTTGATTGTTGTTTTCTCCAAGCTTCTGGCTCTGTTTCTATGCCGTTCTCCTTGGGTATACGAATAAGGGTATCCTCCTTTCACGCTTTAAACATCTGAATTTCAGGCATTCGTTAAATAGAGCTTTCCCGCATTGTGCCTGTTTGTTTCTGATCATATCGTTCCAGCCGCTTTGCATCTAGGCTCCGTTTCAATTGCCCATTGCTTTTTGCAACAGCTTCCACTCCTGGCTTTCCCAATACTTTTGTACCAGAATTTTCCTTTACGTTCTTGACATGGAACCATTGCACGTTTAACCAGGTTTGTCAATTTGGACTCATGGGACTCTATTTGAACCTCCCCTGGTGGACATACCTCCCCAACTCTCCTTAAGAAGATCTCACTATACAGTTTTGCCCCGGCCTACGACAGCAGTCCTCTATAATGCTGCTAACTGTAAGTGCCAGCCGCATGGGTATATGCCGTCTAACCCCCGCTCCTTCACAAAATTATATATTTTTTCCCAAAAACGTTATATTATCCACTTTTTCGCCTGCAACAAAACATCAGTGACTGACGCTCCAATGCCCTAGAAATGCTTCAGTTAAAAGGCATAGACGTAGGAGTATACACGACGATAGCAATGAGGAGTACAACCTGGCGAACAGCTGGATATAAGAGTAGGCATATTACTACGGCCTTTGCAGCCCACGGGTTCTATCACGTGTTATGCAGCACGCGAGAATTCCACGATCCTCAGGAGTCTTGTAGGTGCTCGAAATGCTTAGGCCATTGCAATAGATACCACGCCGCAGTATGTCCAGCAGTTCAGTCAATAGCTGAACTCGCAAGATGAGAGAAGTTCCGGCGATGTGGAAGAACCACTAATTAAGACTAATGTACGTGTTTATATTACCCAACCTGGGTGTTGATAAACCATAATATAAAAAAAGCTTTAGTTCATTCTGAATTATCTTCGTCCAACCTCGCATTAAAATCCCCCACTGAATCATTGGCGTCATTTTCGGCACTGCTTCGACCTCAAGCATGATACGTTCTGTCATGATCTCAGTGGATTCTACACCTGCCGAGCGTGGCAAAGCAGTAACAGAGACGCAAGCCAACGCACGAAATCGATCAATAGTTATGAAATTATGAAAATTCGATCTTAGTTTTAGACACGTCTGCAAAGGTAGGGTCAATGATGATTTTATTCTCACGAGTCATTGACAAAATGTATTACCAAATAACACCGATTGAAGCTAAGGCGAACCGTTCAAGATGGGCTATGTGGCTCTCCAAGTTTCAATTATGATCAGAATGTGGCAATGCTCCTTTAAACTGACGGACATTACCTACACGCAGGGTACAACATCAACATTAGCTGAGAATGGTTCACAACAAATGGGCTGAAAGATAAACATTTTTCCTAAGCTAGTTTTCGCCAAAATTAAATGTAGCCTCTTGTGTACCAATTGTGAATCTACAACACATCTAAATAATAGTATCTGTTTCAAATATGCTCTTGATTTGTCACATACGAGTGTGTATGCTGAAAGCCGCAATTAAACAACTCTGGTAGGTCCTTAAAGTTAATCTTAGTGTTCAAAAGAGTTCTGGCAATGCGCAACAAGTCTTCCGTTATGCCTGAGGATAACTTATAGGGACAATTATTCGTGCACCTTTTAAATCTTGCAGGGATAATATTCGACATTATGGTAAGGTGATGACGAATCATAGTGAACTGAACCCTTCAGCTGAAGTAATTACCGTCGATACCCGCTTCAACTGAAGGAAGTTTAAAAGCTTTCT
>QVRM01002677.1:0-43434 GCA_003439945.1 Dermanyssus gallinae
TGATATTTTGTTGTTGCCCTTCTTGTTGTTGCTGCACGCCATACGAACGGCAATGGTGCACTTTGTAGTAGTACTTAGTAGAGAGCAACACGACGTTATCAACGACTGCCTTCTACTCGAACGCTGAGAAAATGCAACTCTGCCCCGTGTGTGGCCATCGAAACAAAGTAACACCTTAGAATATCAGCATCATCATTGGGCGTGCTTACGGCCGTACGCCGTATGCGCCTACCCACGATACTACGGTGTTCTTTGATGACATACCTGTTGGTCGAGCAGCAGCGGCAGCAGCAGCAGCCGACTTGACTCGTGTGCCGCAAGTTGAGCAACGTTGAGCTCCATGGTAAACAACAACCCTTACTACTACGACAACAACAACCACGACAACAACAACAACAATGACAACAACAACTTAGTACGACATACGATTGACACGGTTTCGCTGGCAGCTCAACAGTTACATACTTGAGAGCAAGTCGGCGAAGGTAGCAGGAGCCGTGGCGGCGATACAGCCCGACCGCGACTCGACCGGCCGGCCCTTGAGTGCGGGAAGGGGGCTCAGCTCATCTTCGCCGGTGCAAAAGGAAGTTACAGCCACTTGGCCACGGTCGTGTATACACACGATTGTAGCTGCTGCCGAACGAAAGCAGCTTGTCTTGCTCTTTCCGCCCTTTGATGCTGTAACAGAGTGAGCATACGTCTGTGAGTTGTGCTGATGCTGGTGCAGGATAGCAGGAACAAATTGCAAAGATACCTCCCCCCCCCCCCCCGCCCCGATGCGACTTCGCCCAAAAGGTATACGGCCAATGGGGCGCTGGGAAGATGCTAACCACAAGAGCCTTCTACGATCGTTCTACTGGCGTTCTTTGCACTCCTCACCGCACGTGCGTGCGACAGGCACGTGCAGCATTTCAGTCAGCCTGGCTCAGCAGACAGGCATATTCTGGTGAATAACGCAATACGTATGCTCGTTCAGCGTAGACAGTAGCGTTCGATAAGGTTGAACACACGCATCCACCCACCCATCCAGCCACCCACCCACCCGTACGAGCGAACAGAGAATATTCTCTCATCAATATGAGTGCCTCATAAGTAATGATTCAGTGTAAGCAGAATTAAGCAGACCTTCTTCGTAAGACTACGCATAAGGGTGCGTAGAAATGCAGAAGCTTCGACACAAGAATGCAGAGAAGCCGATGAAAAAGCAAAGACAGCAGCTGCTGTTATACCAAGCGTACTCTATGTACTCCGTGACGACGGCGACGATCTGAACTTTGCGTGCCTTTACCACCGGAACCAAAGGAACTCTTTGCCAAGGCAAGCTAAGACGATGTTACCGTGCGGCCGCCGTTAAGCTGATATAACTGAGCGGGCTACTAAGACTCAGGGGCGCGCTCCTACTTGGCCCTTATGAAGCAAACTGAGGAGGTAAAGAAGAAGAAGAAGATGCCAGTAGGCTGGCTACAGGAAAACCGGGCAGAGGCGGGAAAGGGAGCGGGAACAAAGAAGCGCCGGAGCAGCCGGAGAAGCCAAGTTCGGCCAAACGGAAGTGGCAGAACTTGACGCTGACTATAACGAAGTCGACTTGCGCGCGTAATCCGATCGGCTTGCTGACAGATCCGCCGGGCAGGAGGAACAGGGCGAGATGGAGTTTGGGCCAATCGGGAGGGCGAGTGTGGGCAGAAACGCCAATCGATTAATTTGTTGGTAATTAGCCTCGTCCGGCGAGCGTCGACGCTGTACGCGAATGGCGTCGCAAATGGTGACGACTACGACGGACCTGCGAGGAGCCGGTATCTCCTTGTCTTCGACAAGGCGTGCATCTTCTTCGACTGTCGCTTCCGGCGTTACGCCAGCCTCTGCATAGGCTGTCTGTCCGGATAGAGGCCATCGATCGCTGCTGATCGCCTTCCGATTAGCTGGCGTCCACGCTCGAACGTGTGACTCGACGCGTGTTCCATTATTGATACGTAATATACTACCCAGTCCGTCGTACTTTAATGGCGCGATTGCGCGCCCTGCGGAAATCTCGCTGATTAATGGGACAGCGACACAGCGTAATGTCGGAAGCCTACACGCTATATATATATATATATATATATATATATATATATCCACATTTCCATCCACATTTCCAGGCAATATACGAGTATGTATATATAACCATATACATAGGTGTCAAGTTTTCACCCTATATGTATGCATATGTAGCAAGAGAGAGAGAGACGCAAAGCGTTCAGCCTTATAGGCGTTTGTATTCTACTACCTTTCTGCCTCTTTTCTCTCTCCCTATGTATATCCTATGTCATACGACCCCGTGTCGAGCAACACATTCTAAGCATATATAAAAATTTATATTTATTAAAATGACATTTAAGTGTTACAGCGAGATGTAATTAACTATCAACACTAGGGCTTGTGGGGAGCGCTACCAGTCGAGCTTATCCTCGAGGCAGCCCCTCATTGTGCCCATTATTGCTGCCGCATTGCCGCGTTGAACTGCCAGCGATAGTCGCTGAAGTAGAAACTCAAGTGCTCTTTTTTCCCCTGTCGCCAGTTCAATTTGTTTGCCAATCTTCTGTAAAAGCGACCATGCCTCAGGGCCGGGCCCCCCGAGTGTCTCGAATACTAGCGGCACGAAAATGAACTCGTTGGCGAGCTGGGCATATTTATTGGTCTTTAGACGCTCAGCCTTGCGTGCTGCGGAGCCAGCGGAAGATGCACTGGCCTCCAGGTTCGACGGGGCGAGCGTGTCGGTGATAGTCGCATCCCAAACAAGCGCCTTTCCCCTTTCAAAGGGGATAAGGGTGAGACCGTCTGGTCTCTTTCCATCGCTTCTCAGGAGGCCGGCGGGCTCTCGGATGCACGGTATTAGAGCGGATCTGAAAGCCCTGGCTGTAATCTCATTAACCTCGCTATGACGGCTTTGGCGTCCTTCGCTTCTACTGCAGGACAACCCGTGAGTCCCCCAGATGTCTACCTGTGTTCCACACGGACACCGGTGTTCCTCGGTTAGCCTTGTCCCCAACCTCAAACCAATGCACAGACGAAAGCTTTCGTGATCTAGTAAAGTGCCTAGGTTTGAGGAGGGGATGGCTTGGAGCCATTTGCTAGCTCCTTTCTGGACGACCGCACGTAGTCGGGCTTTGTCTGCCGTGGTCAGTGCGTCAGAGAGCAAGCGCTGGTACTTCATGGAGACGATGAGGTCGTCATAGGACCTCTGCAGGTGTTTGTTTGTCTCCGGGAGTAGGCCTGCGAGGTTCTTGAACTTCGTATCCGCAACTTCTTTGGTGTCCTGGAAAGCCTGCAGGGCCATGGGTGGGCTGATGTGCCGAACAGTGCTCTCTGAGGCGTGTAATGATGAAGCGTGGCAGCTC
Source organism: Dermanyssus gallinae (assembly GCA_003439945.1). Lineage (NCBI taxonomy): Eukaryota > Metazoa > Arthropoda > Arachnida > Mesostigmata > Dermanyssidae > Dermanyssus > Dermanyssus gallinae. The sequence goes on from QVRM01002677.1 coordinate 3,378, forward strand.
GCTGCTAGGTCTGCTGTAGAACGAATCCCCAGGCCTCCGAATCTAAGGGGGAGAGTAGCTTGAGCCCAGTTGTTGTCGGCCAGAGTAAGATTAAGAAGGTCACTAAGGCTGATCCTTAGGCTTTCGTCCAGGTCCCGAAGAAGATCTTGGTTTGGTCCGACGTCCGTGCTGCGGAGGATATGGACGATTCTTGCTGAGCCCAGGGACGATTTCAATAGGTGATACGCGCTGTGGGGACTGAGCAGGTTTAGCCGGGTTAGACGGGAGCGAAGGCTCTCTATCCTACCTGCGAGTTCCGGACGAATGGCGGCAGACCCCACTGGGGACCCCAGGAGCGTCATGTCTGCTGCCTCGACGAGTTTGCACCCGGGAAGAAGAGCCTCCAAGGCGGATAGGTTAGGGTGACCTTTGTAGATAAGCTCGCACTTCTCGGAGTTGAGCTCAAGCCCGCTCTTCAGTCCGAAGTCAGCAACTCTCTTGATGTCTGCTAGTACTACAGGTGCTTCTCCTCCAATAGTGCCGTCGTCTAGGTACCAGAGGTTTAAGGGAGACTGGATAGAGTCGACCAGTTCCTTAATGGCTAAGCAAAACAGTGGCGGACCAAGGGGGTCTCCCTGCTGTACGCCGCTGCATGAGAAAATCGTCTTATCATCAAGTGAAAGCTCCGACCTGGATCTGTAGGCTTGGTCAACCAGGGGGGCCGCCTCTGGCCAATCGACTAGAACTGTCTTCAGTACGTGGTCACGACGGATCTGGTTAAAGGCGTTCTTGAAATCGAGTTTGGCGACTACGAAATTGTTGGGTGCGCTGGCGACGAAAGCTCTTGTAGTGTGGACTGCGGCTTCGATGCCGTTGGGCGTATTGAAGCCAAGCTGGTGATCTCCAAGCTTCTCGCGCACCAAATCTGCTCCTAGTTTCACTGTGATCTTTGCCGCAATTCTGCGGAAAACTGAGGAGATGACGATTGGGCGAAGCGACCCACTCGGCTTTTTTATTGCGATGAGGCGTCCCCCAAAAAGAATAGGGCGGATGGCCTCAGGAACTGTGCCACTTCTGATGATGTCCACCACTTTTCCTAGGTCACGCAGTAAACGGCTGGCAATATTTGCGTTAGTTGTGGCAAGGAGGTCTCTGAGATGGCGCGGCCGCAAGCCGTCCATACCTGCAGTGGACCCCGCCGGAAAGGTCCACACAGCCTCGCGGAGCAGTTCTGCACTGGTGATCGGTGGATCGGCGCACGGTGGTCTTGGAGGCAGGTCGAGGTCGGCCGGTTCTCTAGGATGTTTCGAAGTCATTTCCGTGTACGCATCGGCTGCGCAGACCGGGCTCCCCACAGAAAGCAAAGCTCTCGCGGCGCCTCCGATGTCACCTTCGCCTAGCAGCTTAGTTGCTCGCCTGGCGGCAGCTTCATCGTCGTTACGTTGCTTGTTCCGATGCGCCCTTGGGACCGATTCGGATGGGGGCTCACGGCCTGATCTGTGGTCCTCGATTCTGTCTCTGATGAATGTAGCCCAAGTGAGATTGTTCCGCTTTCGGGATGGGGTTCTAAGCACTGTATGCGCAAACAACAGTAGGTTGGCCCAGCTGCGTGTGTCGTTGTTAAGGTGCACTAGAGAAAGTGTGTCGGCCAGCGCTGCGGCCACTGCAGGCCGGGCGCTTTTGGGGATTGTGTCTAGTCGTTTGTATGCCTTTGTGTACTCGACGAGTTTGTTGCGCAGGTGGGTGCCATCGACGTCGTCGACGGGGTAGCTGGCGGGGGGTAGTGAGCGATTGGTGTCCGAGTGCGCTGCCGTCATATGCCGTTTGATTCCCCTGCTTGTAAAGCTCTTTTGGCAATGCGTGCAAATAACCCTGTTATTGAGGGGAGCGGGGGTTAGACTACCCGTACCCGGCCCGAGGCTGGATTGGTAGTCCGCCTGCGGGGGGTCGTCCGAGTGGCTCGGACCGGCCTTATTTCCGGAGGCGTCTTGGGGCATGGCGCTTAGGACCAACGGGTTTCTTCACTTCGAAAGCTGATAACAGCCTGATGACTGGACCCAGAAGATTGGCAAGGTTACGAAGTGCGCTGGCTGCCTTAGGGTCGAGCCCGCTTAGCATCTTTGCAGCACTGGCGAGTCCTGCGAGGGGGTCTGCCTTCCGATTAGAACGCGCCCTCGATGGCGGCAAGTCTATCCAGGTAGTGCCAGAGGCTCGGCGACGTCTCATCTGGCGGGGGCGTTGGCGTTTCGTAGGTTTTAATGCCTTGAGTGGGGCGAGCGTAATGGTCTTATCGGACGTACCGTCGGAACTGGGGGCAACGATCTCACGGACCACTGAGGCATAGGAACGAGGAACGTTCTCCCCTGTCTCACACGGTGTCGGATTTGGCCGGACTACTGGTTTTTCTACGATAGTGGCAGCAGGGTAGTCGGACTGGACCTGGCGAAGAACACGTGCACCGGTAATAATCTTGCTCTTTTCCCAAGCTATTGCGTAAACCGGACACGAAGAGGACGCCGATCTGTGCGCACCTCCACAACTTGCGCATTTTGGAGCATTTTTGCAGTCCTTGACTAGATGTCGGTTACTGCCGCAGTTCACACATGCCACTTGGCCGCTACATGCAGATGCGTGATGACCTAAGCGCTGACATTTGAAGCATCTAGTGGGACGTGGTGGCTCGACTGTCACCGCGTGGGTCTGAAAACCGAGATACACGGTGGCCGGCGGGGCCCCTTTGAATTTGAGTAGCACCTTCCTTGTAGGAATAGTAGCTTGTTGTGGGCGGGGACCTGTTCGTCTGCAAATGCGCTTGACTTCTATAACGCCGGCGGGGCTAAGTTCCTGCAGGATCTCTTCTTCCTGAAAGTCTGGGCTTACATGGCTGATGGCACCCCAGATATTGTCAATATTCCTTGATGTCGCTTTGACTTGCAACCCAGCTAGTTCAGTGATGCCCATTAGTTTGCGTGCGTCCTCGAGCTTATCGACGGTAGCTGAGATTTGTCCATTCCGTGCCGAAATGTTAGCGTCTGCCACTTTTAGGTGTAGATCCTTGCACATTCCTAACATGTTGCCTCCGGGCAGTGTGCTGCCGTCCTCAGCTGCACTGAAGGTTACGCGGAAAACCTTGTGTACACCTGATTCTACCATTTGCTTAAGCTTTGCTAAGGCTTCTTCATTTTTTCTAATATTGCGCTGCCTGCTTTTATTTACAACCTCCTTGAAACCTTCTTCTTCTTCCTGTTCCTGAGGTGCCGCCTCGGTGTTGATAACCTGCATTGAGTCTTGGGCATCGCTACTTCGGTCTCGCACGTTTCACACCGAGTTGTCGGCATTCCTTAATGTCCGCGGGCGCTGTTTTGCCATCACTTTCGCACGTGGGCGATGCGGCCACCTTTGACGTATCACAATCTGCCTCGGTGTTGCTCTCCACAGAGGTGGTGGTCGTCCTCAGTCGTGATATATCAAGCGAGTCTGGTGGCTTATCCTGTACGGATATCACGAGCTTCGGCATGTCTGTGCCGTAACAGGCGCCGGAATACTAAGCAAGCCAATGCTCCAGTAAATAAAATAAATAAAGTAAATAAAATTAATAAATAAAATACATAAAATAAAATAAATAATACAAATAATATGAATAAAATAAAATAAATAAATAAAATAGAATAAATAAAAACGGAGCAAGCAAGCTTGGGTATTGAACCCGGTCCTGTTGAGTGGTGGTCGGTGGCGCTGCCACTAGGCCGCGACGCCTTCTGGCTTGGGTAGCTTCTAAGCTACAAACACGCTCGCCAGGAATTATCAGTGAACTTCTGATCTACGATGACAATCGCAAATAGAACTCGGTCAGCTGGAGGGCTCAAAAGGAAACCGATTCCTAAGTGACGCGACCACACTGCCTCCGAGCGTGTAGATTCACCAGTCGAGCCTTCACTACACTCACAGTCGTTGGTGCGATTATCACTGCCAAAGTCGAAGTTAAACCTCAGAAATAGCAACGTTTTACGGGAACCGACAAAAACACGACAGCCCTCTGCCGAATCAAACGTTCGAAAAAAGCATATATATATATATATATATATATATATATATCGTGACGCCTTGTATTAAAAGGCCTTGCGTATTTTCAATGTTTGCATTTGTATGCAATAGATGAAATCGTGTTGGCAATTTGTGTCGCTCACTATTATAGACGCTAGATTATTTGGCGCTGCTTGATGGCCTAGGTCCGCTCGATCTGCGGCGATCAAATCTGGTTCGTAGATATTCTCTGCAACTGTTAGCTATGACGATAAGCGCGAATAACACGTATATGTAGAGATCGATTTACAGAACGAACGAAGGACGAGAAGAGGAACAGCGAAAACTTTCATGATCTGATTTTGCTTGCATGCGTTCTACGCTTCTGCGCTGAGCCTAATCCCAGAAGTGGCGTGGCGACCTGATGCGGTCGCGGCGGCTGTGGCGCCGTGGTACCATGCCGTGAATCGTCGTTTGCAAACGAGATGATAGCTAGGCATTCATTCAGTCGGCTTAGTAGCCTGAGCGAGAGCAGAAGACGCTCAGACCTTTGGGGTGCGTACGCAGCATCTGTGACGCAGAGTGTAGTGGTAACTAGCGAGGATCACAAATGTGTATGGAGAACCATTTGCTTGCATTTGATTGATACAGATAGATATATAGATAGATAGCTAGATAGATCGACAGGCTTCCCGTTGGAGTTTTGCTACGCCTCTGTCTACAATGTACCATGCCGTCGTGTGCTTTTCAGCTCCTTGTTTTAGATACGGACCTAGATAGACGGACGACTACTTTTCCATATCTGTCAACATCGTCCAGTTCTACTACAGTTTCGACGACTGTAACAGTACGCTTACCACCCCAACCACCGCCGGCTGCCGGAAGGGATTTGAGAAGGATTTAAAGGCCATCGGATTCTACAACACAGGAAACTAGCTGGTTCCCTTCAGCAGCAGGGGCACCACCACCATCACTACCACCAATGATCATCTACACGCATAACACGCATGACAATGGGGTGAAAAGCAACATTTATCTGCCGGAACCCACCGTAGAGCTCGTACGGCGGCTCTTGCTGTTGTGGCTTCTGCTGCTGCTGCTGCTGCTACGGCGCGACTCATGCGGACATTCTTATCGGCTATAGAACGCCACCACCACCACCCCACTACCCTACTCACTGGAAAGTGAGCGTCCCTATCCTGTACGTTTCCTCTTCTCCGTATTTGGCGCTTCCACTTCGTTTCCCTCTCCTCTTTCTCTCTTTTCTCTCTCCTCTCTCTTCCTTTCCCTTCCTTTTTATCTGTCTGTATGTATGTATGTTTCGTTCATGCTCTCGACCCTTCTTTCATGTCACGCATGGTCAGGAAGCAGGAAGAAGAAGCCTGTACGAACAACAGTAGGTACAAGCAAATGCCATCACCATGATGTCAGGGCTGTGAATCCTGGATGCGGAACGCAATTCTTCGAGAGCTCGAGCACCGAGGCGGCACACCACCGTGTGTGGCCGGTCACAACACCGCAAACGAGAACGCACAAACTTTCGGACCTCGACGCGTGTCGACTTCGCTCGCTCCCGCGACCCTCGAACAGATCCTCTTATTTTTTTGTTCCTCGCTACGAACGGCAGTGTTTTGTGGCGCCAAAGCGGTCCTCGACGGTTCGAGGCGGAATGATGATGCTGGCGATGATGGTGATGTTGATGATATGGGCACTTATGATAGTCGTGCTGCGAATAGCAAAAACGATAGGGACGACCGCAGCAACGAAAGCAACAATAAAAACATAGCAGCCACAGCAGCAGCAGCAACAACAACAACAACAACAACAACGGAGCTAGTAGAGGAACGCAATGTTCATTTTGAGGCACCATCCTTCTGAACGTGCGTTACGCCGGTCGCTCGGTCGGTCTCTGGTGAAGCTATCGGTCTGGTTGGCCTGACAGGTATTGGACTGACGCTGCAATGGCCATCTTGATTCATTCCTCGAAGGATTCTACCTGTGCGATATCTGTCTTTCTTCATGCGTCGTTGTTATTACCTTTATCTCTCTCCCCCTACCTTGCCTCTCTCTCTCTCTCTCTCTCTATATATATATATATATATATATATATTCCAGTTGCTGTTGAGAATCTGGATGTTATCTCTACATTGGCGAAACGCCGGGGAAACTGTCTCGGCAGTGCTGTAAAAAATTCGATACAGGTTTTACTGGACCGCTAAGGCGACCAGCCGAGATACGAGCACACTATTGATGGTAGCTCCGGCAGAAGGTAGCCATAATGTTAATGATAGCCCTAGACGAAAAATAACAGCGATCAGAAAAATAGAAACCAACGGCAACAGCAAAAACAACACAGACGACGTTTGTGGAGTATTTCCGCCTAGCAAAGGCTGTTGCTTTCTATATATATATATATATATAGTGCAATCCACTTCGATCGTATTTGAACTAGATATAATGAAAATCAAACTTAAGAACAGCTGGTGCTGAGATGGAGCACAGGACACGTCAAATGCATCTTAAATTGGATCGGCCACTAAACCACGGCTGCCAATACGTAGTTTTAATGAGCAATCCGGTTTACTGCTACAAACAGCTAGAAGAGCGAAAGGTGAGCAGGTCACGCAGCCCTCGCAAAGGCAATTAATTGTCTCCATTCCTTATCTCGTTCTTTTTGCGTCTTTCTTTCCCTTTCGAATGCTCGTGCCCTGCTGGCGTGTTTGTCTATCTGCCAGTCTGTCACGAGGGGTGAAAGTTGTATACATGAGCATAGGGCAGAGTTTTCGAAGCAGTGAAGGTTTTTGTGCGCGACTGTGTCATTAAACTGTTCATTGGTCGCGGGCGGCGGCCCGGCCCTGGAAGCTCTCGAGCCTCTCTTCATGAGCTCCAGAGCCTCGGCCGGATATTTGCCTCCAATGCTATCATTTAGACTGCGGACGGAAGAAGACTGTAGTGTGAAGAATCGATGGCCGGTTGTCGTCCGGAACGAATGGGTTCATTTGACTCGCGCGACCACCCGTCCGCCAGCCCGCGCGCAAGAGAGAGCAATAGAGAGGTATTCCCTAAACGAGAACGAGTTGAGTCTGATAAATGCCTGATTCCGATTACCGAAGATCGGATAGAGCGCAGCAGCAGCAGGAGGACTAGGTGGAGAAACAGGCAGCAGGTCTGAGGATCTGAGAGAACGGCTTCATATGGCGCGGTACGATTTGTGGCCGATGCGGTACAACTAGTGATAGTGAAGTTAGCCTCTCTAGCACAGACCTGCCAGAGAAAGCGAGACACGGCAAGGAACCAAGTTGGAGATAGGGCATGTTAGGGAAGTAAACTAGGGGAAACCGTCGTATCTTGGGAAAGGGCGGGCCAGACCGAATGTGCTCGAATTTCCCGAAGTAAGAAGTTAGAGTAAGTCGTTGCCGACGGCTAGGGCAAATGAGGGAGGCCGCGCACCGCCGCTCGATGAGGTAAGCCTCGGGCACAGCCATGTATAGTAAAAAGCTCGAATTGGATACGGCCTAAGGTAGGGCAGAGATACGTATACTGCATGGTAGGAAAGTCCGAGAAAAAAAGCATAGAAGTCAGAATGAGGGTCAACGAGAGAAAAAAAACACGCCACTGCTTTGTTGTAAGGTCGTCGTTCCGCTTGGTCTACACAGTGGGATGGGCCATCTGGTCGCCGGACTCGCTTACCTTGCTCATCGCCTTCCTATTGACTTCATCTGCTTGCACCTGTGTTTTGGAGTAATGTTCCGGACCAAAACTAACTGGCAACGTCGTCGTCACAGCCGTTGCTACACACAGAAATCGCAAAGTTATTGGGCCAGGAGTTCTTGTTGGCTCAGTGCCTACAGTTTATTGGTCAGAACCACAACCTACGTTGAGCCTCAAGCAAGGCCACCAAGGAAAGCTCTAAATGGTAGTCTTTGCCGCCAAGGCATTCGACACGATCTAAGTCAATTAGAACGACGCACAGATACCTGTTTAGCTGTGCAGCTGCATTATCGTAACCGCTGTAGGGAATCAGCGATGCATTTTTGCAGGGGTGATGTTTTGCGGGTGCACTTTTTGGCCAAGTGCTGTTGCCGTTGTGGTTGCCGTGGCGGTGACAACGGGGACGATAATACAAGACCAGCAGCAGCAGCCGCCGCAGTGATGCCACAGAAATGATTTAGCTACCACCTACTGTGGCTGACGGGGCTTTCGTTGTTGCAAACTGGTCGACCCTAGTCGGACGAATTAGCATACGAATAAATACCTTGGTTCACAGCTAAACCGCGGGCTCTAAGCTGGTGCCCCCCCGCTTCTACGAGGGAGTCTTCAGGTTGACGTGCAAAGGGGCGCCCGTGTCTATCCGTCTGCCCTGTCTCCTCCTGGGTCTCTTTGTCTCTCCCTTCGTCTCGATATTGAATATCTCTTCGCGCTCTCTATCTTACTTGATTTTTGTTTCTCGCTCTCTCTCTCTCTCTCGGTTTCTTGAATGCGCGTTACTCTCTCTCCTTTCCCAGGGGCTCAAGGGGGTTCCGAGTCGGTGGGTCTGCCGTCCTCCGAGGGTGCGAGCGACCGGCTAATTTGGCTCGGAATTAAAGGCTTACATGGTTTGCCGACCGGCTTGCGCAATGCTACGCCCTGGCCGGCGGTCGGATGTTAGCTAACGCCATGTGGCCTTACGTTGTTATCAACCTTTTCCTGTTCGTTGCCCTCTTCACCGTTTCCTCTTCGTTGCCTTCTTCACCTTTTGCCATTCTTGCTCCTCCTCCGCCTCCTCACGTCGTTATGTTCTTCTGCTCATCTTCAGTCCTTATGCGCATCTGTGAGTCTCCAAACGCCCAAACCAGTGGGTAGATGCCCACGGCCGGCCTAGATACGTAAGTAGCGCTCTCGTCCCGTTCGTTACTCAGCAAGCCGGCTGAATGTGTCCATTCACTCATGTACACGATACAACCGGGGGGAGAATTATGTACCCGTGAGCACCTGCGCTGCGGCCGCCTCCTTCTCCTGCCCTTCTCCTTAGTAAGCGCCTAAGGCGTGGTGCTGGTAGTAACATAGGTAGTGGTGACAATGATGACGACGACGATGATCGTATCTGCGAAGGTATCATCTGCCTTATCTGCGCTGTATTTGGCTTGCTTCGGGGGTGGTGGTGATGGCAACATACATGTTTCCGCATCGAGGAATATAGGCTCTGCTTGTGCCACCTCGAGAAGTCCACCGCCCACCGATATAGATACTCGTATACATACTTGCATTCACTCCTACACTTGCATTCACGCATATGGCGTGTGGTGCGATAATGCGACACCACCGGTATCGGTAGTTGCCGAAATGCATACATTGACCGGTCACTATCCATCCCATAAGATGAATGCATTTCAATGTATATTTTTAGAGTATGCTACATCATAAATAAATGAACAGGGTTAGCATATATAAATATATATATATATATATATGTATATATATATATATATATATATATATATATATATATATATATATATATATATATATTTATATTATATATACATATATACATATACATACATATATATATATATATATATATATATATACATATATATAAATATATATATGTACATAAGCCATACTAGGTTAGTGGCATTGGAGCCGTTTCGATGGGATGTGACATCGTATCGGGCAATTTTTATTGCAGTTGAAACGTTGCGGGGGCTGGAATCGGGGAGGCTCTCAGTTTATCTACGGGACGGCATAAGCGAACGGTGGCAAACATTATGGCGGTGTGTTAATTTCGATGATGAATATTAATTCGAAGAACGACGTCTGCGACAGAGGTCGTGAAGTCGGGCGCCCATCGGGCCAAATATTTGCGACTCTGTTTGCTGAGAATAAATATTCGTCAATCGCCGAGACGAACTGGCATAGGTTGCTCATTAATTAGAACATTTTTGCACTCTGCGAACCACGCTAGAGTGGGGCTCGAAGTGATTTCAAGTTGGTTCGTCACGTTTGGATGTCACTTTTTGTTGGTATTTTTACACATACCGCCTAGGCCACACTAACAGCTACAACTGTTACACATGGGTCTATCAAGCTTTTGACGTTTTTATGATCAAATACAGACATAATGATTTCTAAAAAGTCGAAACTTGTTCAGATTTCGACTTTTATATTTATTTCGTATTTTCTGTACTTTTTGAGGCAATGGATTCATGCGTCGGAACAAACTTGTCTTAGTGTTTCCTAACTCCACCTATTCGCCCAACCGGCTTTAAGCACAGATAGGCATAGCTTCGCGTGAATGTAAGCGTTTTCATTCTCTAAATTCTTTGGCTTCCGGAATGAGGAATTGCACGGCACAATGTCCGGAATGAGAAATCGCACGGGAAAATGTTCTGTTTGAGTTTTCGTTTACCGCAGTCTTCTACTACATGAGTAAAGTTTTCGTCTTTGCTGTTTCTGGCGTTCTTCATGGGACTCGTCGTACGCATTAAAATGCTCAGATGTTGTTGCTTTCTTTAAAGTCTTTACACATTCCCAGACCTGACTCTTCATATCAAGTGATCGATCGAAGCTCTTCGAAACATCTTGTGCACTTAATACTTGCTGGAAATTGTACACACGAACAGTAGTAGGCAGTCTGATTTTTGAGTACAGCTGTTGTGGCACCGACACCGGCAAATTAACATAAATTACTTCGTGGATTCGATTCTGACTGACTTTCCGCTATGCGGAAAAGTTCGAAAACTTTGTCAGATCTCTATGTATGACTGATAATACTGCGATTAACAATATCACGTATGCCCGTGAAGTACTATGTTGAAGACGCATCTCGGGGAATAGGAGACGAATTGCGTAGATGCGTGGTTTGTGTTACTCAGGCAACGACACATTTCTGGCAACGACAAACGTCCCAGTATGTGATGGGTGATTTCAAGATCGCGAGCTTTTCAGCGGCTGAACCGTACATGGCTCGTTGACTTGTATACTCGACACGTGCTAAGAATGTTATTTGTGGTCGCTGTCGTCCGTCTACCGGGTAGCAAGCAAGTGAGAAGTCATAGTAAACTCAAATAGCCACGTGTGGCGGCGTTACTCATTGCAGGCGTGCACACACACACCGTATACATAGGTTTATACACAAGCAAAGTAACGTGGTGTAGACATATACGTCGAAATATATATATATATATATATATATATATATATATATATATATATATATATATATATATATATATATATATATATTATATATATACATAATGCTATCTAATGCACTCTAATGAGTATATATATATATATATATATATTCATTAGAGTGCATATGTTAACTTTGTGGCCGCCCGTGTGATCTAAATCACCTTCGGCGTTGCGAATTAGCAATTCCGTTGTCTCAACCCTTAGAATGTGATGTCTATGATGTATATGTGTAAACCAGCTCGTGGTTCATAAAACAACCATATGTGATACACCTGTGTAACACTGAGACCGAGTAGCGAATCATCGATAATATACAATAGGTGATTAAACTGCAACACCAACAACGATGTTGCGTAGCTGCGACTGTAAATTTCGATTGTTTAGTTAAGATTAAGACTCTCGCTGTGGAAGAGACAAAGGCCCCGAGAGGGCTGTGGTCGGGTTTGGCTGGCGGAATAACACCGACCGACGTCTATCTAGCAAGAGCTTATGATGAGTTACGGGAGATTTGTCATGACGATGTCGATGCTGCTCGTCGAAATGCAGCGGCTCTTTGTTTTGGCTTGTCAGTCATTCAGTCACTCAATCGACCCGGCGGTGTAGTGAGCGTAGCATCCCTCTATCGACCACACCTTCTACCGAGTGTAACGCGCATAATCGAATCACGGGAACGACGTATACAAAATATATCGTCTTACATCTCGTTGTGAACTTCCTCTGCTGGTGGTCTCGGTACCATCGGGCTACGGACGGGTAGCGCTGCGGCTACTGCTGATGCTGCTAGTTCTTCGCAGCTTCGCAAGCTACGTGTAATTGTCTATTGGTGGTGTCAGAATAATGGTGGCAGAGACGTGGTGGTATTTTGGCCGTGTAAAGTGCCCCTTTCCCCCTTCCCTCTCTCCTTCGTTCTCTCTACCTCGCTCTTTTCCTCTCCCTGCTTTGCGTGCGCACTTGTGCTGGTGCATATGAATGCACATAGCGTTGTAGTTGAGACTGAATTTTTTTTTCGCACACAGTCGAGGTTTGCCTCTCAAGCTCGAGCAATGGACAAGGCGGTGACAGGTTTCGCCATCGCGCGCGTCGTCCCTGTTGTCGTTGTCACTTCGGCTAGTCTAGATTTGGTGCTTGAGGCTTGTCTTTGTCACGTGGTCGTTCTTCTGGCTGCTGCTGCTGCCGCTGTTGTTGTTGTTGCTGACGATCGGCTTAGACAAGGGCAGCCCGTTAAAGAGAGCCCGTCGTTGCCTGCGTAGACTGAATGAGATCGAGGCGTGTGGCGCTAATTCTATGCACCGCCCCCCCCCCCAAGGGGCGCCGGCGGGGGGTGGGATTGGGGGTAAAGTGTGCCATATATTCGTCTGCTTTCGACACTTGAAATGGTCATGTGCATAGCGCACAGCGGCGGTCCGCCTTCGGCTATTGAACGTTGTCAACGACCCCAGCCGATCCACGAGGCCACGCTAGTTTGCACTTCAAGACAGTCTCAACAGCCTGGCATCCAATCGTTTCCGATGGGCTGTCCATTCTTACTCCTTATCTCTCTTTCTCACATATATATATATATATATATATATATATATATATATATATATATATATATATATATATATATATATATACTTTTATATATATATACTTTTATTTATACATTATACACAACATAATTTTAATACATAATCAGGTCAGACAGGTAGACCGCTGCCCTCAGGCAGTGGTCTACCGGGTCTAAAAAAAAGATATATATATATATATATTATTTGCTAGTTTATAGGTTGCACGTGATGTGTTTTTATTTGTGTCGACGACATTCCTTGACTCCCAAATGATATTTTGTTCGAAAATAACTCGTCAATCATTTCAATTTCTAATTCTCGTTCTCAACGCGACGTAGAACAACACTCGCCGCTCCCACAGGATCAACGAAAGCGAACTCCTACTACAGGGAAACAACCCGTCATCTGCCGTACTGTTCCCTATTCCCTTGTGCATAGCGCAGCAGCCGCAGTAGCAGCAGCACGGCCACCAGGGAGAAGGGAATCATTAGCCGTTCCAGAAGCTGAAGGGAGACGCGAGTAGTGTAGTAGTAGCCTTATCGATGCGCTGCTGTCGGTCACGTCAAGGGGAGAAACGATGGTTGCAGTGCAAGGGCTGTAGGGTGGTTTTACTTTCAGTTTTCGCTAGAGAGATAACGATGGCCTGCTACTGATGTTGGTGCTGCCGCCCTCATCGCTGCTGCCGCTGCGCCTGCTGTACGAGCGTGCAGTGTACTTAGGTACCCTGCAGTGTACTTAGGTACGCTCTGGCCAGGAAATACGACGTACAGATTCGTTCATTTCCCCATTGATTCGGCGGTTATACGGTGGTGCCCACCAATCGGTGTCTTTTTTTTTGTCCGTCGGTCCCTTGCAGCGGCCCCATTCATGTATCTGATGTTCGTCGAAAGTCATACGACCACCACGACAACAACAACAGCCGCCAATGAGCAATAATAGCAAAAGCAACAGCAGCAACAATAGCAGAAACAACATCAATAGCAGGCACAAGAACAACAACAAGGGCAACAATAGCAGAAACAAGAACACCAGCAACAACAATAGCAAAAATAACAACAATGGCAAAAACAACAACAACAGCAGCAGCAACAATAAGTAACTCATCCGTTGGACGATAACAACAACGAAAAGCAGCAACCGACAGCAAGGGAGGGCGACTACGGGTTGTTGGCACAACCAGTGGTGTGGAGTGGCAGCTTGCCCGTGGTGGTGGTGTGCGTGGTAGGTGCGGTACGATACGGCTGCGGTCCGTTTTTGTTCCTAGCCAGCCGTTGGCGGTCAATTCGGCGCGCGTCCTGCCTTGCCCACGTTCTACGGCCTGCTAACGGCTACAGATGACGGTGTGTGGATCGCTCGCTCGCGCGCTCGCTCGATCGTTTGCTGCTTAGATGGTTGCACCATGGAAAGATGGACGAATAAGTGAGTGCGACTCGCAGCACTGATGATGGAGCTGGTGTCTAACTAACGAGACGCTTTCGCCCTGCCGACCTCGCTCACAGCCAGCTGCAGCAGCTGTCGCAGCAGCAGCAGCAGAAGCAGCAGCTGATCTAGGGGCTACATTTCCACTACACGCCCCTTAACGCGAGACGTGCGGACGCATCGGTGATGACAGCAAGCTTTTTTGTTCCTAAACTCCATTTACTAGTGTTAGCACGGAGTGCAATCACTACTGCAAACTATAAGTAATACAGTTTGTATATATCGCTATCTAACTTTGGCTACCGTTGCAAGAACGACGGTCATGACAGCGACAGCAAATGAGCAGCGACAACGACAACAACAGCAACGACAATACCAACCAGCACAACAACAACAACAGTCTCTGCTGTCGATGCCTTGTGTAGTCGACTTTGTTGTATCTGGCTGGTGTTACTGTATCCGACTGTCGGCTGGCTAATGTTTTCTCGTTTGTGCCTTTCTTCACTTTACGTGGTATCTCTACTCGGTACTTTTTTGTCGCGCTTTCTTGTCCCTTCGTCTCTCTCCTTCTCTCTCTAGTTATCACCCTTTCGTTTTTGTTTGTTGTGTATTTTTCATTCACACTGCATTATCTTTAGGTTCAGTTCCATTTTTGCATTTGCATCTGCTCTTTGGTTTTGTCGTCGGTTACTCCCAGTGTTGTTCCCCAAATTCATTTTATTCTGCCTATGCTAATTACCCTTGTGCGATAGCCATACTTTTTCCTTACTGGATTTGTTTTGCCCAAAAATGTTGTTGTTGTTGTTGTAGCTATTGCTGTGGTTGGTTGGGGGGTGCCGGTGCTGTTGCTGCTGCTGTTGCCGCTGGCAGTGGTATCTCTCAGTGACATACGGACAGGGCATGAACGAGCAAACCCCCAGCCGAACGAGGTCCTGAAGGGAGCCCGAGCAGGCCGGGCGGGGGGATGGTGGTGAGGGGAGGAATGGACGCATCTGCTTGATGTGCGTAGCCTAACAGGCCAAGGGGTCCAATTGACTTTGCTGTTGGTGCACTTTGCCCCTGCCCGGCTCTCGGCCCGGAACGAAGTTGGGGTTTTTCCTGGCGCCGTGGTTAGTTAGTCGCTACGCCCGCGTCATCGTCGTTGGTTGTGGAAACGAACCCAACGATGATCAGCCCACGTTGGCTCTCGAGCCTGCTTTATGAAGGCAGCGTTCTGTTTCGCGGGCGCCGCCATTTGCATAGCGGCATAGCAGTAGCAGTAGTAGTAAAGTTCTGCTGGCGCGACGGAGGTGACTCTACGAGCCACGTCCGAGCTGGGCTGATGATGCTTAGCCTTTCCGCGACTAGTAGTTGATGGCTGGCGTCGACCGGTGGCGCCACCGCTTGGCAACGTCATTTTCCTCGCTATTACGACAAGAGCAGCTGCAACAGCAGCAGCAAAAGCAATAACAACAATAGCGGTAACAATGTTACCAACATTAACAACTATGGGTAACAACAATACCAACGACAACAACATCAACTGCCACAACAACAACAACAACAAAAACGACAACTTATGTCCGGTTAGCTTCCGCTGCGGTTCCTCTGTGTTGATGTTCTGCGGTTTTGTCTAGCACGGAGGCGGAGGCATCGGTATAGCGGAGGGTTGGAGCTTTGGGTGGAGGTTTGGTGTCAGCAGTCGCTGCAGTCACAAGGCTGGCTGCATATCGTTCACATCGTGCTGTTCCGCGTCCGATACGCGATGGCAGTGAGGCGGGGGGGGGGGGGGGTGATTGGAGGGGAAATAAACGAAGGCGATGACTAGGAGTGCCCTCTCCCCCGCCCCCCTACTATAAAGTGTGTTGCAAAAAATTAGCAACTCATGTTTTTTGTTGATAATTTCGGCTTGGTTTATTTGAATGGCTCGACATTTTAAGCGCATCATGTACATGACGAAACACGACTATGGTGTTAATTTCGTTGCAATCTCACAATCAGTTCATACGAAAAATAAAAAGTGTGAAAAAACAGTGTTGCAAAATATTAGCAACAATAACGCCTTACGGCGTATTCGATTCTTAGCAGGGCTGTATGACTTATTTGATACTACATATTCCATTTTTGAAACGGGGTTTTCGTCCCTTCTTCTGAATCAAATCGTAAACTTGGTCTTTCATGGAGTTAATGAGCTGTTGTAAGTACGAAAGTGGAATATTAGTCCATGCTTGCTGGACAGCTTCTTTGAGGTCCGACAAATTATCATATTGTCGACCATTTGCGTAAATATGCTTTGCCAAATGTCCCCAAAGATTTTCGATGGGATTCAGGTCTGGACTCAATGCCGGCCAGTCAAAAAGTGGCACTCCTTGTTCTTGAAAAAAGGCTATAGTGCTAGCCGAGGTATGAAACGTGGCGCTGTCTTGTTGAAAAACTGCGTCAGATCCCCCAATTCTTCTGAAATGGGCTTCTAACTGGGAACCGACGATTACGCTGGTACTTGTCGGAATTGTTTCGGTCCACAATCGCGACTAGATCCAACTTCCCATGATATCCAAACGCGCCCTAATATTTCACAGAACCACCACCGGCCACACGTTTCGAGAACCATTTAGGTTCCTTCCGTAAGTCGTGCCAATAGTACTGACAGCCGTCAGGGCCATCGAGATTAAATTTCTTTTTATCCGAGAAGACGATGTTTTTCCACTCGTTATCCCAAGTTTGGTATCTATGCGAAAATTCACGCCGTGCGACAATGTGCTTCGCTTGCAGTCGCGGTATAAGCTTCCTTTTCGCGTATCGCACGTTTTTGTCAGAACTTAACACTCGGTACACTGTGGATCGGTGCACTGGCACTCCCAAAGTAGTCCTGATCCTGGAAGAAAACATTTGGTCATGAGTAGCCAACTATATGATCCTTCGCCGATCTCGAATAGTCAAAACTGGCTTACGCCCACTGTTAGATCTGCACTTTTGGTTCCCTCCAGGCTGTAAGAACCTGCTGATGGCGCTCTTATGCCGTCCTAATCTGGTTGCTATAGCAGTTACTGTATGACCGAGCTCAGCATATGCCTCAATTCTTGTATTTTCGTTATCCGAGAGATCCTTTGTACGACCCATGGTTTAAACATACGCTTCGCCGTTAGTTTGGAACAACGACTAAGCTGTAGAACATTTTGCAGCTATAGAACGATTGATTTAGCTAGACAATATTCCTGACATTTGATCCCCGGGATCGAATATCAGCTGTAGTATCGACTATCCTTTACAGACAAGAGCTGTGTCGTTAGCATGTTATTGTTGCTAATATTTTGCAACACTGTTTTTTCACACTTTTTTATTTTTTGTATGAACCGATTATGAGATTGCAACGAAATTAACACCATACTCGTGTTTCGTCATGTACATCATGCGCTTAAAAAAATCAAGCTATTCAAATAAACCGAGCCGAAATTATCACAAAAAAACATGAGTTGCTAATTTTTTGCAACACACTTTATATGAGGTCGGGCGGCGCCGAACCACTCGAACGATGTATGCGGGTACTACGGGTTCTGACACCGCCACCACTACCACCACCACCTTTGTTGCTAAATTAGGTACACGCCGATCTTCGGAGCTACGCTCGGGAGGGAGGCGGTGGGAAGTGGGGAGTGGGGGGGGGGGGGGTGATAGCTACAAATAAATAGTAACACGAGTGCAGGTTGGAGAGCCTCCTTATCGTAATCGACGTCGAAATTGCTTTAGTCTGATTGTTATTATTATGATTATAATGCTACTATTACTTACTCGTCGTTATTCTTGTAGCTGGCTGCCTGGCTGCCAGAGCAAAGCAACTCATCGCCACTCACGACACGCAGTGAAGCGCGGAATATTAGCCTCGTTTTCTCTCGTTCGATTTGCTTTTCTTTTTGTTCCTCTACCAACGTTTGCACGCATGTGACATATCATCGTGGAAATAAATACCTACTAGGAAATAATCGGTTCAGGCAGATATTGTTGCGGTTACCTATTCATCGTTGGTGTTTCGATAACTCTTTTCCGAGGAGAGCAGGACTTCGAGCGGATATATCCCGATTTTTTTTCCAGCGTTAACCGCGGCGGTTTTTCAAAAGCGTGTGCGCTACACCTCACAAGCGAGGTCTATTCCCGGCTTAGATTGAAGCCTGTGGCTTCTCGACTCTAGCATACCACCAGCTCGATACTGAGTTTGCAGTGCAGCCGAGCAAGGGAATTGTCATGTAGATTCTCTTGTGCACCCGCTCCTTCTCATAGTCTTGTCGGGTATTGGGTGAAGTCCTTTCATATCCTTAGTAGCAAGTGAAGCTAGGCTTCGCATCCATCAAAGTCAACACGCTTGGTCTCTCTATATCGTGCACTTGCTTCACGACCGTGAAGATAGTCTCCCATCTCATTTGCGATGAAGCTGCTGACAACCATGTCATCGGCTAGGTGTAGCGCCCATCTAGCAGCGGTATTGTCAACTGCCTATTAGCTGCCGTATCAGAGTTATCACGAAGACCGTAGCCGCGTTTGAAAGTATTAGCGCCAAAATGTCTACTGCCTTCCAGAAAACGGTCGAGATTTCAAACCTAATACAACCCCAAAACTACGCTGTCAATGTTCAAGCGCGTAGATGCATATTTGAGTAGAGAGATAGCTCGATGCCAAATTACTTGAGTCTTTGCTCTACCAATTAGCGCTAGCCACAGACACAGCCTCTGTGCTTCTCAAGTAGAATTAGTACTTCCTTCAGAGTGGTACTTTCCTCGGAAGCGCACTTTGAATCCGCTTTACTCTGTACAAAGGTAGCGTCGGGTGCATCGTTCATATAGAGCATAACCAGCTTTAGTAGGCTAGTATAGCTGGCAGAGGCTACTTTCAATTGTACATAGTTATACGACGTACCCACTGTGTGCCAGTACTAATAAATTTTTTCTACTTAAGTTCTGTATTCAATATACTATAGTGGTGATTCGTGAAAGTATGTACAATTATTATAATTATTAAAATCCGAATGACATAGGAAAGTAATGTGAACGCTGTCAGGTTGTCTTGATTTCATTCAGTTAAGCTCTTTAGAACTTAGTGGCTATATATATATATATATATGGGTTTAGGGTAATTAGGACGAAATCGTGTCACGTATATATATATATATATATATATATATATATATATATATATATATATATATATATATTTATATATATGGTCGTATACAGTGATCAGCCTCACAGAGGTTTACTAGCTAAGTGTTATTCGTGGTGTCGTCTAGCATGACTAGCGTCGCTGTCTAATAAATTATAATAGATCATGTAAACACATCAGGTTTATCATGCAAATAACATGCTGCGAGCAGTTGACTGTATAATTGTTGTCTATGTTATATTCATACTCAATATGAGTGAAAATGATGAGTAAATACATTAGTTGAGCACGGAAACGCTCTATATATATGTATATATATATATATATAGACTGATGATATAATGTTAAAGATGATAGACTGGTGATATAATGTAACTAATGATTCCTGCTGTCTGTCTGTCCGCTTTTGCGATGTCGTTGTGGTTTTTGGCTTGGCATGTGTGTTCGCTGACACTGATCGTCATGCAGCCCGTCGCCGGCCTCACGGTGTCTGCCTCGTCGCCCCCGCCGGTGCCGCTGCAGCTGCCGCTACCCGCGCCGTTAGCGTCTTCGTCGACGTTGTCGTCTTCGGCGTCTTCAACGTCCACGTCGTCGACCGGCTCATCGCCGCCCGCGTCAGCTTTCGCTAACGGCATTTCGTTGGTTGGCCACCTCGGCGTGACGTCGTCGTCGCTGCCGCCGCCGGCCGCCGCCCTTGTGCAGGGCATCCTGCCGGCTGCAGGCGCAGTGTCCGTCGGTTCGTCCGGCATCGTCAATCCGACATCGGGAACCGTGATCGGGACTAGCCCGCTTGTCGGCCAGATTCCTCCCCCACCCGCTGCTCCTCTGCCGCCTTTGACGACGTCGGCGACGACGACGACAACGACGACGACAAGCGTGGGCGGCCCACAGCTGGCTCCACCGGCGCCAGCTACTGCCGCTTACTGGTTCTACACGCCACAGCTAGCGAACGCGGCAGCCGCAGCAGCAGCAGCCGCCGCCGCGGCAGCAGCAGCGGCCCCCCCGACGCTGACAACGACGCCCCAGACCCTGGCGCAGCCGGCCGGCCACCAAGGCCTGCTCGGCCATCAAGGCCTGCCGCCGCCCCCGCCCACATCGGCGGCCGCCACCGCCGCCGCCTCCAGTCCGCGACCCGTCGCCACGCACGGCCAGCATCACTCCGGCAGCGGCAATCTTGCCGGCTCCGCCGCTCTCATGGCGACGATGACCTCACTCGCCAACGTTAAGGACTCGCGCTGGCTTCAGCTTGAGGTAAGTGCTGGTGTCACAGCTACGCCGTGTGTCAGAGAGCCGCCTAACCAGAGAACAAGGAGCAAGGCGTCGACAGCGACGCCCCCCCCTTCCGCCGACGTCTTGTTTCGCTTTTGCTCGGCGCAGCAAGGGCGATTTGAGACCGACCGACCGACCCACCGACCGATCGATTGAGCTAACTCGCTGCTTGGCTGGTTAGGTCACCATTCTTTTCGACGCCTCTAGCAGCGACCTTTCCTCCCTGCGGCTCGTATTTGTTTTCACTTATTAATTATCTAGCCTAATGACTACATGGGCAACGTCAAGCACCGACTGACGACGAAATCGTGTCACGTATATATATATATATATATATATATATATATATGGTCGCATACAGTGCGAATACGTTCTCATCTATAGTAGGGCGTAGAACAAGAGTGTTGAGTCACATCTATGCTGGCACGCAGGCCTGGCGCGGGGCTATGCGGACGCCTGTAGTTAAGGTTGCCTTTGCTCGGAACGAAGAGTCGAGACGGGTGGAGTCCCGCCAAAGAGGGCAGACACTCAGCCGTTTTCTGCTCCCCCCCCGCTTCTATACTTGATGGGTTCAATTTAGAGATTAGAGGCCATGTTCCACTCGGCGGCCGAGCGGTTCAATTGGGGGATTCGATCGGGCCCTTGCTTTTCTTGTTTTGCCTTGAATCTCACCAACCAACCGTTGATTGCTACCAATAGCAGACGACAGAGGGGTTATACAGCGAGCACAGACAGGACTAAGTGAGTCCTGTACGCGCCGAAGGACTAGGAGTATTTTCCTTGGCATTGAGGCGCAATCGGCCCTTTTTCACTCCTTCGGTCCGAAGGGAACCGTTTGCCCCTGCGTTGCGGAGTCACCTAAGGGCTCTCAACGCCGCATCTAAGTCATTCCTGCTGGACCTTTATTCGTTTTCGTGTAGGGGTTTGCCTCCCTCTCCTTCACCCATTTCTCATCCACTTCTTCTTCTTCTCCTTTCTCATTTTTCCTTCCTCTTCGTATTGATCTTCTTCTGTCTCTTCGTTTTCCTCTTGGCCCATTTCCTGCACATACCGCGTACCCGCACGCATCCCCTGCGTCCCCGGCCCCACCTCCGTCGAATGGATGGGTGTTGTTCAGCGAGTCACCTGAGGGGACCTAGGGGAATTCGTACTACTCGCCCGCTGCTGTTCACTCTTATCCAGCCAGGAATTTCCTAGTTCCTATGTGAGTTTGCCGGTCTGTTCGTCTGTCTCTTCACCTGTATGCCGGCTTGTGGAATGGAATGTCCTTTAGCCATTTAACTTGGGAGAAGTCGTGCTAAGCTACCACCACACGCAGCAACGGCGCGTTCACTTGCTTAGGCAGTGGCAACTATGTAGCCGTCAGCCGCTCGAAATAAAGTTTGATATCTGGGCAGGCGGCTATGTTTCTTTCTAATTGTTCTCGTCGTTATCGTTCTCAGCAGTGTTTTAAGCCGACGCAAAGCTGTGGCCGATGTTCACCAGTTTGTGGCAAACGAGCTGCACAGGCGAGAGCTTAAGGTTCCGTGGTAGTGAGCATAAATTTAAGAACTAACTGGCGGATGCTTTCTGCCCCTTTGCCTCTCCCCCCTCCCCCCCCCCCCGCTTTTCTCTCTCGGTGTGGCAGTATCTGTTCAGCGTTGCTCGACGATGCCCCAACTACGAAACAGAAAATGTGGTTTGGAACTGCCTAGTTTTCTAACGAGTGTGGCACACGTTGAATAGGTTCTCGGCAGCAAAATGCCGCACCTCCCTCGCGCACGAAGTTTATCTGCATTACTTCTGTAGCAGTCATGGTAGTTGTAGCTGTACTAGTACTGTAGGTACGCATATACTTGTACGGAGGTAGTCTCGAAGTACAACCCTCGTTGTTTGACTAAAACGATTCCTACCTGATCCCATTGAAAGATAATCAGATAGATTTTAAGTTTGGTACCCTTGCCTCAGCGCTATTGTTTATGGCTGCACTGGTTTCCACGACGAATGCTACTGAAACTGCTAGGAGGGGCTTCTTTGATGACGGTTAATCAAATATGCAGCAATGTCTCAGAACCTACTCGAGTATGTCGAGCACAATTGTTCGAATTGGAATTTGCGAAGTGGGTGGGGGGGAGAAAGCTTAGTCGTTGTTATGCAACAAATTTTGCCAAATAGTCTATCAAGTGCCTTTTGGTCACAAACGGTAGTACTAAGAAGTGGCGCCTAAACGCATTTTCCAGGCACCCTAGCTGTAGAAGAGCACTTTCGGGTTTATTTTGATGCATTAATTGCAACCGACGAATCGGCGATTTTCACCTAGCATTCTCTTACTGTACCTTACGAATGCAGATCTTTCTTACTTATTATATACTAAGACATAAATTACTTATATATATATAGTTTAACTTTTCGCTGTCTGCGCGTGATTGCTCACAGTGAATGCTAATGGCTGCCGTTTGTTACGTGTCTGTTGCGTGTCTCTGTTTGTGAAACAACTTTTTAGGTGTGCCGCGAGTTTCAGAGAAACAAATGCACTCGACCGGATACTGAGTGCAAGTTCGCACATCCAGCCTCCAACGTCGAAGTTCAGAACGGACGCGTGATCGCCTGTTACGACTCCATCAAGGTAAGAAGACCAGTCAACTAATTTCGCGATAGCCGAGTGGTGCTCAGGCAAAACTGATGTTCCTCGACAGGTTTTGGCGTCTTGGGGGGTTTAGGGTCTAAGATTTGGAAATGTAGCACATTGCGTGTCCAAATTTTCTACGCACGCGCGCCATGACGGACGAGGCTGTCGGACACGTAAACCTATTTTGCCAGAAATCATATTGATAATGACATTTCTAGTTCTTCGACGTGTTCCACAAAAGGTGCTTCTTGCTTACTGTTGTCGGACCAAAAACACGACTTGCAAAATGTATCGTTCTTGTTCGGAGCTTTAGAGCAGCAATGGTGTGAGCAGGTTACTGCTGCATCTGTTACAAGTTGTTCTGGGCATTGCGTGACGAAATTCTCCGCCGCATTGTCGGGCAGGGTGGAGCAGGGTTTTCCTCAATGTCCACCCAGAAGAGGTAATGCGATCCTTAGTACGAGATTCTCAGTATATGAAGAGCTTTAGAGAAGTTACGACGGTCTAAGTGACAGTACACACTTTTCCGAACGTACAAAATATCCTGACACGGGTACTACCCGTTTCCAGATCAACGCGTGTATATGTAAATACTGTGGTGGATCGATATCGATCGATACGTACACATAATGAGATTTATAGAATTGAACACCAGCAGCTGCTGTAACGGTGAATATTGAACAATGGTTGAATGGCACACCTCGTAATTACTGTGTGCATCTACCAATCATGGTGAATAAACGACAACGAATAAAATATCCATGATTGGGCCGTTGTCAGCTCTTAGGATTACAAGTCTGTTGCGTAGAAACACAGTGGTGTAAATGTAGGAAATTGGTAGTGGTATTGCATTTGTACTGGCTGCTCCTACACTGTTATATTGTCCGGTCGCTGCTATAGGGTCAGCGTAGACGAAATGATCAGGTAAAAGCTTTCCTCCGTCGAATTCTGCATATTCTAACGGGATTCGACAAAGACAAAAATATTGACGTATCCAGTAAAGCTTCTTTTAATCTATCGGGTAAGCTAAATAAGCACAATAGGCCACTGACGTGATGAAAGCGCACGATGCGTGGGCATCGCGCCGCAACGCAGCGTCTTGTTTCGCCCGCATTCCCTCTGACCATCCGCGTCCTTCGGCGTTTGACTGAGGCGCGAGCCTCTTGCGCGTTGCGTTTCAGCCAGAGTTGTTTGCTGCCGCGCAAGCCAACCCGGCCCCGTAGTCCAAAATGGTTGTTGTTTCGACGGGACGGTCGGGAATAGAGCTTGAGAGAATTAAGTCCCCACGGACGACGACACAGATAGATACATAGATAGATAAATAGGTGCGAAGGTAAGTCCCAGTGAATTGAGGGTCAGGAGGAGAAGGGTGTAAGTCAGACGTGTGCCGTACTTTTGGCTTCTTGCTTTGCCTCTCGCACCACTATTTTTCTCCTCGTACATCGTTTTCAGTGGCCTTTAGAGATGCTGCCTTCTGTCGTCGCTTCTAGCTTCAGATGCAGACGCTCTCTTTTTGTTCTTCTCTTCAGAGGTGCTCAGGGAATGGCAGAAACACAAGCAGCACCAGCAGTAATAGTAGAAGTAGTAGTCGTAGAAGTGGTAGGAGTAGATCGCTCAGCCATTGTCCTGTAGTGCAACCCAGTTACCGCCGTGCTGTGTCGTTGTCTGCGCCTATCTCCTGTGACAGTGACGGATGACTGCCACTCGGGCTCCAGCTCCGGCCCGACAGGCTCCGGATGGGGCGGCCCAGGCCACGGAGCAGAAGCTCCTATACCGATATGCTGCTGCCGTACGCTTCCCTTGTGATCGTCGCCGCTCCCTGGGCTCCTTCCTGTACTCGGTTTGTTCGAGTGCATCCTGCCACGGGCTTGGCGGTCCCCCGAATTGAATTTGCCGCCCGGCCTCTCTCTTTTCGGTAACACCCCCCCCCCCCCCCCCCGCCATGTTCGCTTTGTGCTCTTTTGCTTTTGGACAACTGAGCTGCAGGCCAACAGGAAACGTGTCATATCCCAAGCGTTCTCTCCTCTACGTTCTCTAGTATTCGCTCGCTGCCCTTTTCTCAGTCCTAGTCTCTCTCTCTCTCTGCAAGAGGAGACAGGCCACAACACCTCGTGATGTCGCTTGGCCTTCATCCACACGCGTCAGTGAAGTAGCGTTCTAAAACTGTCAAGATCGAAGAAGACTCAGTTTGACCTAGGACTGGCGCGGGCGGATGGGCTGCCAACATACCAGCACACCGTTTCGCCTTGCTTCCAACGCGCCTTGTCTTAATATATAGGCAGCGTCTTAATATACCGCATATGTCTGTCTGAATTTATTGCTCAGAGGTGGCTGCTTTTCTAAAGCTAACGTTTTACTATGATCAGTTATTAGGGGAGTGGTGTCTACTGATAATGGTGGTTGAAATGTGCCTGTACGTAGAATGCATTGGAGAACGTACAACACGTTAAATGTACAGTGTTTGATATTCCCACGTTTTTTCTAGTATTGGCGTAATTTTTTAGTCACTCATTCTACATGGGAAACAACATGGTAGTAGAGAGAAGCTATACATAAAGAGGAGACTAAATTCGTCTCGTGGTTGCTGAGGTAAGCCCGTCAGTATATATATATATATATATATATATATATATATGAAACCAATGCTAGCCACGGCTAAGAAAACTATGGAAACTCACTGAGCAGCCAATGAAAGTTGGATGCAATTTGTCTAGTCAAGTCCGAAGTTATAAACAAGCCACTCTTAAGACATTCTAAATGCAAATAACATCCTCTCTCCTCACAGCAAAGGTGTAATTTTGTGTGGTCCGCACAGTGAAATGATGAAATGGACAGAAATCCACGAGAAAACTGCATGGCTGAAACGGAGTCGACGGGGTTAAGGTAGACTGCTTGCAGATGAGGCTTGCCGACGACAGAATGGAATGATATTTACCGACACATCATGACAGCAATTTTGGCGTGCTGGACAAAATGGTTAATTTCTCTATGCGGGTAGGTAGTATTGTTGTGATTATTATCATCATCGTCATCATCGGTACCACGACTACGACTATAACTATAACTTCTACTACCACTATTACGGCTACAAATGACTAGTTTAACTTGCTTTTGACGTCCGAAACGATGCGAAATCGGTGACGTAACGCCGAGCCAGTCAAACCGGCCAGCCCGTATGTTAGCTCGTTGATATGTGACAAGACAGACATACTGCTTTGTAAGGCATTGTAAGCAAAGGTTGCCGATTCACCGCCTGCCGTTGGTCTGGCTGAGTGACCGAGCGGTTGAGTGGTTGGTTGGCTGGCTGTCTGGCTGACTAACCGACTCACTCACTGAGGGCTTAAACCTTTCCTGTGTGGCCACATGAGCAGCTCCTTTTAGAGTAGCCTTCAGGCAGCCACACAAACACACACTCACCATAGACGGCCGTGGCCTTAGCTGCAGCATTATGGTCTGTACAGAGTGTTGTTGGCTGTGTGGTAGGTACAAAACGACCAGGACAACGACACACCACCGGTACATTGGTTTAGAGACCGTTTTGAGGCCTACTTGGACAGCGCGTGCGTGCCATTGCAGAGATTGCCACTTTCATACTCCTTACTCCCAACTACAGAACAGCACTTGCAGTAGTCGTAAAAAAAAGCGTGGTGATTAGTTAAAAAAAAAGCGTGGTGATGGTGGTGATGGTGGCGATGATGGTAATGGTGGTGATGGTGGTGGCGGCAGCAGCAGCGGGGCGAGTAAAGCTTTGAATCGTCTTGTAGTTCATAGGCTAGTTCAACGGCGCTCTTCACTGCTGCCAGCTAAACTATACAGCTGTACGTGGTCGTTGTTGTTGTTGATATGATCGTAGTCCGCATCGTGCTCCTCCCTACTGCTGTTGTTACAGCTGCTACTGCTTTTGCTGCAGAGTGGTCTGTCTCTGCCCGAGGTAGACCACTACCACCCGCTCTCGGATATGGGCGTTCACGCGCGCCCGTGCCGTTGAAGCGCGGGCGGCGGCGGTGGTAGTGGTGGCCGTGGTGGTAGTAGTAGCGGGCGGCGGTAAGCAACTGTTGGCGTTGCAATGAAAAGCTTGGCTGGGACCTGGCAGGCCTTGCTCAAGTGACCGATCGACCGAGGCAGAGGACGACAAACGCAAACGCGGACAACAGTCCCCGCATTTGTGTGATGGTCGGGGCTCGTTGGTTGAGCAACCACAGCTAACGGCAGCGGCAGAAACGACGATGACGGGGACGGTGTTCTCTCAAGCGTGTCGGCTACCGATCGTTGACCAGCCGCGAGAGTGAGTCCGCAGACGGTACGTACGAGTTTGCCTGTTTCCGGCGGGTACGTAGGCGGACCAGGTCCGTCATCACACATCTGGATCTAGGACGTAATGGCGTGGCGAAGGAAGGAAGGGAGAAAGAAAACAGAGAGCCATAGACTGGGGGTCGTAGGGGTTAAAGATATCAGTGCTATTTTTAGCAGGCCACAAAACGAGAGGCTGTCGTCGTCGTCATCGTCGTCTACTGCTGTAGGGCAATTGCCGCCCGTTCGGTCTGTGAGAAAACAATTTCTATCATCCGATTGATTGCAATCGAGTGTGAGAACCAGGGTTTAAATTGAGAAAACTGTACACGACTGAGAGAGAGAGAGAAAAGATGTTTGTTGTATATTTTACATGGCGTGATAGTCGACTTTAAAGAGCTGCTTGTTGTCGTAATGCACGTGCTCTGTTATTATAGCGTTTATTTGATAAAATGGGGCAAGTAGTGGGAAGATTAAGGTAAAGGAGAATAGGAGAAGAAAGACAACAGTACCACGCTCTTGGCTGTCCTGTACAGCTAGAGCTGCGCGTCGGATATGTCGCATTTTGTAGCGTTCATCGAATATATTGTGCATTGCCTATTGTGCACCAGCCGACATATCGGCCAATCGGCCGCCAACGAGGCGAAGCAGAAAGAAATGGTCAGGTTTTTCTCCCTGTTCCCTCTGTGTCAGGCGCTGTATACGCGCGGCTAACGCGGGCACCGCTGTATTGGTGTGTGAGAATAAACAGTTCGACGTCCTCGTTCCGAACTCAGGGGCGGTGAGGCCTCTGAGTTCGGAAGAACCTGGACCACCGGATAGACGGACCGGCTTTGCCGCGCCCTGCAAACGTTATACGCACCACTGAGAGGTGAGTTGCAGCGATCCGTTGTAGCACCGCTTTCTCGATGCCTTCGCTCTTCGGAATGCCTTCGCTTTGTGTGTCGTCGCCTTGGCCGACGCCCCCTTTTGTGGCCACGTCACCTCGGCTCCGGCACTGCTGCGACACTCGTGCGTAGACCATTTGCGATTGGCCACTTTGGCCAAATTGCAGAAGCCTGCATGCGGCCTTCCCTTCGCCCTGGCTGGCGGCGCCTTGGGTCGACTTGGCTGCACTGATGGCTCCATTGCATCTGGCACCCACCTATCTTTCTACCACTCGTACGCTCATAGAGCCATCCGGGTGACGAAGATGACGGCGACGATATGGTGGCAAGTCCAACTTATTGGCGAGACGCTAGTCGTCGCGTGAACGACGAGTGAGGACGACTGTGCGCCATGGGCACAACGTGATGCGAGGCCTTGCCAAGTCCAGCGCTAACGGAGCATCTATCCTTGGTGTAGAGAAGCTTCTATACCGCTTTTGCCCTTTGCCCCGCTTCTTCCTTCGCCGTTGGGGCTGCGCAAGGGGTATGGGCACTTGCATCTTTTCGCCATCTGCCTTAGACACGCCGTTCTCTCTCTATATCATGTTCTTTCATCTTCGTTCTCATTTTTCTCTCCCCTTTCCAACTCCCCCACGTCCTGGGACGCTGTCGTTTGCCCTCGGACGGTGGCCCATATGCACTATCTCTTCGACGACATTTCTTTGGCTGGCCGGGTCGCGCGCACGCGAACGCAGACTTACCCGCACACACCGTCAGTACAATAGCAATAGAACTCGTAGTAGTAGTGGTAGAAGTATTAGTATCGACTTGAACGACGAAGTGGTGGCGATGGAGAAGCGAATTGTCTTTGGGGGCACGTGTCAATATGCTAATCGATGCGTCCGGCCAGCGAACATAGTTTCATCGAAGACATATTGTCTCTGTGTGATACGTTCGCGATAACGAAAAGGTAGAACATAGATCTTCTGCCCACGTTGCCCCGCGAAGCCAGCGCACAGCTCTCACACGGCAAGGGAAGAATGAATGGGGTTACGGGCAGTCATGAGGAATCGAAATAGTAGATCGGAGAACCTACACCCATTAGTCAGCCTGTCGTGATGACTACGGCCACACCTACGTGTATGCTTTGAATTGTTCATCGCCACATAGTTAGAGGTTGATGTTTCAGGCGATGCTTGTACTCGATTCTATTCAGCCTTCGTGTCTATTCTATTCGCCTTTGTCGCCACTACTACGGGGACGGTATTAGCAGCGCGACCATCGTCACGAGAAAACATCGTCAACAACACCAACAGCGACGACGATATCAGTAATGAGAATGAAAGCAACAACAACAACAACAACGGCGGCAACAACAACAACGATAGTAATACACGAAAAAATACAGCAGCGACAACGGCATGGACAATGTACGCACTAGGAACGACGAAAATAACGACATGAACATCAGCAGCAACAAAACTAAGCACATAATCAGCAGCAGCAACGACAACAACAACAACAGTAACAATGGCAAAAACAACAATAACAAGACAACAACAAGAGCATAAACCCGCATTGAACAATTACTAGTACTACCGCTTCCTGCGTTTTCATGAGCGCAGGCTGAGTACTGTGTATACGGGACAACGAATAGAGGTATCGCTTGTCGCGCATGGCTCGAGGACGGCGCCGTAGCGGAGGCAAATGCATTCTTGTTGACCACACCCTTTTCGTGTTTTGCACCCACGGATCACTCTGATGCTGCCGACTCGTACCCCATCTCCCCCCCCCCCCCCCCCCCCGGGCCAGTCGTACCCCACTCCCATCCGCCGGGCCAGCTTCTCCTGGCACCCTTCTTTTCATCGCAATTCGGCGGATTACCTCGGTGTGTTGTGACGACGTGATCGTCGAAGATCAGAAAAACCGAATTCCGTGGGCCGGGCATTTTTCTGCAGGAGCCTAGTTTTTTTGCCCAAAATGATGTTACCTCCTTTTAGCTTGGGCATTGACCGCACTGGCGCCGTACATTCGGCGGAGGCTTCGATTGCCTTGGATCGATGGCTGGCCGCTCCAGTATAAGCACAGCGGTCTTGTTTGATTGTTCGGATCGGATGGAGTCCGAATGGTAATAATGTCGTTTTGGTGCCGTTGTCGTTGTTGTCGGTGCTGTTTTTGTTGTGGGCGTCACCATTTTATTTTCTTTCGTTTTTGTGTTGTTATCTTTGCCGTATTCATTTAGTTAGATTTTGGGTGAATGTTTTCACAGTACAATACAAATACACCTCTCCCTTATAAATTGTTGTTACTGCTGTTGTCGTCGTCGGCACCGCCGATGTTGTTGTTAGTAAGTTGACTTTTCATTATTCTTGCCATGCTCCGTTGCCATTCTTTTTTTGCTTCAAACCTCCTCTAGCACTGCACGCATAAGGGTCGTTTCCTCTTTCGTTTATGTTCACCAAGATAAATGTATTGCCACACAGACACATAACAGAACGTAAATGCATACGTTTAAGGGCCGTTCTCACAGCAGCAGTAGTAGCCGCATTAGCAAAGGCGACACACACAATTGGTCACACAACTCGCGGAGAGCTCATGATTGTTGATCCTCATGATGAATCGCCCGTGCTATTATACACCGTTACGGCAAAGCAAAAGCAAAGGTGGCAACCAACCAGAGCATGAAGACTCGCCGGAGGTTGTTTCGGCTGCCTCCTATCATCCGAGCAACAGCTGCATCCAAAAACAGGCCGTTTTGAGATGGTCCTCAAGAAATGAGAGGTGAGGGCCCGGCGGCCCGAGCCCAGTCAAGGATGAGGGGCATTTTTGCCTGCATGCACGTGAAGTCGCGTGAAGTGGAATCGTCGTCTCTAGTTTGCCGCGTATCCGTGCCAAAGCAGGCTTCGGTAGTTCGGCGAGCCGGTCAGGAACTACCGGCTGTATACGAGCAGTAACTAATACGCTTCTCGTTCACACTTGAGGCTCAGCAGCCACATAAGAACCATATATGTGCTCGTGCATTCATGAGCTAGAAGCCGACTTTCTGCTCTTCGGGTGTAGCCTCTCCTTGATCAATTTTCAATGCATTCTTTGCATAAGCATTGAGAAAGAAAATACTAGGTAGTTCAAAAAGTTTTTAGAATGTTCTACTTATACTATTCGAATTTTAGCGCGTTCTCACCTCGGTTGGAAAGAGCAACCCTTCGCCTGCCAACAGTCAAATTGTGAATAGTGATTGGTCTTAGAATTTCGTTTGCCCGTTTTCCCCGTGCAACGTATCGACGTGATTTTGGAAAATAAGAAAGTGCTTCGAGCGGTTATCAAACATTTGATTTTAAAGTTTGGAATGCGGCCCAAGCGAAGACTGAGTTAGGCGAGGTTCATGGTGACTATGCGCCATTTTTTGCCACTGTTTTTAACTGGATTTATGAGTATAACAGAAGTCGCATGAGTACCAGGGGTGAACCACGTCCAGGGCGCCCAAAAGCGGTTACTGATGAGAACGCACCTGAAGAAAACACGGAAAATGCTTGCCGCCGATGGACTAGTAAACAATGGAGAGAACGCGTGTTTACGCTGCTCCGTCCGTCGGATTATTGGCGCAGAATCGTGACGCTGCGATCCATCACGAAACTCCCAAAACCCAAGTCTCTCGCCAATGGTGTGCACCTGGTGAAGAACCTCCGAAGGGGGTGCGGAAAATGGCATCGGCCGGAAAGTTAATGGCTACGGGTTTTTGGGACCAACGTAGATTAATTCCGGTCGACTACCTTGAGAGCAATAACACGAATACAGGAAAATATTATGCAGCACTGTTAGACCGCCTGCAGCAATAATTCTTGTTTCACTAGAATAATAATGCTCGTGCGCACCAGCGTTTTTTCAGCAATGAAGGAGGCTGAAATCTCGGTTATGCAGTTAGATAAGAACCGTACCCGTTTCATTGTGCACCGCGTGCGAGGCTTAGTTCTTCGTTTACTCGCCTTATTAATTGATTGTATTTCGTTTTTTCACGATAAATGAAACGTTTTAAAATGTAGGTCTATTGAATGAGCCACGTTGGAAACTTGAGACGGCGTGTCACGCACAGTTGTGCGCCAAATATGTGCAGCGTCGTTTAGGTTAAACATCAGCATTCATCATTAGTGTGAAGAGAGAGAGACAGAGAAAAAGAGAGCTGTAACATACAATATCATCACCCCCACCATCATCATCGCTGTCATCACCATACTGATGCGCACAGATGCAGGCACAACTTACTCTTTGGCCAGGCCGCCTACAGCCTTCTTCTGACTCACGTAACCAGAGTTCTGAATGCTGAGTAGCTGATATACTTCCCGTACTACTCAAGCTGATAGTGATCAATATGAGCTCGTATATGTTGCGTGACGTTAATGCTGATGCTGCTCCTGCTGTTAGCGCAGATAAGATGTCAGGCTGTGTGTTCATTGTACAACCTGGCCGGTCAAGGCATAGAGTTGACGAGAGGTGTCCGTCTCTTAGTTAAAGCTAGTTCGCCTTCATGTGTACTCGTCTATATCTCCGATTTGGATGGACGACGGGTCGTTGCCAATAGTCAGTGCAACGCGGCGGACCAGCGGTGGTCTCGAAGAATGAGTATTCATCGACGGTAGCGATCAGCGGGCTCGTCGTTTTGGGAGTAGCAGTGTAGTGAGCACTTAACTGCTGATTTATCAGCTTTTTCTGCTGAACGTTGTTAGTATGTCAGTGTACATTGTGGCCGCCCGGCTACTACTCTGTCCGTGTCGTGTCATATATGAATGGACGGAACGGAACGGCATCTGTGTGAACAAATGTAAGGTCTACAAGTGAATAAATGTAAGGTCTAAAAGTGAATAAATGTAAGGTAGGTCAGTGGCGACCAGCAGCATTTCCACCTTTCTTCCTCTACCTTCATTTTGTGTGGTCTATAGAGAGCACGCAGGCTTTGTGCTAAACGATGGCGTAGCAGTGTGCTGCTGGCTTGAGTGCTTCATTCTACCTACTGGTGGCTTTTCGGGTACTTTTCCCTGTGCTGCGTACCCTGCACCACGCACACGCCGTGCGCTTATGTACGATTTCCTTCCTGATCTAGCTTTGATCCCGATCGTATATCAAGGCAATCTGTTCTCGGATCGAATATCATTCGTTCGGCAGCTGCTGCTGCCACCTCAACAGAAGCAGCAGCAGCAAAAGGTCTCATATAGGTAGGGCAACGTACACATGAGCAACCTCGCCGATTACGAAAGTCTCTACTAGTATTCTGTGTGTGCCCAGGAGGCGATGTAATGGGAAAAAAGGAGCCCGGGGCAGGTACAGGGGTTAGAAGCGAAGGGCCAAGTAGGCCCTTGTGCCAGCTTCTGCTGTCAGCGCCGCTATAGTAGTTCGAGGGGTCTTGTACCAGAAACGCTTGTAGTTGTAGTCCGTTGTCATAGCTGCTATAGTTGTCGATCGAACGATATTCGCGCCAGCTTGCTCTCCAGCATCATCTGTGTGCACGTGCATGTGTCTGTGTCATCTGACTCATTTGGTCTTAGGGGTCTCAAACTGCCCTCTGCTCCCCCTTCGCGTTGTCGTTCTATTGTAGACCCGACTCTGTCGAGGGAGGTCAGAGACGCAACTTTGGCCTCAACTTCAGACAGGCGGGCATGGGGAATCGTTGACATATCATGGACGTTGTCCGTCTGTCTGTCTTGGCCGATTGCAATACGAGCGTATATATACATCTGAAATTTCGGCTATTCTAGTCGAACATATATACATATATATATATATATATATATATATATATATATATATATATATATATATATATATATTCAACACTGTGGAATCTAAGTAGCAAAGTTGTACATATGCTGCTCAGTCAGACGCAAAAATCGAACTTGAACTGGCCGTGTTATTGAGCGTACTATCGAGACGTGGCTAGAAGAAAGGGAGGGTCACTACGACCCTCCCCTTCTTCTAGCAACGATGCAGCCTTTGTCATCGTCGGTGCTGTTTTGAACGAGGCTGGCTTTTATTATTATTATTTTTATTATCCGAAGCCGTTACTATGTACGCAGGCGCAGTTTCGACGGTTTAAGTCAGGACCGTTTAGGTTAATGAGAATTTGCCCACGCATCAGCAGCAACAACAACAACAATAACAACGTCAGAAACAACAACAACAACGTCAAACAACAGAAACATCGACAACAATGCTCGAACGCCGTCGTTTTGCGTGTCGCGCGTTTAAAGCTAAACGACCAAAGCGTCTACGTCACGCTTTCGATAACTAGCCGACGGTCCGCTGGCGATAAGCGACAAGCGATACAGCATGCCTGTGCGGCAGACGGCCTACATTGGCGCCATTGCGACTTCGTTTAGAAGAGATTCCGTTTAATCGTCTGCGGCGAACGGTCTCTCTCTCTCTCTCTCTCTATATATATATATATATATATATATGTGTGCACTTCCCCTCCTCTCTTTTGTTTGACTGTCGGCATCTGTGGGCCACTGCTGCTACCGTTTCTGCTTGTTTTCCACTTCTTTTTGGCGGTTCTATTGCTGCTCTATACAATGACATGAACTCATCGAAGTCGTCGTCGTCGTTATTGGTGTTGTTGTTGTCGTTGCCGTTGTTGCCGTCGTGATCATTGCGTTTACAGTGGTCGTCGTCACGTCGGATCACTATCGTCGCCCACGATTCTGTTGTTGCTGTTGTTGTTGTTGTTGCTGCTATTGTTGTTGTTTTTGTCTTGGCTCCTCCATCTGTCGGTCTTCAATGCCGGCTTCAATTACCACCAGGCATTAGCGGTAGGATAGGCGCGGCAGCAGGGGCGGCGGCGCTGGCTGTACAACAACGGCGACGAGAACAAAAGCAACGACAACACCGGCAGCAACGGACCGAACTCTCCCATGAGACGATTTCTTCCTGTGATCTTTGACTGACTTCGCCTTTCTTCGGCCTCTCCGACGGCCATCCTTACGGCCTGCGGCCCATCGCGGGAAGATGGGTCGCCGGACACCCACGGAGAGACAGCAGCGGCAGCGCCCGATCAGGTCGCCCATCCCTGTCTGGTCCCCGTGCTATGCTGCTGCTGTTTCCACAACCAAGCTGTGCGTCGCCTCCTCCTTAATTTCTCACCCCTCTTCCTTTTCTATCCACCACACACCGCGCACAGAGAGGGGTTACATCGGTCGGTGCGGCAAGGGGCGTGATTGTTGTTGCCAACGTTCTTTCTTTTCGGTTTTCATCACTTTCTTTCACTGCTACTGCTGCTGCTTTTTTGGCTTTCTTTTCGCCGCTCTTACTGCTTTCGTTCTCATTGTCGCGCTCGAGCGATTGTCATCGCTTTGCTTTGCTCGCCCGCTCCTCGTTACTCGGGCTATCTTTTGCCAAGCGATGAGGAGGGACAGGAAGGAACCTCGTACCCCCCGCAACCGAAGATATGCGACCCCCGCCCCCCTCCCGAATCGCTCGCAGCCAAAATCACGGACCAACCGCCATTCTAACAGCCTGGCGCCATCCTAACAACCCGGCGCCATCCTAAAAGCTCGGCGAGATTGTCTGCCGTCCACTGACGCCGTATGAACGCTGGTCCGATGACCGACTCTGCATCGCTGTAGCTGGAATAGTGCAGCAGGATTCAACCGTGACGACGGCAGTGACATTAGCACAATTATTGAATGCAGAAAGTCATCTATCTACGAGCTGACAGCTTAGGATAACGCCTTGTTGTAATCGTCTTTTGTCGTCCCTGACACCGATTCGGCCGCCGGAGCTAGACGGTGCTTGCGATGAGTGCATCGCAAAATGGATACATCAGTCATTCTTAAATAAAATGTCTTATACAAAAAAAAATCTTATACAAAATGACAAAGCAATGTTGATAACGTAAACGGTACGGTTGTTGGAGCGGACGACGCACTCTGCTCTTACAATCGACTAGAAATTTAACTGGTAGTGGTCATTCTAGCGTGGGCAACTTGCTTCTGTTGGGCTCTTGCGGCCTCTTGTAGCCGACCTCTATATACATCCTGCTGCCAAGCTGTAGAACCAAGCAACGATTGTCGCGAATACCAATGCCGACCAGGTCCTTTGGGATGCATTACTAGTGTCAGGCGTGTCTGGGTTTACGTGATTTTGTTCGGGTTGCCAGTCTGGGAGAAGCAACGCCGGATTACCCCTCCGCCGGACACTACTCTAATCAAAACCAGCCGTAGAAGATCCCCTGGCTAACCACTGCTCGGTTGCGCGTCTAGCTCAGTTAACTAACTACGTGACGCCAGCAAAATTGGTGGCGAGAACGACGATAAAGCGACAAAGAAGGCGCGCAAGCTTAAACAGTTTTCGCGCCTTCTGCCCCGGCGACTTCGCTGGTTGTGCTGCTTCGCCGTGATACGCGTTTCTTTTCTCCAATGGAGGCGTCGATGAGGGGTTTCGAGGCTTGGGTATTTGAACGGGACGTGGTCAAGAGCAAACAGTACGCAGAGCCTCGTGGGTGATCCCGGTAGTAATAGCAGTGGTGGTAGTCGTGGTGGTGGTGGAGATGGTGGATATGGCGGGGCACTAGATGTGATTGGGTGAGTGTGCATGCCGGCGTCGCCTGAATTGGCAATATAAAAACCTCTTTGCGGTTTCAACCACCACAGAGGACGGACGCAAGGGATGACTGAATTGAGACGGTCGCCGCATAGCGAAGGAGAGGGGCAAATGCGTTCTCGGACTGCCTCAAATAAGAAGTCGTCATCAGCGTTGGCGCATGGATATGCCATGCTGTACTCGCGGGCGTCAGCAATGGTATTGCTATTTTTACAACCAACGGTGCAATTTCCTTCGGTGAAAACTTTGAAGTTTATTCGGAAGTAACCGACAAAAAGATCTTACCCAAAGTTCGTGCGCTCACGTCGCGCCGGTTACATTAGGCGTTCTTTGTAACTCGCAGCGGCTTTCATTGTCAGCTCCGTGAGGGTTTTCAATTCAAACTGAGAAAGAGCGCACGGCTCAAGACGATGCTCGTCATCCAGGTAGTGTAGTGCAGAGTAGTGAATTCCTTGTGGGGGACCGCAAATTCCTAAATGGTCAAAGTTTCCTGTGTCGGCTACCGTTGCGTGGGACGCCTATTACGTGTATAAATTATCATATCAGCTGAAGAGGTCGCTATACAACGTTGTGGGCCTTGCGCCTGTCGCTAGAAGACCTCCAGTGGATTGGCTTTTGGCAAAAACTTTTATCAGTTGTCATATCTTGTTTGAAGAAGTTATTACGCCATTAGGGATATCTTCTTAGAAAAGACACAAGGCCAAGGAACGAAGACTTACGGGTGCGTACGCGCTTCAAAGTCTTCAGAGGGTTGTTTTGGACACAATGTTTTAGATTTATTATTACGTCTCAAGAGACGAGAAACAACATTCCCGAGGAATTTGGCTGTAAAAGTTATTGGTTTAGCCTCCGCAGTGGGAACTACTGTATCAAAAAGCAAGCTAGTCGCAAACGAGACTCTTAGTTGAACAAAAAAAGGCGTTGTTCGAGCCCAACTGAACTATTTCGAACACACGCACGCATGCTTAGCATCAAGTGGGGTTACCTGATCAAAGGGGGCTAAAACCATGTAGGTCATGTGCGTTTGATGGTACACCGCAAAGCCTAGGAGTGAAACAAGCTCCACTCGTTTCATTGTCATCTGCTGTTTTCGTATGCGTTTTAATACGTGTGGCATAGTAGACCTAGTTGTTGTACGTGTATCATCGGACGTGAGGCATTCTCCACCAAGATAGCTTGGTTCCTCTATAGGCCGACCCCAGGTCGATGACTCTAGAAAGTCTTAGTAGTTCGGCGCTGTCGGCGCGTAGCCAGCGGCAAGGGCTCCTTCATTAGAATTACTACCACAACGTTTAACACGAAGAAGACGACACGTTCTAGGTGCTCTGCTGGATTGCCCCTATTACTACGCTTACTCGTACTACTTAGACTGCTACGACTATTCCTTTAATCGTCTGTTTGGTTCGACTACAGACGGGCACGGCGGGAGGCACGCCGTGCCCGCTTGTCGAAACGTATTTTGGGTTTCTTTCATTGTTGCTGCTGCTTCAGAAGCTCCCGACTGAAACCCGAAAGAAGGGGGGTGAGGAGACAGAGTCGAATGGGATGAGTATGTAGTATGTGGTTCGTGTCCGCTAGCTCTGTTCGCAACTCTAGAAATAGCTGGGGTCGTCTACGCCTTGCCGTGGGGTACGGTCGTCCCGCTTGTGCATTCGTAGTCAGGGGGGTCTGCCTGCAAGTGTATGACTGTGGGGGGCATCCATCTGTCTGTGTGAATGCGACGCCCGTGTGGTCGTCACCCGTCCGTTGGTTAGCCCGCTGGTGAATTAACGAGATGCTGCGTGCAAGGCGACGGCCTAATGAGAGGAGCGCTTGAGGCCAATGTTGAGAAGCAGCCAATGTTGTCGATTGTCGTTGTTGTTGCTATTGTTACTTTTGTTGTTGTCGTTGTTGTTGTTGTTATTGTTAATGTTGCTATAGTCGTCAGTAGGTTGCTGCTTAGTTCATCCTCTCGCGTGGCGTTCGTGGTCGTGATGGTGTGTGGCCGCAGAAGCTCGAGGCCATTGAAGGCGTGCTCGGGGCGGCGGATAGATCGGTAGTGGGTGGACGTCTGAATTAACGTACGGGGGCGCAGCAGCGTCGGCGTAGTCACCCTTGGCCAAGAGGAAGGGTCGTAAGCAAAAGAAAAAGAAGAAGAAGAAGACGACGACGACGACGACAACAACAACAACACCAACGCCAACAATGATGACGAGACAAGGACCACCACCCCAACAACAACAACGATGACATTGCAGCAGCAAGAGCGGAGGCGGCGCCGGTCGTAACGCGGGCGGCGGCGGCAGCAGCAGTAAGCAGAAGTAGAATGACCTCCGTCGATGCGCTCCCAAGGGACTGCTGCCCGGGGCATCAAGAGCTGTGAGTGGGGCTCGAAATGGTTTGGCCACCCTCCGATGCCCCTGCCTCTACCGTCCCTGCGCCCCACTATCACCCCCTACCATAACTATTACCACGACCGTCCACGCGCCGCCTTCAACTTCGCGCAGTCGACAGTGGGCAGCTGCTAAGTATATATAGCTAGCAGCTAATCTAGACAGATACTGTAAGTTGCCGATCAGTTCGTTATTGGATTTCTGCGCCTTGCCAGCACATGTGCTGCCGCTGTTTTGGTATCTTAGCACTAGCAGCACCACCGCAGCACCGGCAGCAGTAAATAGTAAGCTGTTGCTGTACGATTGTTAGCAATTCATTAAAATTTGATTTGCCAGCACTTTGGAGTGAACAATTGTCTCCGCGCGAACGTGTAGTTACAGGTTTTCTTACTCAGAATCAGGCCAGTTTAACAATGTGCCCCACTCCACACACACTCACAAATTCATGGGTTGTTGTTGTTGTTGCTGTTGTTGTTGTAAAGCTAAATGTATAATACTAGTAGCCGTTTTGGTAGTTTTAATGGTAGTATAGTTCAATTAATAGAACTTTGAGTGATCGCGGTAGCTAGCGTTCGTTGATGATGCCTCAAAATACGGAATTTTTGTTGTCGCCCCTGCTTATGAGATGTAGACGGCCTACGCTTGCCAGTGCTGCCTACTACAAGCTAAGAGTGAGAGACAGAAAGTGAGAGGGTGTAGAAGTAGTCGTGTGCCAGTTGACAAACTGGCACGCACTTCAGTGCAATTTGGCAATTCTGCGTTGCCTGAATGATGAAAGTGTGATTT
>QVRM01002678.1:0-34905 GCA_003439945.1 Dermanyssus gallinae
TCCTCCTCCTCGTCATCGGTCAAGGAGTTTACGGCTGTTGCTTCTGCTACTACTTCTACTTGTGTTGTTGTTGTTGTTTTTGTTGTTGTGTTGTTGTTGCCGGCGGCGGCGGCATCTGTTCGCTGTTGCGGGCGCTGCTCGTTCAGTTCCCTCTTCTTCGTAGGATTCCGTCGTCCTCCACCGGCGGCGCGGCGCGCCGCCGCCAACGTCGCTGTCTGTCACGACCCCGGCCCGCCGCCGTTGCCGCCCCCGTCCCCCCGTCGGGGGTTTCGACTCGGGATGGTTTCTTCTAGCGGAGGGTGACGGCGAACGGGCGGGCGGCGGGCGCGGATGGTAGAAGGTAGTGGTAGTCAGTAGTCGTAGTCGTGGCCAGCCAATCGACAGTCGTGGTCGACACCGTCCTACCAGCGCACGACACTGGTGCCATTACTTCTACTACTACTACTACTACTACTACTACAACTACAGCTACGACTGCCAGGAGTTCGACTACTTGGTACTTGCTACTACAACTTGGTACTTGCTACTTTCTGGTTCGTTGTCGTCGTCGTCGTCGTTAAATACATTCCACTCGTAGACAGACACACAGACGGGACAGTCAGAGGGGCAGATAAACAGCAAGCCATTGGCAGCAAGCAGAACCAGCAGCCTCCGCCTTCTCCGCCCGGTACTCAAGAAGACTGGCGCCAGCATGGCGAGCTCCATCGGCGAGAAGAGAATGACCGAGAAGTCCGAGAGCCGAGAGCGAAGGAGCGAGAAATAGATCGAAAGAGAGAGAGAGAGAGAAAGATATCAGGTCTTAGAGGAGTACCACAAAGATGAACCTTGGTGCTGTGAATGTTGAGTACGTAATAATCATTGTCATCATGACGGTCATCATCAACCGCGCGATGTCTCTCCAGCAGGAACAGCGGCAGCAGCAGCAGCAGGTCATTCGAGGAATGCCGTGAAATACGCGCGTCGCCTTGTTACGTCGTCGGTGCTGCACTTAAGCACGTACGTACAAGGTGTCGTGTAGCGACCCAAAGACTACCACCTACCTACCTGTCGATCGGTTTGCCGACAATGTAAGGTTAACAACTACTACACATATACACGCACACAGAGGCATACGCTTTTACGCAATTATCGACACGTGTCGTACGATTACTGCTTTGCAATGATGCACGATGTCGACCGCAAGCATAGTAACATTATAACACTTTTTATAATAGTTATATTAATAACACTTCTAGTAATAATGATACATATACACTAACAACAATAGCAGTGGCAAGGTATAGTATGCCGGTCTGTGAATCGGACGTAAAGCTGTCTGTCGTATTCATTCAGCTTTTCACTCAGCGATTCGTCTTGTTGTCCCTCACACATGGCTCTATAGTATCTTTTCGTTTTTTTCAGCAAATTTAGTCCGAACTTTGTCATCTTTGCCGATCGAGCCGATCGATCCGCATCAGTCTACGAGACCGAGACGAAGCGTCTCCTCACGATTGATGGCGACTCGGTCGGTTGTGCTGCAGGCTTCACAACTCAACAACAGACTCTCTGCTCACGCTCGCTCTCCACATTCTTTGAAGCTTTCAGAGAGTCCTTGATAGAGAAAGGGAACAAGCGACATTATATATATATATATATA
Source organism: Dermanyssus gallinae (assembly GCA_003439945.1). NCBI lineage: Eukaryota > Metazoa > Arthropoda > Arachnida > Mesostigmata > Dermanyssidae > Dermanyssus > Dermanyssus gallinae. The sequence goes on from QVRM01002678.1 coordinate 1,637, forward strand.
TATATGAGCGGTGCTGGTGGCGGCAGTAGCGGCTGACCGAACCCACGAAGGAGCGATAATAGTTCGCTGTTGTCTCTCCGCGAGTGGCGGCAGACGATTGTTTCGGCGAACTTGTTCATCAATGACGACCACTTCAGTCACAGCACTAACAACAACAAACAACAACAGCAGCAGCAACAATAACAACAACAGCAGCAACAACAACACAAACAACAATAGTAACAGCATGCCGTCGCAAAGAGACGAAACCGACACGGCAGACGATCGCTAGGTCGCTAGCTGCCCTGGCCACCGGCAGACTGTATGGACGGACGGCCGGATCAGCACGTCACAGACACCATAAGCTTTTCGCTAGCAGCAGCAGCAAGCACAACAACCACCGCAACAACAACAAAACATAACAAAACAACAGCGACGACGACGACAACAACAACAGCAGCAGCGTATTAGCTTATAAGAGACAGAACGAGCAGACATCTTCACAGCAAGAGAGCAGAAAACAAGAGAAACAACATGTTTCACACACGTTGGTGTTGCTGCCCGCGGCGCCGTCGTTCCGTCCACATTGATTTTGAGGGGGAAGTCGGGGGGGGGTCCAGGGTGCCACAATCGGGTTCCTGGTTCGTTCATGGCTCCTGGTGCAGCTGTGACTTCCATACGAGCTGTTTCCTGGTGGTGGTGGTGGTGTTGATGCTTCTGCTGCTGCTGCTGCTGTTAAGTTCCTTCTTCCAGACAGTGAAAAAGAAAGCCGGCTCAGTCGGCCCGATGATGCTGATGTCTACGAACTAGCCCTACTGATCCTGGTGTTGTTGTGGTATTGTTGTTGTCGTAGTTAAACCAAAATGTTGTTGCTGTTATACAAAATGTTGTTTATTGTTGTTGTTGAACAGGTCCGATGTTGTCAAATGCGGTAGCATGGAAGTTTTTCCTGTTAATCCTGCTGCTATTGTCTTTGTTGTTAATATTGCTGCTGTTGTTGTTGTTGTTGTTGTTGCTGTTGCTCCTGTTAAAGTAGGACCAGCAGTAGCTGACTTCGCTACTGTTGTCCTGAGTCGGTACGGGAACGCGGCCTCCTCCGTTCGACGACCGTTGATATCTGGATCGAATGAGTATGCCACAGACGTCGTTCAAACACTCGCACAAATAATGTCACAAAATAAACTAGTAACACAACAGCAACCATCAGCAGCAGCAGCAGAACCAGCAATAAAGTAACAGAACAACAGCGCGCGAGACAAGCGTGCTTTGGAACATCGTGTTCTCAAGCATACACATACCTCATAGCATAGCCATTGACCCATAGACCAACGAGGCACTTTGTCTAATAATAATAATAATATTTGATTCGTGTTTTTATTATCAGTCAGGTATTACAATTGAGAGGTATGAATGTTTAGGCCAGCTTCATCCTGCTCTGTTCGCTTTCTGTCAATTCATGGCGCCTATGATAGAAGCCCCGTAACGTCTTCTATAAGTTTTCTGATATTTTTAAGGATTTTCGCTGTACCTGTGCTGATGAGGCCAAGTGCAATGTATGCCTAGAATTTAATAGGTACAAAGTAGTAGCTTCTTGATAGCTCGAGACACTTCCTTTGTTTTTCCGAATCCGTGCGCTCTGCTACCCACCCAGATCCAAGTGCGTTGTGGCATAAATACGACAAGGCCGCCGTGCATGAAACCGTTACACCCCATACAAGGTTTTTTCGTGTGATCATAGTGGGATGGTGACCCCGTCAGGTCGCAGCTCACTGATGCCATAAAGACCCTTCGGCTCGAGTGTAGATGGTATCCCTGCCCTTCTAAGAGCGCTTTTTACTATGGCGTTGAGTTCAGCGTGTTTTGTAAGTCTGTCGGAACTTTTTAGACTGCTTAACGGGTGTAGATCGACAGAGTCAACAGGTTGGCCGCATGACAGACATGGAAGAGCTGGCAGACAGGGGCGCCTATCCACCATGCCGAAGGAGTTGGTGTCCAGCATGGTGCCAAGCTGACGGGCGGGCAGCACTTAAAGCCAGCCCCCGCCGAAAGAATGTTGAACCGCTAGAAAGAGGGCACGCTTTCTTGCTGATGTTACGCTAATCATAATATATTGTGCGGACTTCTTCAACGGGCGTTTCCTCGGCACACTGCAAGCGACAGCAGTGGCCGTAAAAACTCGCCTTTATGCCGATCGCCTGTGAGGTCTGTAATCTATCTGCTCAGCTCATTGATGAATCTTTTGATTTGCTTGCTTACCGGACCCATTGTTCCCATAGATATTGGCACTACGGTGTTTCCAATTTCTGGTACTTGCGTTTCTCCCATTTTCTGTGGGAGACATAATATTATTGTTATTATAGCGCGGGCGTCAGTCACATCATTCAGCAACGGAAGATGCACAAACGACGCCTATACGCGCATCTTTTTAGGGACACCAAATGGCGTTCAATCTCGAGTCATCTGGCGTTTGGGACAACGATGCACTCAAACTGACAAGATAGCTTCGGAAGAAGCTCTTTGAGGCTACAGCGGAACCAAGATCGACCGCGTTCCTCCGACAGGGGGTGTCATTAGAACTACAGAGAGTCAACATCAGGATGTTGAGTGGTAACCGACACTAGAGCAATAATAATCATATTTTAAGCAATATTGTATAGATGTTATATAATTCATATATTCATGATTGTGATACATGTACATAACGACCAGCAAAAGGAGACGTCGTTGCCACTGGGACAGGCGCGTAGACAACATGGAGAAAACAAACGAATTGCGTGGCTTACTCCGTGTAGGACACCGGCTCGCTCACGCCTAATGCGACCATTCCGTTTGTCTAATGAGCTGAGGCGGAAAAAAAATCGACCGTGACCGTCTGCACCCTCACTTTACTGATTGAGAAACTCCGGCAGACTAACACATACCGAACGAAAGGAAATGGTAAAACAAGCCATTTGAATAGTAAGGCCGCCGCCTGCCACACTGGAACCTTGAAATCTAAGACTTAATAATCACAAAAACAAAACGTGATAGTATGTCGATTCCCCTGTGGCCGCAAAGGATGCTACAATATCCGGCACTGAGGCTCGTCTGTAAACACGGGGCAGTTAACGGAGCATTCTGAAAGAGAAAAAAAGAAACACATTTACGCGGATCTTGAGCACAGCTACCATTGCGTACGATATTGATAGAGACAGTCGGGCTTATCAGCAGTGGTACGGCAAGATTAATGCGGCACCTGGCGGCGAGGAGAATGGGAAAACTTACGTAAGGCCAGCGCGAAGGAAAAGTTACGGACAACTAGTTTCAATCGCAGTGTGGCAGTGTGCAGAGACAATGTCGCTTCCACCATAGACGCCGGGGGCATAAGAAGATATGTCAATTGTAGCTCCATTTTTATTCCTTAATAAATGATATATATATATATATATATATATATATATATATATGATACATAAAAAAAAAGAAGATAAGTTAGAAGATTTGCTAGAACCAATGCGTTCAATGCGTTCAAACCTCACAACGTTAAATACGAGTGGAAGCAAGATAGCGATCGGGTAGAGTTATTAGTTTAATCCTTCTGGTAATTTACCATGCTGGACATTTGCGTTATCACAAAAGGCGGCTAGAGGTGTGAGCTATTGATCTTGATGATACGCTAAACGATTGTCGTTATTATGTCATCTTTCCTATATTATTACTATGGTTAATTAGATACACTTATTTCGACTTTCTGACGGAGTAATACGCGGTGATAGTAAAGAGATGCATTATATAAGATCAGCATATGAGTGTAGCCAAGCTTATGTTGCCGCTTATGACCGAGCGTGTCCTTTAGTGTTGCCAATGAAACGAGGAGTGTTTGACGATGAAACTGTGGTGCTTGATCAGCGACAGATCGTTTTATCGGCCTTGTGGCCCAATGGCCGATTGCTGCAAGCAAGAAAGCAGGCAAGCAGACGAGCGAATCAAGATAGAGTGGCGGCGCTGTTGTACCTTTAATGAAAAAGCTCCGTAGAGGAAACAACGGTTCGAAGAAAAGCCAACAACACGAGATCGTCGTGTCCGTCCAATGGCCGCCCCGCTATGAAGGGCGGTGGCGGCGGCGGCCACGCCGCTGAAAAACCATCACCATCATCATCATCAGCAGCAGCAACAGCAACAGCAACAGCGGGTTTCGCCAAGCATCGCCGTTGTTTCTGCTGTTGTTGTTGCTGCTGCTGCTACGAACGGAGGCTAGAGCGGACAGGTCGCCGTCGTCGAGCCCGTTCAGAAGCCCGTTCAACAATAGACAGACAGACAGATATATACTGCACACGAGAGAGAGAGAGCACGAACGCGAGCGAAAGAGATGGCGGAGGAGCAGGAGGACGAGGAGCGTTTTGGCTGAATTCCTCATCTGGAGACAGCCAGACAGACTGTCTGCATACAGACAGACCACCGTCCACCCTATCTGCATATGGAGACGCACACGCACGCGCATACAAACATCGACATATATATATATATATATATAATATAGAGAGAGAGAGAGAGAGAGGAGCGAGAGTGAGGGAGATCCATACATACAGATAGACGGAGCATGCATGAAGAGAGTATACATACATGTACGCGCGTACGCGCATCACACATACGCAACCGTAGCACGCAGTTGACGACACCCAGAGACACCACAACGGGGCTCTGCACATTTGAACAACAACAACAACAAAAAACAACAACAACGACAACAGCAATAGCAGAAGCAGCAGCAGCAACAACAACAACAACAATACCAACAACAACAGCGACCCCCCGAGGCCCTCAGCAGCAGCCTAAGCAGTCGCATGAATCGCCAAGTATGGCCACCAACACCACCACCACCACCACCACCATCATCATCATCACAAGGAGGTGAAGCGAAGAAGAAAATGCTGACGATGCTGATCTTGGCGACGACCGACGGTGGTGGGTGATGTTGATGCTGGTTCTACTGATGCTGATGATGGTGGCGATCCACGACCGATGGCGACTGGCGACAGCGGGTCTCACCCATTGAAGATCAAGGAACTCGTCGCCATCTCCGGGTGGCGATCCCCGTCTCCAGCCCCCAGACTTCTCTCTAGCCTCCTCTTCTTCTCCTCTACCTCAGCCTTCTCGGGCTATCCGCCCCTCTGGCTCGTCGTCGTCTCCACGACTGACACCATCGACAGACAGACAGCCAGACAGACAGACACATCGACGACGCCGAGTAGTCGCATCGCATCGAAGCGTTAGCCAGCCAACCAGTTGACCGACGACGAAAGAAGCCTTCGACTATGCATGCCACCAGTAGCAGCAGCATCCACAGCATCAGCAACAGCAGCAGCAGCCAATTGTAGCACAGCATCCACTGCAGCAACAGCAGTAGCAACGGCGGGAGCCCAAAAAATAGTACCTACCAATAGTGATGGCAGTCGTTGTTGTTGTTGTTGTAGTTTGTAGTCGTAGTAGTAGTAGTCGAAGTCGTGTTGTAGTAGTACCGGTAATAGGTAGCCTGTACAGTGGCAGTAGCTGGCTAGGAAGGAGGCTGCCTGGCCGGCCGCCTCCGGTTACCGAGGCCCAAAAAGCCGATCGGTCGGAGAGACTGATCGTGCCTGGTGGTTGGTTCGGATCCTGCTGCTGCTGCTTCGGCTTCGGCTTCTGTTACCGCTCGCTGGTAGAGTTGTAGACTATGTTGCCTTGAAGTTCAACAATTCTAGCAGCAGCAGCAGCGGCGCCGGCTGGACAGCCGAAACCAGGGCGAGAACGGCCCACATCGCAGCCAACATTGAGAAGAGACGAGATTGGGTGAGAGAGAGATCGAGTTAGAAAGAGAGAGATAGAGATATTTCGTGTGAGTGGGTGTGTGTGAGTGAGTGAGATAGAGACAGAAAGGTAGATCGACCACAATAGATGATTGTATTGCCGTACAGGTAGGCAGGGCGGTGGTTAGAGCCTTTACTCGAGCAGGTCGGGGCACCATTTCGGCAGGCACCGACCGCTAGCTGCAGACACCTAGAAGTAGGCATAATCAGAAGAAGATCAGAAGGAGAGGCCGAGGACAGGGTGATCGAGAATGCTAGAGAGCGGAGAGAGAGAGAGAGAGAGAAAAAGGATCAGAGGGAGCTCAATAGCCTAGGCCATCGTCGGTCCTTGACCGCTAGAACGCATCCTGGTCCGATTCATCGGAGCCAGCTTGGTCTAACCTACGAAAGACACCGGTGTCACCGTTGGAGTCTTTGGTGGCGACGACGACGACGACGACAAAACGGTGAATTCAAATAATCACACCAGCTGAAGGGTTATGTACGCATGTTCACCACCGGGTTTGTTGAGCCTCATGAACCCATGAGCTAACTGTTCCAGCGCTGAGGCTAGCGCTTAACCCACCACCTAATACACGGGTGGCTCTCTGCACCTAGAGACAAGGCATTACGAAGCCAAACAGCGTCTCTCGTGCCAGCTGAAATAGTGACAATGAAGGAACTAGAAGGCGTAGTAGCAGTCCGTTGTAGTCGTAGAGTCACTTGTGAAGCCCTTGAGACCAACGACGAAAATGGAAGCTATGTCTGCTGCGACCAGCCCGCACCAGACAAGACCTGTCCGCCGGATAGTACTCCTCGAGAGGATGCACCCAAGCAACGAACGGGTCGAGCCATATTGTTTGGCCATCTGGACAAGCATCTGGATTAGACCATCGAAAAGAAGACGCATTTTTGTTAACGAACAGACAAACCTACAGACACCGACGAGGAACCGAATTAGCGAATTAGTCGCAGCTCGAATTTCTCCGAGCTCTTCGTGACTCCACGGACCGAACAAAGTCGATGAAAACATGACGATGTCAAAATGTTGCCGCCCTTTGTCGTTCTTCCTCGCTACTCGGAACTGTTTATCAAACACGTTTCTCTACAACGAATGCTGTATATGTTCCCTGTTCCACGGGACGTGTTGCTAGGTATGCATACAGAGTGCGTCTGCAAAACAACAGAGGCAAATGTACCGTAAGAGTTGTCCAAACAGGTGGCTATTACCGAAGTACTTCTTTCCAGGATATACTCGGATGGAATTTTTGGACCGCCTAGGTTTTGATGTTGGAGAATGGCAGTGATGATGTTTTCTGTGTTAATGGCAATGTCATTATTTCCCTATCTGCGCCATAATATCCGCAAAGGTAGCGTTTGCATGTGACTTATATGAATTTCGTCTTATCTTTTTCACGCATAAAATTGCCACCTAGATAACTGGATGATAGAAATTTCAATGCATGCGTGGCGGATATTGTGGCCGTTAAGTGGCGTTAGGTTCCGTTGTAACCAAGGAACAAAGCATACGTTTACGTTCGGTATTGGATTTTATTATTGACGCCTAGGGTGAACTTCTTAGAAACCATCTTACGGTATACACACATCTTGCAGGCTGTAGAAGTAACAGACTAGAAATAGGTGAGACAATCCGGTAGAGGCGATCTGTAGCTTTGGTGTCATGAGAGGGTTTATTACAAGATTATGTATAGTGGGATACCAAGCATGCTCCTCGTGTAGCCTACTTATTTTAAGTAAGTCTGCGATCTGTGTCTTCTGGCTCTACACTGTGTTAGCTTTTGGTATTAGAGTAGCTAAATGCTGTTTTAGTAGTTTTGAAAATCTTTCTTGAGCCGACACTCCATTCTAAAAGACTCTGTAGGATAAAAGACAAATGGCAAATAGGTTTTTAGCTTCTAGCGCTGACAAGAGTATTTCGTGTTGACCAATGAATTTGTCTTCCTGTAGGGATTATGTACACATTTAAATCAATAATTATAATTTTAACTCAAATCTGGCAATACTAAAAAATGTTGCTTCACCTGACTTCAAACCCGATAATACTGGCACTACTAGCAGTTATCATGATCAATATTCTCAGTCGATATATATATATATATATATATATATATAGCGTTGAAAACCAAATAAGTGCCAAGAGAATAAACAATTTATGTTATACAATAAAGCATTCGAATCGCTGGTTGTGCCATACCAATTGGGCTACATTCTAGACACGTATTCACTCACAATTAACCACTCGAGATGAACACTGTTAAGGCGTGCGTTTATCATGAAACTCGCTTATATAAAAATCATCATAATTTATAGTGAAATTACACTGACGCGTTTGTCGTTGCATCGTAATGCAATTCCATTGGTGAGAGAAACGCGGGCACGAAGGTGAACCCCGAAGCAAACCCGGCATGTTAATGACACCTCGGACTTCGACCATATGCTAATGGTTGAAGCGTAATGGCGCGGATTCGACCAAGCTTGATAGTATCGGTTTTCTGGCTCACTTTTCGCTCATCTGTCGGCACGACGGTAGTTAATCATGCATTAATTTGCCATCTCTTAATCAGGTCTCTTGGTCGGAAACGATCGCTGGTTAGTTACCAGAGTAACCAAAGCGTATTGGTAACTAAACCTCATCTGTTGACGTGGCGCAGTTGATTCCGCTTGTTTTTAATTTTTAATTTCTTAATTAAGTGCTGGGTCACAGTAGAAAAACGCGTGGGTGTCAGGGCAACCACGAGTGCAGGCGAGTATGATAGGGCGTCTAGGGTTCCATATTTGACACTGCAGTGCTTGGCGGGGAATAGCGAGAGTCGGTTGTCGTTCTCTCGCAGTATTTGTTCATCTAACATTCATTTGTGAACTTAGAAAATAAAAAATGTTCCATCTGCACATACGCAATTTGTTGAAACGACTGGTGCTGCTGATGCGACGATTTCTGTCGCTGTTTTGTTTATTATATGTTGTTGTTATTGCTACTGTTGTTCTTGTCATATGAAGCTATGTACAAGATAAACAGCACAAATGACTTCTATATGTAAGCACTTCTGATAAATTTAAGGCGATGAATATACAATGTCAAAAGTGGTGCTGCTTGGTATGATACTGCTTACAGGAACACATAAAAACGTTCTTGCTTAGCTCTTTGCCTTTTAGAATACGGTGTGATACAATCGTGACGTTACGACTAGCCCGAGATGGCCCACATATATGAGCCTGCCTTTTCAAGCTTAGCTCGGAGTCTGACCTGCACCTGTAATGGCCGGCCGATACACCGAGGCAAGGCAAATGCTGGATGTGAGAAAAGCTGTTACAGTTGTCGTCGATGCTGTAAATATTATTAGGACGACACCGTCGCAGACGGCCTTTCAGGAACAGCAATCAAGCAAACCGTAATTACATTAAAGTAAACGCACCGAACGTAAGGCTGGTCCGCTGGCACGCCTGGCGCACAAATACAAAGCACATGAAAAGCAAACAGGAAGCACGGACGCCTTTAAAAGAAGGCAGAGCGAAATCGAGATTTACCTCTGCTGTAGTGGCTACTCCCAACAGTGGTTCAGATGCACCGCAATACTATCAAAGCAACATTCACACGAATGTGTGCTTAATATTACGAATAAGATAAATAACATGTCCGAAAATACATGTCCGTTAGTTTGGCGCTATATAATGACTGACATGAAATTCGACTGATTCGAGTAGGAACTGTCTGTAAGTATGTGAAAAACCACACGTCAATGTTCATAATTCCATCTGAGACCGATTTGGGCTCTCGCGTTGACTTGTGCCGCCGGTAGGACTTCAGTTGCCCCAAGGAAAAAAGGATTAGTGCAGTTGCATCGTGCACAACACGTAGAGCAACGCATGGCGTTTACGTCAGCGGATCCTCGGTTGAATCCGACCATGGCCGCGCTGTGGCGCTGCCCAAACTGTGTGAGCAAGGTACAAGGTTGTACATGCATTTTACGTCAACCATTGCACATTGGGGTCACAGCGCGTTTTGCATATCACACTGCTCGGTATGGCATATCAATCCACCGCCAAGCTAATGTGAACGTTTATCGTGGCAAATAAAGGTTCCAACATAGATTTTTTACGACACTTATGCACTTGTCTATGGGTTTGACTTAGGAACTCAGCCAGTCGTTTAGCAGAGTAGCAACTTTCCAGCTGCTGCAAAGAAATGAGAACGCAATATTATCGATTCTCTCAGCAAGCGACACATTTTCACTAATGCACACGCTACACTTTTTCACGAATACAAAACGTTGGAAATAGTGAAAAAATAAAGCAATAAAACACGTCTTAAATGCTGGAAAGAGCTCTAATGACAACTACCCAGTACAGGAACAACTGCGGTATTTTTAATTAATTTAATCAGCTGCGCACCTAAAAAAATTACTTCATGACATGGCGCTAAAATCTCTAGCGTGGATGCTATCCGTATGCATCCCATTTGACTGAGAGGTAAGCGTAGGTAATGGGGTCGTAAACCCCATTCGCAGAATTCATGCATTCATGCCACAAGTGCCATGCGCCACGAAAACATATTATTGACTCTCTCGGTCCTTGCAGTTTCGGCAGGAGTATTATTTCTTCTGAGATTATTTGAGTGAATACGAACATAGTGCAACGTTGCCCCTTTCATTTGCACAGTTTAAGATCGGCATTTTAATGCATTTCTGTAATATTTTTTGCACATAGGTTGTTGCTGTCAACATTACAACTGTGTAAGACTGTAGATTGCACCATCTCTTTCCATAACCTCGATATAATTTTTAGACGACTGGAGAAAAGGTTCTATTTATTAAGAATACTGATGGAGCTACAATCGTCTCCTGAGAGCGTGTGCACTGGGAATATTACTCTATCTCGTATAGAGTGAGTTGGGACCACTTCAGCAGCGTGCCCCGGACGGACGCCGCGTTCCCGCGTTGAACGTCAAGGTCGAGGCGCTGTCTCAAGAAAGCCGCAGATCTCTTGTCTCTGGTTGCGAGATTCAGCTGCTCGCCGACTCTATGGAGAAGTTTGCGAGTGAGGTTGCCTGGGCCGCCCAAGGTCTCGAACGCTAGCGGTTGAAACTCATGTGGGTAACCTATTGAGGCGTACTTTGCGAGCTTCCTCGTCTCCGCTAGATTACCGGCGTGGCCTGCCGAGATCGCCCCGCCACCGACCATTGAAGGTTCTAATGAGTCGGTGACAGTGGCATCCCAGACAAGCATCTTGCCCCTACTGAAGGGGGTGAGAGTCATCCCATCCGGGCGCTTACCATCGTCGGCGGACAGGCCTTGGGGCTCTAGAATGCAGGGGAATCCACTTGACCGAAGCGCTCGGCCGAAGGTGTCGTTAATGCCGGCATGTCTGGTCCGCCGTCCCGCACGCATAATGCACGACAACCCGTGATGGGCTAATTTGTCAACGGGGTGGCCACGTTTACACTAATGGGGGGATACCAGGTCACAGCCGAGACGAAGACCTACCCCGATTCGGGTTGTTTCGTCGTCCAGGAGGGTGCCCAGTAAAGCACTTGGAAGTACATGCAACCAGGCTCCAAAGCCTTTGGCAGCGACCGCTCGGATGCGAGCCTTTGCGGGGTCGTCGATAGCGCCCGCAAGTGAGCCGCGGTACGCTTCGTCGTATAAGAATGTACTCCAGTCGTGTTGACTCAGAGGGTTGTCCGGAGCGCCCCTGCAAGCTGTCTTTAGCTCCTCAAACAGGCGTCTCTTGAGTTCCTTGTACTGACAAATGACGGCTTCGTGCAATGGCATTGTTCTCGGATCGGAAAAGGGAGGAGACGATCGCTGGTCCTGCGGAAACGAGCGGATCCGGGATTCCCAGACCCCCTTTTGAGATCGGTAGTTGGTACTGTTTTTGAGCGGAAGGCGCCAGCGATAGATTAAGAAGAGTTTCAAGGGCGTTTAGAGTTAACTTGTTCAATGGACGCAGATCGTCCAACCGTCCTGTTAGATCGGCTCCGCGAAGAAGGTGGGTGACCCTCGTAGCTGAGAACGAGGATCGAAGTAAAAAGAGCGCGCGGTGAGCGCCGAGTGGCGCAAGGTTATCGGCGAAGTCCTTCAGCTTGTTCCGCCATTTTTCAAGTGCGTGTGCGAGCCCTTCCGGCCGAAGGTAGACTCCCAGAAGCTCCAAATAATTGTCGTGGGGAACCTTACATCCCGGCAGTAAAGCTTGAAGCGTGCGAAGGTCCGTAGCCTGTGTAGTATCGACTGTAACAAATATCTCACATTTCTTGGGATTCAGCTCCAAACCCGAATTCTCATGAAAATCAATTACGCGCCGAACGTCGTCAGCAACCATGTCTACATCGCCCGCCAGCACACGGTCATCTAGGTACCAAATGTTTAGTGGGCTTTTAAGAGAGTCGACTAGCTCTTTGATGCTCAGGCAAAACAAAGGGGGGGGCCAAAGGGTCACCCTGTTGCAGCCCCGTAGCCCAAGCTATAAGATCATCTGGTAGGGCCAGGTAAGAAGCGGTACGGTACGCTTGATTGACGTGGTGCGTCAGCTGGGGGCAATGTGTCGCAACCGCCTTCAAAAGGTAATCCCGTCTTACGGTGTTGAATGCGATCTTGAAATCAAGCTTTACAAGCACCCCAGGTAGCGTGCGTGAGTCGATGAAAGCTCGGGCGGCATGTACCGCGGCCTCAGCCCCGGCTGGTACCGCAAAGCCAAGCTGGTAAGGACCGTCGCCTCGCGAATCTTATCTCTGGTTCGATTACAGGCAATCTTTGCGGCTAGCCTGCGTAAGATGGAGGAGCAATCGGCCTCACTGACCCGTCTTTCTTTTGTAGGGCGAAAAGCTTGGCTCCAAATATTATAGGCAGCAGGTGTGATAGAGGAGCGCCCCATAGAAGTAAGTCGACGACTTTTGCCAGTGCTCCCGCCAGCCGACCGGCTCTGTCCCCCAGGGTCGGAGATAGTAAGTCCATTAGCAGTCGCGATCGTATAAAATCAAGATCCCCGGCGGAACTGCTTGAAAAACTCTTGACCGCGGCTACAACTTCTTCCCCTGACGTGGTGCAGGAAAGCGGGAGGCTGGGGGGACTGGCCAGTCTAGGTCTGGTGGGGCCAGAAGATGTTTTTCGCGAAGGGATGTCAAGTGATCCGTGCTGGAAGCCAGGACCTCCGACGAGCCGATCAGCCTGACGGCGCCTGACACGTCGCCCTCGGTTAGCTTAAGAATAGTCTGGCGGACGCGATATTTCGTAAAAGTACGGTATCGTGTGGGGACCGGGGTTACGATCTCGGATAGGCGCAGTCCGTTAGAGAATTCGCGTAGATTATGGCGGATTATAACAGATAGTGATTGGGTGTCATTGCGAGTGGGGGGAAGACGGAGAACCACTGGCGCAAACGAGAAAAGCGCACACCATTTGTCGTCGTTGTTGTCGGCTGTGACCCCCAAGAGAACGTTTGCCAGGGCCTCCGCCACCTGCTTTCGTACTGGTTTTGGGACAATCCTTAGGAGTCTTAACTTCTTTGCTGCGCCCTGTATATCTCTGATAATGCGGGCGGGTTGCCGTGTGTTGTCGTCGATTTGTGTGGACGTAGGGTTAGATATGTTTGGGAAAGCCGATGGATGTTTGGCTGCTATATGTCTCGTGAGCCCTCTTCTTTTTTTTTTTTTTTTTATTATGTTGCCCTCTTCTTGTGTATTGTCCGTTGCATAGTGGGCAAGCTATTCGCTGTGAGGGTGCCGACGACCCTAGCCCGCCACTGGCGATATTACTGGGGTCCTGTTCCATCATTATTGCATTATATGTTTAAGGCTCTTCAACACTGGCAATAGCTGCAAGAGGGGTTCTAAAACTACCACTAAGGCCTTAAGCTGACCCAACAGGTCGGATCCGCCCCCTGATACGACTTGCGACAAATAATTTACAGCATCAGCCGTGGCAAGGGTAGGCTGTGCAGGTCTAGGTGCTCGGCGCACCGAGGTACAGGTTAATCGGCGCCGTGGGGCGAGCGCCCCCTTGTTCGTGTAGGATCTTCTTGGGCGTTTCTTGGACTTCTTGGTAGGAAGTGGCCTCGGAGCAAAACGTAACAGCTGCGGGTCAGGGTCTTCGGGTGACTGGGAAATACCGCGAACGACGTTGGCATAAGTAAGTTGCCCACTTGGATGTTGCCGCGGGGTTCCTGATTGCGATGTGGGGTTTGGCCGACTGCTGGTGACCTCAGCAGCCGGATACGTTACCCGAACTTGCTGCAGGGTTCTGGCTTCGAGAAGTAATCTGTTTCTCTCTTTGAGGTAGATCAGACGGGGGCAGGATAACGACCCGGACGGATGAGCACCCCGGCAGTTGATACACCGCGTTTGATTGGTGCAACTTGCTGGTGCGACTGAAAACCTAAGAATATTGATGTAGGGGGTTGCCGGGCAAATAGCAGAATCACTTTACCCAGAGGGATCCTGGTCCCGGATTGAAACCGCGTAAGCCGCTTTACATGGATGACTCCTAGCGATGTTAGTTCCTTTAACATTTCTTCCTCTGTGAGGCAAGTTGAACGCCCCCACCGATCCCTTCGATAAGTCTTCATTAAGTTTCTCCAGGTTACGTTGTTCTTTCGAAAGGACTTTTTTTCCCTTCGGGACGTCACAGTCACAAATCCATCGTTTGATGTGTTCTCCTGAGTTTCGGCTTCGCTTTCTAGCGGCGAAGCTGTTTTTTTCCGCTTGGCGCCAATGCTTGGCCGGTATGCCGGGCTCGTTTCACATGGAACATCCGTGTCCATCGTCGGGGTGGATTCGACGTTCTCGGTCGTTCCCTTTGATGGATGTTCGTTGGACGCCGGCACGGCGGACGCGCACTGTTGCAGGCGAGCTATGTCCAAAGTAGGTGGAGGCGAAGGCCCTCCCGAACTGCCGGGCGGCATCTTAGCGGCTTTCCGCTGAGAACTCTTGCAGTAAACGACTGAATCTATAGAATGGTACTCACTGGCGCGCTCCCCCTAGAGTAGATACAAAAAAAAATAGAAAACAAAAAAGCACGTATTGGGCGGGATTCGAACCGTGGCCGTTTGGTTCGCGGTCGCCTGCGGTACCACCTAGGTTGCGCTGCCTGATGCCACCGCCGCACACCTTAGTATATATTATGCACCGACGATTGTCGCTACATGTAAACAAGGATGAGCTGCAAGTTTGTTATCAGAACGAACACGTATAGCCCTGCGCTAAAGGAGGTTACAACTCCTGGCACGCTTTGATAGCACGTCCGCTCTCGACAAATCGAACGCGAGAAAAAAACATTATTAGATTTTTTTTAGATCATTTTTAGATATGGTCGCCAAACTTCACAACAATATGTGGATATGGGACAAGCTATGATAAGAAACTAAGCTATGATAAAAATTTATAAAAATCTAATATCCTTATGATATCAGATTTTTTATTATGAACGTCTGAATAGTATGTTGCATAAGAGTGTGACAAATTGGGTAAAGCTAGTTATATGTATAATCAGATCTAATTCCGGAGTCATGGTCGTGCTAAAATCTCGGATTGAGTTTTCGATCAATATACCATCACCGTCAAGTGAAAGATCATAATTCGTATGAATCTTTAAAACAAATTACGAAGCACTTTGGGGGACGGATATAATTATATAATTATTTTTACACCACTGTGATGCCTCATTGATAGCACTTTATAATATAGTAAGCTCCGTTTCGGTGCTAATGTGACCATAATTCTTCTAGTCGTCAGCGTACAATTTGCGACTAATGCTATTCGGCCTTTTTTAATTTAAAACCTGAAATAAAGACACAAATAAAATTGATCCAAGACAAATATCTTGTGTATAAAAATATATTTATATAGTTTTTTTTAATAACAAATCCTGCCACAGAACGAATATAGATGCTCATCCTAATGATTCACTATTATGTATATATATTTCTTCAAAATGTATATCTTATACATAGCAGAGCGTATGTACCGATTGCACTAGATAGGTAATAAGTCTTGCAAAATCCAATCTGACGCAGATGCATGAAACACGTTGAGACTAACTTACGTAAGCATCGTTTCAAAATCTGCCGAAACCAGGCGATCCTATTCCCCATTGCCCTACGGTGAAGATTGGAGTCGAACACCTCGCACTTCGCAATCGCTACCAACGACAACAGCGACTGACCTCGCAGTGGCAGCTTGGCCTATCGTGAAAAGCTGCCGTCTCATCGGCGAGTGGCAAACTGAAAACGGCCTCTGATCAACGGTCTGACTAACCAATCAGAACAACCTTCTCCAGCCTATGACTTCACCCGCGCCATGTCACTACTTAGAAACTGTTTAATGACAAGATTACAGACATATGCGTAGGGACGTGACATTTTTTAAATTTCCATATTATAACATGGATAGATATTTCTTCAAAAAGTAGAATATTTATTTAGATTTTGACGTAATTTCCGCTAATATTTATACGTTGTTTTCACATAAACGCTATGTAGTGGATCAATGCATCGAAAAGCACCTTCAGAACGCGTTCGACGTTTTTTAGCTGTACCTCAATGGCTACAAACCAAAATTGGTGAAAATTCGAACGTTTTTATTTTCGAGCACGATGGCAAGTAGGGTAAATACGATGCTTAGCAAGTGTGATTCCAGAAAGAGTGTGGCGAAAAAAGCTTTAGTGTTTTCAGCCCGGTAGGCGCGTTGTGGTGGTGGAGGAACCAGTACCTAACTTCTAATTACTTGATTTTGCAGTATACCGCGTTCGCTTGTCAGAGAGCCGCCTTCTTCCGGTTCGACCTTCGCTATTAGTCCTGAAGAAGATGGCGACCATGGGCCAGTCTGCCCTTGACGTTCCACTGCGAACTCTGAGACTTGAGTCGACTCTAAATATTTTCAGCCAAATTAAGCTTCGCAAAGAAATGAATTGCTAAAATGTTTCTCGTACAAAATTTTACGCACGTGTGTAGAAATTTCAATGTAATGCATTTTTCCTTATATGGCATTCGCATCAGAAATACGACGTCACCGTATTGTTATTGTAGGCTCGCCAAAACGGTTTCTTAAAGTCGTTCGCGTTTGTTGCTATGGCAGGCCTACAACGTTTCTTGCATATTTGTCCAGCCGGAATATAGGATTATTGGCTTTCCATGTTCTTGTCGGTGGCGTCCACCTTTGTCGTGTTACCAGACCACTGCTAAACCAGAATCAACTGCCTGCAACCTCTGAAGCTTCTACACAGAGACCAACTTAGATGTTGTTCAACACGAAGCACCGAGCGACGTTTAGCAGAAATCGTATCTAGTAGGTGTATCTACAATAAACGAACTTGTATTTATGGTCGTACAAACGCTTGAAAATGCTAAACAACTACAACTACCGATGCAAATTAACGGCACAATCGAACTTCCCTCGTACTGGGTGACTAATGTGTACTTGAACTGTACACACTGACCTAATGACTTAGTGTATTGAACTTAGACCAGCCGAGTACGTAGGAAGAAGAAAACACAATCGCGTGCGGTTACCTACAGAGTGTCACTACATTATCTGTAGTGCTTTTCTGCGCTCTGTGTCGGCCGTATTTATTGCCTCACAGATTGTTCTCAAATGCGGTAGATTCGTCTCAGTACAAGTAGACATCTCAATCGAATCTTCGGGACGTTTCTTGTCCCTACTCGTGTCTACCCTCTCCACTGCCCGTTCGCCAGCACGTGGGCCCTAGCCGACAGCCGTGTGTCTACCTGAACTTGGCCAGACATAACAGCGACAAAGATACGTAGGCTATTAATATAAATTGTATGACTGTAATTTATGTAATACACATTTACTAGAAATAAATTAAGTAGGAACAATAGGAAGTAGATCGGTGCATAGACACTCCCAGCCCTAGCTAATTGGCTGTGACAGGTTCTGTGAGCACCGGCCGTCGATCGCCGTTAGTTCTTGTTTGATTTAGTACAACAATTTACTCCTTTTTGAAAATGTTTTTACGCACACCATCTGATGTCAATGAAGAGTAGTGTGGGGCTGAACGCCGCGGGTGAGTATAAGACTTGATCCAATTCGCGCCTGCTACCCACTAGAAAAACCTCTCCCACCCCTTATGGGAGCCATTTTGTTGGCGCCAATTATTTATTTTGGTACGCGGAGACTACGAACGATATTTTTATTGTAGACACCAGAAGTTCCGATACAAATAAGCACACCAAGTAGTAGACAACAAGTAGTAGCAAGGTAAAAGGTTAGCGTCCGGAGAGACCATTTGCTTCGAGCCGTCAAGTCGTGGGCACCATTACTGTTTCACCAGACGAACCTGGCCTATGGTTCAGGACCATCCCACCTAGTAATGCCCCAGAGCGTTATGCCCTCGCAGACAGGTCTTCAGCAGGGTGATCCCCTGGGTCCCCCACTTTTTTGTTTGTGTATCAAGGAATTGGTGGATTCATTGCCTCCCGACCGTACTTGACGATATCCGGAAAGTTAATGATTTTAGTGCAATTAGCGGGCTGACGCTGAACCCGGTCAAATGTAAGTATATGTCACAGCTCCCAAAGAATTTGAGCTATTAGATTTAAGTAACCTTTTTAACTTGCTCCCGGGCTGTCGCGTAGTGGACAAGGTTAACCTGGAGCTGCTCCTTATTGCCGGACGGCATTGCAAAAGCATTAGACAGTCAAAAAGATAAGCTCGACTTCGCCACAGGCAGACTACCCCAATCGGGCGCCCACTGCGGTCTATTCCTTCTTAGATCTTGCCACGAGGTTAACACACCTTCTTTCAGCCACGAGGTTCTAACTTGTTTTTATCACCAGAGCTTTCACAACCATTTAATGGACTTAGTTTAGACATTTTAGAGATCATACTAAATCTTAAGCTGACTGATGCGGCAAGGGAACAAGTAATGCTCCCGGTTTATTAGGCGGTCTAGGTATGCCGGACGCGGTCATGATGGCAGGACCTGCCATCGTAGCGTCATTGACCCAGGCGGCGGACAGGGTTAAAACATTATTGGACAGTGACGGGTGGGATGCCTATAACGTTGAACTTCAAAAGCTGACCGGAGAATTGTCGCTGCTATTTGATTCTCCTCCGGAGGATAGGGCTAACCAGGGTAGTTGGACAGCCCCCTTACATGAAAAGCGACTAGCAGGCCTGATTAATAGAGCACCTTCTGTTGCTGATAGAGCCAGGCTACGAGCTGTTAGTAGTCAAGGGGCTGGGGCTTGGTTACAGGCCCTACCCTGCCCGCGAATTGGGACTCTGATAGACGACGAGACGACGCGTATAAGCGCAGGGCTGCGGCTTGGTGTTGACCTAGTCGTGCCCCACCGATGTCGTTGTGGTGATTTCGTGGACGCCTTGGCCCATCATGGCCTGTCATGCGCGTTGAGTGCAGGCCGACTGCGTCACTCCGCTTGAGTGCAGGCGGAGCGCGTCACTCCGCTTTAAATGACACCTTTAGCCGCGCACTTAGGTCCGCCGGCTTTCCGTGCGTTCTAGAGCCCCCGGGTCTTTCGAGGGATGATGGAAAAAGACCTGACGGTCTGACTTTGACGCATTTTGAGCGTGGCCGCATGCTTGTTTGGAACGCAACTGTAACCGACCCATTAGCCCCTTCGATGGTCGGTGCAGGTGCGGACCGAGCAGGTCATGCCTCCAGGTTAGCTGAGGCTAATAAATGCAGAAAATATTCAAGCGTCGATTATCCGCACGAATTTTGTCCGTTGGCGTTCGAGACTATGGGAGCTGCAGGCCCCCTTATGCTCAAGCTGATTCAGCGGGTCGGTAAAAGCCTTAATCTTTCGACAGGAGACTCGAGGGCATCCGAATTCTTGCGTCAGAGGCTGTCGCTCGACATTCAACGAGGAAACGCAGCGTCTGTTCGGGGGCACATTGTTAAACTGGGCTAACTCTGGGTTAGAGAACCCGTGATCACACGTTCGCGCGGAGACAATTGTCCACTCCAAAGTGCTAACATAGTGAAATTATATAAATAAAAGTATATATATAATAATATTAATAATAATAAAACGATAAAAGGTTTAGTGCACCTGCGAGAATCTGCTCTATCTGCTACACAGATGTCATCGTGAACTGGCGTTTAGCTGTAATTGTATTGCCGATTTTAAGACATGTAACGCAAGAGAATTAATCAAGAGAGGCTCCATAAAGAAAAAAAGGGTAATCCAGATCTTCTCCTGGTTTAAAATAAAGATTAACGAGCTTATCACAATCGTTTCACAATGACTATGCAAGTAGTTAATCCCCAGTAGTAAATTAAAACGTTTTTTTTATGTTGAACTAACTGGGAAATGCAGAACGCACACGCGGACATTATTGCGGGAAATCTCAGCCGCATGTGTGGGCTAGTATTGGGGGCGAAGGGTCTAACCCAACATCTTGTTCGCATCTCGCACACGCCCGGAATGCTTGAAAGTTACCTTGAATCACAGAAGGCTCTCCTCCTGGCACACGCAGAACAGGGCAGTCCCTTTATCCTATTAGCTACGTTGTCCTGGTCGGACGTTTCACCGAAATGTTTGCATCGAGTGACATAATACCCCCGCGCATTACCACTGTTCACCGCTATCTGGGACAAGGAAACGACAGGACACCGTAGCCAGCTTGAGGATGACTTCACGGTTCGAGAGGTTCTGCAGACTCTTCAAAGGCTGTGCAACAACAAACGGCCGGATGGCGTTCGGCACCTTAAAAGCTCGCTCGTACTGACTCCGTGTTGAACAGCATTGTTCAACGGGTGCTTTAAGACGGGGCTTTTCCCATCGCAATGAAGAAATGCGACCCTATTGGTGATCTCAATAGGCAAATGTGACCCTACTCACACCTCGGCCTAGAAAGGCATTGAAAAGAAAAGCGTGTCTATAAGCTGCTGTCGTTCTTAATCACGAGAAGACTAAGCGACTTTTGAAGGCTACGAACGTCATCCCTAAAGAACAACATTAATTTCGGACGGGGCTCTCAACGCAAACAGCGTGCAGAATTCTCATGGATGATGTTAAAGAAACCCTTTCGGTAGCCGCCTCTTCAACCGAAAGATTGCCCCTTCGCTTCATATGGAGTGGAATTAATATGGGCGCACCTGACCCCCTGAAACCTTGACTAGCTAAATCAGGTGAAAGCAGCCTTCCTGAAACGAACTCTGGGATTCCATACGTCAACGCGCACCGCCACATCTACCTATTGGCAGACTGTCCACTCCTCACAGAAGACCTGAAGCGCCGTTATAAGCTCCCTCGCACTACTCCCTTCAGCGACTGGATTGGACGATGGGAGGTGAAGTTTTCCAAGCTCGACCCGAAATTCTTCAATACCTGAGAGATGAGAAATGCGAGGTGAAAGGCAACAAACACGTAATAACACTGCTTGCATTGCACAGTTTTCATCACATGCTATGTCAACGGCGTGAGTTCTATGACCCATGTGAGACTTGTTTATGCCGCCGCTGCATTGAGTTCTGCCGAAGATACCATGCTGCAGAATGCGAATGAAATGTTTAAGTGAATTATATCGTCAGTGTGGGGCCTTGTAGTTTTTATATTTCATTATATCGGAATGTACGAAAGTACGGAAATGTATATATATCTATAAAAATGAAAATTATCTGCTGATAGTCTTAGCTCACTCACCTTATAGCTGTTTAAACTTCTGTGTTGTGGTTTCTTTGCTACTCAACCTGAGTAAATATATATATATATATATATATATATATATATTATATATATATATATAAATTGTATATTTATAACAACGGTTAATGTTATTTTCTTTGCTGAGACGCAACGTTTAAAAACGGCATTACTACTGTGCTGCTCATTCCGCAACGACTCTAGGCGATAACGTCCAGGTTTTAAACGGCATTTTATTTCTCGTTGATTCCATTATTATCCCCTTCTCGAAGTTGTCCCAAGCGAACGTTTGACTTGGACAGCCCACGTTTACATTCGTGAAGCCCAGTCAAGGGGTCGCATTAGTTTATTCTACAGTTCTATCAGCGCTACAGCGATACCACCTTAGGAGGCATTTACCTAAATTTCGTCGACATGCCACGGAAGCTTTAGAACCCAACTTTAGCCCTATTTATGGGCTTCTTGTATCGAAACAGTTAACTTAGCTATTGCTACGACTGTCTTGTGGTCAAAGATATATTATTCTACAGAACAGTTTATTCCGCTTATAAAATAATCAATGGCCTCGTTGAAGTTCCGCCTATCTTTCAATATGAGACCTCGCACACAATACAGTGTGTCGTCTCGGTCATACACGCAGCCACCGCATGGTCTGGCGATCCGCATCGACGACAGAGGCGAGCGGCCGCTTCGGCGGTTAATTGCTGTGCGTTGCAGCAAATATCTATACACGTTCTATGTCGATAAGACGGTAATAAATGAGATACCACATACATGTTAATGATTTGCATGTATATATGCTAGAGAGAATGCGCCGTTAAACCAGTCGATTGTCTAAACTTTGGCGTTCAGCTCATTGCTGTCCTAGCAAAAAATCGAGAGACCCAAAGTACACATTTCAAAATGTTGCTCTGAGAAGTTTCGGAGTAAACGCTTTCCCAAGGATTGAAAAAATCGGTGGAAAAAACAGCACCTTAAGGCCCGAGAGATGAATTAGGATTTGAGAGACCTTCAGTGGCGAAAGGTGATATCCTTCGTCTGAAGATTGAATAAAACTCAATGAGTAACACCCTATAGTTCTAACAACCGACACACCGAGATAAGTGACATCAAGCCATCGGCAGGGCGGATTATACGTCAATATTCTAATTTGTTGGTCGTTATGCAGACTCGATTATGCATCCGGACAAACTCAGCGGCGCTTGACATGGGTCGCTTTCACATAGCTCCAGTAATGTTCAGGGCTTCATGACCAATCTATGCAGGCGCACTATCTATCATATAAGCTAAAAACAGACACCTCTTCAAAAACGAGCTACAAGGCAGCCGCAAAAAGGGGACATACCAGCATTCATCGTCGGCCGTGTAGGCAGGAGATGTAGCTTCCGTACAAGAAGCGATTAACTGAGAAATGCAACGTTGTAGACAGTGTATATCGCAATGCTAAAAAATAAAGATAATGTATTTTGTAAAATTAAAGAAATACTTCTAAGCTATGTAGATAGCTATCTCGTTATTGAGTTAAGCCCCGTCGAATCTGTTAGATCAAATTTTAGTAATTCAGGTACTTGAGATAAATCACAAGATAATAGAACGTTCTAATAAAATACTGGTTTGAGAGCGTAAAGAATTTTCAAATTCAGTTTAAGCGCGACATTTGCTCAAAGAAGTCTGTACTGTGTCATTGGTGGAACGCAGAATTAAGTTCACTTTGGTTCACACGGTGTCAATAACATCTCACCGATACCTAAAACACTCACTGCTTGTCTGGGGGGGTTACCGTGCCACCGACAAAGGCGCGACTCTTTTTGACTGGATGTCTGAGCACAACATGACCCTGGCCAACCATGGCGACGTTCCTACGTTTGCGTGCCGAGGTCAAACATCGTTCTTAGACCTCAACCTTCGCGGACCCGACCGCTTTACGACGGATACAAGACTGGAAGGTCCAGGAGAACGAGACAACCCTGAGCGATCACCGATATCTAACGTTTGAATTGCTCTCGCCGATCACGCGTTGTCCCGATACGCGGAGACGCACGTGGCAGATGCGATACATCAACAAAAATGCTCTCCAGACCTTCTTTATATACCGGTTCAATCGCTTGGCGGACACTCCATTAGATGCGGATACCCTGGCTACAATCCTGGCAACTGCCTGCCGGGCGGCCGGGGACCAGCCAGACGTGGCGGCACGAGAGCCCGGCCTGCTAAACCCTGGTGGAGCTCAGTTATTCAGACAGGCCCGTGTAGACCGCTCATTCAGCAGGCAAAAATTATGGGCAAGCTCCGCGCACCACCACCACCTCTCCCGGCAGAAGAAATTCGCCGGACAGTTCTAAAGCTCTTCCCGCAATAACCGGCCAGCGTTCATACCAGCATTCCCGTTGACCCTGAACAGATCCCGGATGTAACAAAGGAGGACATAATAGAAAAGGCGGAGCGGCTAGCACCGGGCAAAGCCCGGGCCCGGACGGGGTCCCACCGCACGTGGTGCGACTGCTGGCACGATCTTATCCCAAGCCTCTTGCAAAGCTAGTGTCACGCTTGTTCGTAGAGGTCCGCTTTCCACCCATTGAAGCGTGCCCATTTAGTACTGATACCGAAGCCGAATGCCTCACCCGACTCGTCAGCGCATCGCCCCATATGCTTACTCGACGCTCAAATAACCAATACGGATTCCGCAGGGGCCGCTCCACTCTTGATGCCGTGGAGCGAGTCATAGAGGCGGCTCGCGCCGCGGCGGCCACTCTGGTTACGCAACTACGTGCTATTGATATTGCTGGACGTCCGCAAACGCGTTCAACACCGCCAACTGGTCGACAATAATGAGCGCGCTCGAGCAGAAGGGAATCTCTCCGTACCTGCGGCACATAATGTCATCGTACCTGGAGGAGCGGACACTCCTAACGCAAGGCGAAACTCATCCAATTACGGCGGGGGTGCCGCATAGCTTAGTACTCGGTCCAATTCTGTGGAACGTGGCATACGATGGTGTCTTGCGGCTCGACGACCTGCGGATGGGGTGGAGACAATCGCCTACGCGGATGATCTTGCACTGGTAGTCACCGCTCGCACATGGACTATCCTGGCCAGGGCAAACACGGCTCTTGATCGAATAAACAGGTCGATGACTGAACATCACCTGGAGTTAGCACCACAGAAAACCGAGGACCTTTTCCTAACCGGTCGCAGACGGACAGGGCCTATGTCCTTGGGGTGACCTTGGACACAATTCTAACTGGCCTACCACACATCAGGCAGGTTACGCAAAAGGTGGGCAAGAGTATCGGCCAACCTGGCCCGTATACTACCCCCGGGAGGGGCGCGTCCGATCCAAACGGCGTCTACTAGCTGCCGGACGGTCTCCACGGACGTCCTGCTTGTTCTCGCCTGCCTACTTCAATGGGACATGCTGGTGGAGGAGAGGAGTAGACGGAGATTAAACGGGGATATATCATGGACCGAGGCTCGAGAGGCCACACTCGCCGCTTGGGCGAAGATGTGGACCCACCTGCCTGCCGGAGACACAAGAGGCAGGTGTACACGCTTCCTCATCACGGACATGGCCAGTTCTAGGCGTACATGATGAAGATCGGGAAAGCCGCGACGGACATATGCGTTCTCTGCGACGCCGGAGTGCCTGATGATGCCGCGCATACCATTGAGGCATGTACGGCGTTGTCTGCGTACCGCGATAGCTCACCGATTACCCTACGGGCATCTACCGCGTAAGTGATCGACACGCACATGGTCGACTCAACGACTAATTGGGGTGCTGGCCTAAAATACCTCGACAGGCTCATGCGCGAAAAGATCCGGCTGGAGAATAATCGCCGAGCGCGATTCGTCGCCCGGAGCCCCCCTGATTTAACCCAGCAGGACTTACCTGCTCGGGATGCACTTATAGACTAAGGAAAGGGTTGAAGCGTGAGGCTCCTCCCTCCTGGTCTCGAGGTAATAGTTCACAATTCCGAACCAGGAGGGGGTTCCGGGGGGGGGCTTTAGTGGGTAGTGCGCCTCCGATTAGAGTGAGTCACGTATTCCCTCTCCGAGCGTCTAGCCCCACGCTACCCGCCATTATATCGGCGGTGTGCAAAAATGCATTTTCCACCCCTTAAAAAAACGCGTGGTACTTAGCACATCGCTCTGAGCAGAACCGTCAAAACTATTAAATGTATTCTTGACCATTGAGAATTCATCAAATATCGAATGGGTCAAAAGCGTATTAGAAAATGCCAAGGAGCTTCTTTACTTCGTACTTTGTGCATAGAATATGAATCTCTTCTTCACTGTGAGAACCCACTAGTCGAGGAACACGAGTGCAGGTGTGGGGAGAAGGTCTTTAGATGGCCATGGTTTCCCCATCTGCAAATTAGCCCGTAAGATGAGATCCGTGTGTAATCGATTTGCAGGTTAATACTCAGACAACTTTTGGCAACCTGATGGAACGACGGAGGGTACTCGTCTAGGGCGCTACCGTGGTTGACCCCTTAGCGCCTTCGGTAAAGATAGCCGAAAGAGTTGTAAGTATATAAATATAAGTATATAATATACTTAAATTTTTATACTTTTCATGTATAATATAAGTATATAAATGTTTCAGGATTTACTACCAAAGACCCACGTGCTGACGGTTCGTTCCGGCAAAGGTTGTCGTTAGAAATGCAACGGCGTAACGCCGCGGTGGTGTTTGGCACCTTCCCGGCGTCCTGGTGGTCGACACTATGTCTGGACGTTTACTGGAATACAATTATTTACATCTCATTGAGCCTACGATATATATACATTTTCTAGGCTTCCCAACATACAGGAATATACTATCTGTAGTAACTTGTATATGTAAACATTCTGGTTACATTATTTAAAACACATATTCAATTCTAAGTAGATTACCAGACTGGCTCGGATAGCGTTCATTTACTATTATTCGGACTGCTGCTAACCATTAAGTGTCCGTCAGAAGAGCATTTATTGGATAACTGCTAGACTGTTGCATCGATCGACAAGCCTGACAAGCCATACCAACTGTTATGCTTTCGCATTTTAACAGTGCCACGAAATACCAAACAAAGTGAATCTCTCGAGCAGAGCATGTCTTATATTGCAACGTTATTAGATGTATTGCCTTATTTGATTTTTATTCGTCAGGCGGACTTTAGTGCATGGCCAACTCCTTCCTTCCTCCAGATTCGAGAGAATTACAAAAGGATAGATGCAGAAAAACTATGAAAGAAAACCAATGCGTTATCACGCGCATGTTTTATTATAAAATAAAATGTTAATTTTTATTCGTTGCTTGTGGCGTTTTACTACGTCGGGTAGATAGATGCCCTCTCTACACGGAGATTGTACAATTGTCATCGAAGCCATATTTTTCTTTAGTGCGCTTCAGAACACAAGGCGCCGCCGGCTATACGGCGACGCCAGCAGGCCGTATCTATATTGTTGTGATGGAAGATTGCTGTTGTTGTTTGTTACCCACAATATTAACAGCAGTAAAGACGATGATTGCTGCTACCTAATTGTCGAGACTAATGAAGAAAGTAATGAATGCATGTATTCATAGTAACAATAAGTGATGTGCACCACGATGTATGTAAACGAATGTAAGCTAACGGAGAAAGCAAGGATACTACAACCACATTTTAAACAGCTGCGTTTGCAGTACTTTTGTCACTGTGTTCGTATGACAATAATACACGTGTGCGCACAGCACGTGGTGAATAAAAGCTGCCTAATTTCATATCCGCACGTATTTAATGCTCTTCCCACGGCTGCTTAGGTTGCAGTCCCCTTATTGGCAAAAATTTAAGTTCTTGGAAATGTGCCAAGACCAATAGTCATTTGAAAGCGATCCTCAAGTAGCCTACATTAAAAAATATTAGATGATTTTATGCGAATTATGAATATTTATGATACTATCGTTTAGCTAAAGGAGCGAAAGCTGTCTAACCGCAGCTACTTTTCGGTGTCCAAACTAATTTTATTGCTCTCCGAGAGAACAGAAGAGAAGCCGATTTCGTTACAGCATACCGCGATCCATTACAACACACCTTCGGGCGTGCACTTTGTATATGCACGCGGCCGAAAATACGCACACACAAACTTGCATACGACCTCGAAATCACGGGCTGCACCGAGATTTCTATGATAGGCGTAGTGCTGGGTATTGACACGATGATGGAGCTGGCAAGGACTTTGGATTGCTTTCTAGATAGAACACTAGAAGCCTGCGGTTCGCTGGCAAAGCGAATGACATGCGTTAGCATGAACGTTACAGAAAGTCGAACGCAAAGTTCCCGCATATGCACACAATTGAGGTTTCGGTTTGCAATCAAAGTAAGCAATACTCGTTCAAGCGTTGTCAAACATATGAGGAAACAGACAGCTATAGAAGGGATGAAGGGGGTAGGATATTGGTGAAAGGAATTGGTTTATTGTACCCGGCACCCCTCCGAACGGCAAACGGGTGGGAAGAGGGCAGCCAGCCGGGATGTTGTTATGCGTAATGTGAATATATGCCAAACGACGACATCAAACATCTGCGTGCCGCAGACCCGGTGCTTGCGCTAATTTGCGATTAATATGCGCACGATTATAACGATGCTCCCGGGGCTGCAGAACGGAAGATGGTTCTCCAACAGCCTTTGCTGCATTACCCCGCGAGAGAAAAACAGTCTCTTCATACGAGGCTTACGTTTCTCTTCAGGGGCAAAGCTATAGAGGGTGTCGAGTTGTGGCGATATGTCGACGATGTCACTCGCTGTACCAAAGCCAGCAGTTTATTTTGGTGGAGTAGGCAGCTGGCCACGGAAGTCGTGGCCGAACATCGGCGCGGATGACCGTCGTGAGAACCCGCTGATTAGGCGCATTTGGGCGTCCACTGTCCGAGCTTGTTGATCTTCGCAGTTACCTCCTCGTTCTCGTCAATAACGAGCACCGCGAGATGGCCAAGGCCAAGCGCCACTTGTTTGATTTTAATACCCTCGAGCGACTTGACCGTATCGTAATTGGCTGACGTCTTACGTCCTTCGCCCAAGGCGAGTTCGCCGTACGTTTTGCCACCGCCCTGCACAACGAGATTGTTGTCAGCTGCGATACAGACACCGTGGTCTGACACGCCCATATCAATAACGTTCCAGCCCGATAGGTCCTGCACGACTTGCGGGTACATGTTAGCCTCACGGCTACCGCCCGTATAGATCTTGCCGGCCATGTAGAGTATATTCAATTGATTGAGCACGAACGTGCACGATCCGCCACACCAGATGCGGGACACCCCTCGCTGGGGACCCTCAAAGCCACGCAAAAGACGGGGGACCTTTTCGTCATTCTGTGAGGCGTGACCTAGCCGGCCGTAGCCACCAAAGCCCCATGTGAACACGCGCCTGTTAGTATCAAGGACGGCAGTGTGGTTTATTCCACAGGACACTTCAACTACTTTGACGTCATGAATGGGTGTTGGGCGGCCATCCTTCTCCCTCTCGACGAATAACGGTATACGCTTCGGTGTCGTCACATAGTTAAAGGCCAGTTTGCTACTGGTGACGAAGTATTGTCCGTCCGTGTTGTTGCCCAACTGGCCAAACTCGGGCGATCCGCACGCAAATAGTGAACCGGATTCATCGGCGAGCATGGAGAATTCGTTGCCGCAGTCCATTTTGACCACTCGACGTCCGCGCATGTTCAAACGCGTCGGCACAAGAATGTTACCTGTATTGTTGCCAACACCGACCTGAAAAAGACATGGAGTAGCATTTTTTTAGCGAAGGCGCTTACAGACCTCACGTAGTTCCGTGGTGACACCGATGCAACTGCCACAGAGTTAGCTGGTTGAATATAAAAAGCAAAACAATCTTTTTCACAGTATGTGTTCCATGATTAATCTAAACGAGAATATGTGCAGACTGT
This sequence comes from Dermanyssus gallinae, assembly GCA_003439945.1. Classification (NCBI taxonomy): domain Eukaryota; kingdom Metazoa; phylum Arthropoda; class Arachnida; order Mesostigmata; family Dermanyssidae; genus Dermanyssus; species Dermanyssus gallinae. Next base: position 30,970 of record QVRM01002678.1, read on the forward strand.
TATATCATACATCGCAAGATGCATCTTTTTAGAAAAGAGCAAACAAGTCCCACTCTTCTCGCTTTTTCTTGTGGCTATTTCTGTAAATGTATTATTATTATTATTATTTTAGTACGCGAAGACAAGTTGATAACAATAGAATTACTGTCAGCGCCAATTCAGTAGAGCGCTAGGTGCCAATTGCCCAATTTTCAGAGATGCCAGAATAAAACCGGCAATCCAAATCCGACAATACTGTAAATAGCTTTAAGTGGGATTTTAGGTACAGTATTCTGAGTATTTACTTCTATTCAATAGATTTGGCTAACAACTTCCGTACATCTAGTCTACGAGTACAAATCCCGGTATGTGGTCAGGACTGGCCTTTCCCGTGTTAGGTAACTGCGTTGGTGAAATTGTTATATAAACTGCTAGTAACTGAATTACAAACCTGTCCGCATTTGTTTTCACCGCATCCAAATACGGTTCCATTGATAGTGAGGAAGAGTGTGTGGTTCTTGCCAGCTGCTGCCGCAACAACAGTCGATTCCTTGAGAGCGTCGACCATGACAGGGATGTTTCGCGCTTTTGTGTCACAAACACCAAGCTGCCCGCATGCGTTTCGACCAAACACCCACGTCTTACCCTCATTTGTAATCAGCACAGTATGACAGCTCTGGCGCCCGGTCACTACCTTGCAGATTTTTTTGTCGGCCACCGGTCCAAAACGCATCGGTGACCAAAGGCAGTTGAACGCTGAGAAAGAAATTCGAGAAAACACATAAACCGCGATTTCCGTCAGAATGAATCCAATTTGCTCACTTCCTAAGACATTAGCCTTGCAGCCGTAGTCAGGTATGTTGAACTGATTAAACACAAGAAATGCGCGTCGCTGGCACACCCGCAGGGGCGGACCTTATCACTGAGAGTGATTACAGTAGACAAGTAAGGCGTATGTGGTTACGACATCAAAGCCAAAGCCCAATCCTCACGGCGTGCTTCAAAAGCATAGTAGGTCGAAAAAAATCACACAGAGCAGATAAAACTCCAAGGTTCTTCTAAGTGCTTTTTTCGACTACAAAGGAGTCATATTCCACGAATGTTTTCCACCTGGTTTTTATGGTGAATAAGGAATACTACTGCAAACTTTTACGCGCGAGAACGTCCGATGCAAGAGGTCTAAAATCTAGGCAAACAACTCTTGGATCATTCATTCACTATGACAACGCGCACACATCGTTACAGATTTCGGATTATTTTGTAAAAAAATCGATTTGAATATTTCCGCAGCCTTCCTCGATACTATAAAGAATATAAAAAAATCACAAGAACAATTCAACTCGATTATAACGACAAGTTTAAAAATGTTTCGAAGAATGGAAACAAGATGACACAAGTGCATTGCCGCGAATTGGAGCTATTAACGGGAACAAACACACTTTTAGAGCTTAAATAATCATCCTTTTTTAAATATATTTAGAGCCTTTCAATCCTCCCTCTTATATATATATATATATAATATATACACTCATAACATTAGCAGTTTTCAGAGCTCGGCTGATAATACTCACGGAGAGAGTTCTTGTTCTTACTGCTTTTGCCCGTGCTGTCCCAAGACACACAGCCGGCTAGAATTATGCGGCCATGAGCACCCTGCAAAAGACCACATCAAGACAAATACAACAACACGCATATAAGTACAAAAATGTTTTAGTGGAACGAACACGATGTGTTTTGTTCTGGTGTTCTCTCTCTCTCTCTCTCTGTATATATATATATATATATAAGGAGAAAATCCTTAACATTTCCTGCAACACCTAATATATTTGTATTTTTCAAAAAAATGACTACATCTATACTGCAACTGTATGCAACACACAGGCTAATGCGGCAAAACAAACGTATAACAAAAAAACAAGTATCTCAGTGTTTTAAGGTATGCGTATAAATATGCTCATAAGCAACACATATAAATATGCTCAAAAGCAATAAATATAATTGCCATTTAATGGAAATGTTTGAATATGAGATGTGTACTAACCAGATGTTTGGGCCAATTCATCTTCGGTAGGAGCTTCAGCTCCCTCTTCCAAATCGGCTTCATCGGCATCACCCTCCGCCAGACGACGCAGGGCTGCCCTGTAGTATAAATATGAAAATGCAACACAATAAGGGCATAATAAGTGTCTGTGACGAATGTGAGCGACACTAAAAGTGTATAAAAGTAAATCATATTTCAATCCGTGTTCCCTGCTAGTCGAACTCAATGATAGATAGGTGTCATTTGATATTCTACTTGTAGACGAATCAAACGGTACTAATAACTAAGGCTAATAACCTAGTTGAACACCGACCAATCATCAATGCCTTAACGATGCAATCTTCACGCTTGAAACCGTTGTGTTCTTATTAAATTGAGGAGAGCGAAAACGTATCGAGGGTTTTTTCGCATTACCTGTCGGCCCTGATCGTCGTACGAATCGAAGTCGTCATCGTCATCTTCCTCGTCGCGCTTCTTCGTGGCGCGCGCACCATTCTTCAGCTTTTGCTTCTTGGCCGTACTCATGGTCCCTCAATTAGCAACTGAGTCCTGTAGCACTCCTCCTCAGCTTACTCAGCTCAGCTCAAACTTAACCTCGTAGCGTCCGAAAGCCGACACCAGTGCTAGCAGCAGCAGCAGCCCGGTCACGCGGATCCTGTAGCCAACAAAAAAATGGAATCAAGTTGAAGTCCGTCAGTCAGCAGAAGCATCAACAACTCCATTCCACATGCTCTATATTATCACTCGCACACATCAGTACGATGAAGATCAACTATTATTACAATCGCACACAGTTACCGTTGATGTGCTGCTTGCTATCAGTTGGGACATGTTGTGACAATACAGATTCATACCTCACCACGCATTATTACTAACAGTAACGTTCAATTTGCAAACCCGAGGAAATGCCACCATCATCAGATTAAGAAGGAACATAATTAGGGGCGACATTAGGTGGATAGCAGCTATTTTCGCGATATATATCAAATGCCTTGCACGATAGGTATCTGTATGCGGCAGTTGAGTTGATCATTTAGTATATATTTATAATATATATACGGTCTCACCTACTTTGCGAACACGATATTATGGTGTTGGCAAAATAGACTGATATCATTAACGTGCCACACAAATAAGTGTTTAAAATCATTTAAAATTTTATAAATACAATATCAGTGAGGTGACATTTTTGCTTTTTACAAGATGCATACGGAATCCCATTTTTTAGCACCTGTTCATATAAATCAGGTTTAATTGCATGAATGAGTGCTTCAATGTTGGTCTTGAAAATGGTTAATGATCAAAGTACTATTAGCGTACACTTTACTCTTTAGGAAACCCAGAGGCAAAGTCTAACGACGCTAAATCGCAAGAAGGCCAGTTAATATTCTGTTACGCGAGGTTACCCGTCCGGGACACTTCATCCTTGAAAGCCAATTGTCGAGTTTGGCTTGTGGTACCACCTTGTTAGAACCGGAGTTTACTCGCATCGTTTTCCACTACTAGACAAATATTAAACGCAATGTTCTCGCAATTACGAGCGATTCGAACGCAATTCGCAATTACAAGCGAAAGCTGCTGATTCTATTACAGGCTGGCTCGATCAAAACGTTAGAGACCTAGGTGGTATGTGTGTGTACAGCTGCTGTCTTGTCGTGCAGATTGTCTGGACAAGCTGGACTCGATTCATGTCCATTGTTTGTTCGCAAGCGTTCGTAACGAGCGGATCACGAGCGTGATGATGATGAAGCCACGCAGAATCTACATCGTTGGGAACTGGTGGCTGTTGGGAAGGGGGTGGCTCAATAAGGCGGACATTGGATGCAACGCCTATGTGTCAGGCCTGTCTTTGCCTGCCTACGATGTCCGCGTGATCCGTTACATTCGTGACAGTGGTCAATATTATTGCGGCTATA
>QVRM01002679.1:0-200812 GCA_003439945.1 Dermanyssus gallinae
GTAGGTGTAAACGCAGGAAGGGGCGCACTGTTCAGTCTCAGGAGGCGTTCTCTGAGATGTGAACGCGTTCGACGACTAAGACGATCAGAACCTCGACTTGAGAGTATGCCACTTCACCTCTACGCCAGCCCCCTCCCCCCCCCCGCCTCTTCGCTACTAGAGCCAGTTTCGTTGCGGCTTGTGTTTGGTTTGCTTTGCCGCGGGCCAATCAAATTGAAATGATTTTGGCCTCCGCTTCGTCCGAGATCGAGATCTACTACCCGGTCGGCCTAATGCTAAACGTTTCGACGATCAATTGCGTGGACAAGCCAAACATCGATAGTGCTCAAACACGAGGCCGATACAGCGAAGCGAAAACGGGGCCACTCGAAACACTGAAGTTGTTGACACTGAGGAGCCAGCCACTAACGACCTAATTCACACGTTGACACACACACCGGCGGAATTCACCATTCGTTCCTGTTCTGTTCGCGCCGAACATATGAGCCGGGCCGGGCTATGCACTCAGAGCGCGTTCGCGCCGTTGGTTGGGCCCGCTAACACTTCTAGGCGGCAGTTTATTGCCACTTTGTGCTATATTGGGTAGGTGACAACTGTAGCTCCGGCAAGGTTGGCGTGTTGCAGTCGGGCGCCTGCATTCAAGATGCCGTAGCCAAATGCCATCACTCAGCTTCGTGCAATAGCAGTGACATCGACGCAAGGATAATAATATTAATAATATATTTTTTTTAAAAAGAAGAAAAGAGTTTCTTGTTAACATATACAGGTATCGCAATTTCTAATATGCTAATTATATATTATGTATAATATTGGTCGTCCGATAATAATAATAATAATAAAACGTTCATACCTCAAAATTGTAATAACTGAATGATAAATAATATTAATAATATACTTTTGGGAAACAAGGGTTTATTATTATTATTATCATTATGTACGTGTATCACAATCACATTATGTTAATAATAAGGATACCACGGAACTGTGGGTTTTTTGTGGTGTTTTGTTTCTTTCTGATATTCGACAGCACCTGCTTTGAAAGGGCTTTTCATACTACCTTGTAGAACTTGTATGAAAAAAATGCAAAACATGGGCAGTGATAAAGTCATTAATCGCTCGGAGTTATGCGTGTTTTTTTGTGTCGGCCACTGATCGAGACTCGAACATATGGACAGCCCGTAAGACATTGTTTCAATTTAAGCGTTGTTTTAAGGGGCTCTCGGCGTGGGGCAGTCGCAGAGTGTTCAAGCAGTGGGTCTAATGCTGATTATATTTAGATGTTTGTGTCATCTGGAATGGATGGTAGAAACTCATTGCAAAATAAACAATATAAAAATAAGAGGTTTTTGTTTAAACCCTATTTATGGGTTACTGTTTGGCTTTCTTCATCTAAGACGGTGGGTCTAATGCTGATTATATTTAGATGTATGTGTCATCTGGAATGGATGGTGGAAACCCATTGCAAAATAAACAATATAAAACTAAGAGGTATTTGTTTAAACCCTATTTATTGGTTACTGTTTGGCTTTCTTCATATAAGACGGCGGTTTGCTGCTAGCAATGATGCCATACCATATAGGTTGAGTACAACAGACACTTAACCTGCTTCTGGAGACCCGAAACGACGAATGTTTGCAGGTGCTCTACGGGTACTTCCGTAAGGGCGAGGTAGCTACCAACAGGATGATCCAATACAATCAATCGTGAAATGTGTCTACTGTGTGTCGATTTCCACATCAGCATTGCTATGAATATTCCTGGTCTTTGAACCACATCGGGTACCGCAGATTTCTTTTCCCCTAGTGGAGCAAGCAGTCAAAGAGGCTTGTGCGTTGTACGAGAAACACGTTATCGCGGTGCAAACATACTGTTTTTCTCAATAATAATAACAATAATACATTTGCAGGGACTCAATAGTCATATTTCCACCTTCAATGATTAATTGCATTGAATAAATGGTTTGATTTAATCTTGCTGGTATATATATTTATATATATATATATATATATATATATATTTTTTTTTTTTTTTTTTTCATCTTAATTCTTTACTTAGTACAGTTGTGTCTAGTACGTCTGCTCGAACGACCTTAATGATTTCAATTACAGTTGCAATCTTCGAACATGTTTTATCGCTTGTTTAGCAACAATCGCTTATTTGCTCATCCCGAGGTGCCAACAATCGGAACAGCATTATCTCTACAAACTGCGAGAGACAATAGTTGTTGCAGAAATAATCTCTTCCGAGACGAAATGATAGCTCTCGAACCATAAGACAACATCATCAAACTCATAGATAATCAAGACATTCAACAGATTAACATACTTATCATAAAGCCTTGCTGTAAGTACCTTTGCTGCCAGAAGTTACGTAGAGCAATCATGGCGCCACAATATTGCGCGAGCGTTCTTGTCGTCACTTGACCCGCTCGCATTATATATCATATGCAATTAACAATTTATTGCGCTGATGCTATATCAGAAAGTCGATCGTATATATATATATATATATATATATATATATATATGTACGATTTTCGACTTTCTGATATGGCATATATATATATATATATATATATATATATATAGTTTTAGTCAGCCAGAGGAAGTCTCTCGTTTACTCGCAGCCATCTCACAAATGGGTGCAAATTGTAGATAATCTGAGACCAGCTGTCTAGAGCATAAATGAATCCAGCTGTCCATACACCGTCGGGACGTTACAAAAGGCGGAACACGTTAACTGTGCCTGCTTTCAGCGACAGTTTTAAACTGAAACGCTTTCACTATAGACAGATACAGACAGACACAAATAGACAGATAATAATTGCATGTCAATGTTAGAAATGACCATTGTAAGCTATTTGTAGTTAAGGTTGGTACACGACTAGGAAGTTAGCAGTAGTTAGACGACTACGACAGCAGTTAGCAACACAGGCTAAATTGGCCGACCTAATCATATTCGCCATGTCGCATGGAACACGGATATAGTTACTAGGTATATCCGTATGTGTGTAGCACGAATTTGTTAGCAAAGAAAGTCAAAACAGGACACGCACCTGAAGCAAAAGTCTGTCACAGCTACTTTCGCTGTTCACTTGTTCCAAATCGCATCACCTACACCATGCATCCCATCCATACGTCCCAAAAACAGGATGAGTTGAAGCCCCATTTTGCGGCTACGGGATGTTGGATCTCCGTTGCTCCGTCCCATGCTATTGAGGGGGTGCCTGCAGTCGGCCCGACGTGGCACGGACCACATTACGCACGAAGGGGCTACATAAAGCGAAAGCCAACGGAACGACACGCAAACATACCGTTGCGAGTTTGCTGACGCATTACTAAATCTAAAGCTACACGAAAAAAAAAGGCAGCAACACGGCAAAGTAGCTGCCGCCGGCTGTGGTCGCTCTGCTGCAGCAATGCGCAAAAAATACACTGAAAAATCTCTCTATATACGTAACAAACCCGATGCCTCAATACGTGTATCTTCGCGTCGAGTGAATTCTAGTCACGCGTCATGTCGTCACGTATACGCGTTCGTTGCTCTCAGGCTGCAGACACAAAGGATTTGTTTGGCAATATTTGACTTTGGCCACTTATGTACGGGCGTATTTGTCTATATATATATATATATATATATATATAAATATATATATATATATATATATATATATATATATATATATATATATATATATTATATATATATATATATATATATATATATATATATATATAAAAAATATATATATATATAAATGAGGCCACCAACGCAGTCCTGTTGTTGGCTGCACCTGGTGACCACCCGTAATTACCTATTATTGCTCGTATGATCAGTATCATTTGAATTAATAGTATATTCCTAGGAAATTTCCATTACAGACGGCGTAAATCATCGCATAATCATCACTGCACATGGCACTCGTTTCGAGACTGCACTCTTGGTACACGACCACAGTCAATAAAACGGTGGATTCTCGGGGACTGCGCGAAACGGGCAAAGACGTCGAAGAATGTGTTGACGCGGCGCGCGATCTACGCGTTTTATCATCATCATCTAGCTACGAGCTTCTGGCAGAGCGAGTTTTGCCACTTTGCTTGCTGTGACGCTCTGTCAGAATGCTCATCGGACGTCGCCACAGTGCGTTACGATCAACGCAACATGTATTATTATCATTATTATTACTATATTTGTGCTCTTTATTACATGTTAAATAATGTTACAATTGTGAGGTCTGAACGTATTATTGCAAATTCTTTAAATACATATTTCACTCCATGGCGCCTAAAATAGATGCCGCGTTTCCTCTGCAAACGGCCAAAGACAACGCTTGCCTCAAGAATTGACCCTCTCTTCGGGTTGCTTGTGACCTCCTGAATTCGCTTACTCAAAGCTCTTTAAGAAATGCTTCGGTTTCCTTGCTGATTGGTCCTAGCGTCTCCATGGCAATAGGCACGAAAGTATATCTTGTTTCCAGTTATTACTATTGGTATGAATATTACTCCCAGCAGTTACAATAAGTTATAAATTCGCCGAAGTGGTACGATCCAGTGGTTCTGACTATGCTGTTCTCACGCTGGCCTGACCTGACCGTCTCAACGCTCACTGCTGCTGCTGCTGCTGTTGCTGCTGCTGCTATGCAGGGCACATGTATCTACGCAGTCCAGAATTGCTGGCGTTATGCCTTATATAATACTTATACACAATTTATTGCCACACCAGATTGGGTTAAATGTACAATAGTATGATCAATATCACTACACCTACCTTGTAATGATCCTATGATTAAAAATCGCTCAGTGCCATTGCTTGTTAGCAAGGAGACTGCCTTGCATTCACTGCCATGATATCATACACATATACCAGAACAATGTTTACAAATACACGTGTCACAGGGTTTGTTTATGATGAGCGTCTTTCTCGCATAGGAAGTGACGAAAACTGCGCACAGCAAAACGGGCGGTTATGTGCCTCTTTGTCCTGCACGTGCCCTTCCATTCTGACCTAACCATTGCGTCTGTCATATAAAAATTATGGGTCGATCTCTGCCACCTTCTCTTCATGTCGCCGTATGAACTCGCTGTATGCAGGGTTGTCTGGGAGCGCAAACTGTGTTTTGGTCTGTTCCATGAATAGTGGAGCATCGCACAGCAAACACATGAGACGGTTGTATGCTGACGTATGTAAACCCAGTACAGGTTTCCAAAAGACATATATATGTATATATATATATATATATATATATATATATATATATATATATATATATGTATATATATATAGTTTGTATGTACACAGAGGGTTTTATTAATTCCTTTTTTTACTTAATAACTCTAGCCGAATCTGCAATTTTTAAAAAAACAATGCATTGCGAGCGGGCTGAGCTATGTATAATTAGATCAAGAACGGTATGCCTCATAAGTTTGTGCTTTTAAACCTGACAAAGACTATATAGCTGAAAATCTACAAAACATACCAAGAACCTTCGTAACCTATCTTAAAACACTTTTTGCCTATCAGGCGCTTGCAGCTTGCGATCGTTGATGTTGTTGCTGTCTTGTTGTTTTGTTGATAGTTTTCGTAGATATGTCAGCCCTATTTCGGTTAATGTAGCCCTATTTCGGTTCTTAATAATTACTAGATCTTCTAATTAATTAAACCTGTTCATTAGGAACGATGGCTATATTCTCGCGCAAAACTCTCTAAGGAAAGAGATTATTTACAGCACTAGTCCATGACGGGCATTTTGTACAATTTGTAATGCCCACTTATAAAGTAGATATTCACAATAATAAGGCAGAGGCCGTTTCTTCTGAGGGATATATATATATATATATCATCTTCCTTCTTCCATTATCTATGGCAGTAGATAACGTCCTCGATGGTTGAGAGCTAAAACAGTAATTACTAAGTTACCGAACGCACTTGCATTTCTTAAATGTTAATTTTGCGATAATTCAGCATGTCACTACGACATATATATATATATATATATATATATATATATATATAATATCGCCATTTTTTACTATAAAATTGCCATACAATTTAAACACTTCAGCGACCGTCCCACCGGGCAAAACGTGCAGAGTCAGCCGATGCGTCAAGCAGCTCGCTGCGTGATATTTAGCGTACGTCTGCAAGCAGAACCAACTGCGTCATTGATCTCGAAACACTTGGTAAACATTATGGGTTGAATATACCAAGTGATGGTACGTGCCGACTAGTGCATGCCATTCTATGCCAGAGCTGTCGAACCCGGTGGCGTGGGGGTGCATTCGCCGCCTGCGCCTCGCGACCGGAAGAGACAGATAGCGGGTGCGCGGGTTCGAGCCCCACCGTTGCACACACATTTGTATTTATGGGAGGTCCGTCTATGAAGCTATGCGAAAAACAGTCCCGTAGACGGTAAATCTTGGCTGAGATTCAGCCCGAAAGGTTAATATCCCAAAGCTGCCTCGCGAGTTACACATTGCTACAACCGCGCTACCGTTGCCGAGACGTCGGTCACTTTTCCTGCCCCTCTAACCAAAATTGTCGAAATGGTCCTGTAACAAGTGACCTAGGCCTGACTCTTATTGTTTACACTGCCGGTCCGCACTTTACAAGCAGGTAGAGATAGGAGCGGTCTTTTGCCGTCTGCGGCAAGCAAAGATTTATTTAGGTTGTGAGGCACTTTTCTAGCTGCGTAAAGTTTACCGCTGAGACATAGCCCCCCCCCCCCTCCCCCCTACATCCTGCCAAGGCTGCAGCACAATATTAATACAGTTTTAAGCTCAAACAGACGCACTGCCGCACTCAGAGACAATCCTCGAGGCTCTCTCACCTCTGTGTAAATAGAGGCAATAGACGCCGGACACCTGTCGCCGATGTGCTGGGTAAAGGTCGTTCCCATGTATATTGTAGTGTCAGATCCAAGTACGGAAAGAGCTGACGAACTCCAGTGGTCGGCCACAACAGAGCATTAAGTCTGCTGCAGCCAATCGACCCCCACGGCGAAACTTAATAGTTTTCGTCATCCGTGAATTTATCTTAAGGCCCTTACGATAAATGTAAGTTGCTACATTGTCGACAATTCGATATATGGCACGGCGGTTTTGGTGGGCAACTACTAAGTCATCCGTATACAGGAAGGCCACGGCGCTTCTAAACATCTCCCGCACATGGCGGGGCAGGTCTGCGATAAGTAAGGCAAAGGCCAGGCCAGCTAAGAGGGTCCTTACGCTCTGACTTAGCTGCAAGGTGCCCTCTCCTTCTTATATGTTTACTTCAAGGCACTCTTCAGTTAAGAAGCTTGAGAGCACTCGTAGAACGACCCATTCGAGCGTGTCGAAATAAATCGACTAGTAAGTGACGGGCATTTTTGTCGATGGCCTTGACACAATCACAGAACGTCAAAACCCGCATTTTTTGGCAGCCCGTGTCAGACTACACAACTCAAAACAGTTTCATAGAGAAGTTCACTACGACAAGTACATTATACAACTTTGCATATATTCATTCTTGTTCGTAGATAAGCTAGAGCAAAACCAGGTTTCAAATCACACCTAGATATACCGAGTTACTTAGGCTGCGGTAGTTTTTTTCCGCAACTTACAGTCGAATTTAATTGAAGAATGTTCAAATCGCACATGGTAGAAGTTGTCTTACCTATTAGATATTTTTCCGTTATTACCTGACGTCTAATCTGTAGCTGTACTTTTTCCATCCGTTTTTGCTGTAAGTTTTAGTTGAGAGAATTACCACTCCGCTCATGGCATGTCCTCGATGCGTTCTTTGTTAAAAGTGTGCCCACGTCACACTGTTCGTCGTGCGGCCAGGCTCTACGTTGATCAGGCAGGAGGAGGTTAATCGCGTCCAAAATGACCTCATCTCGTTACAGCGGCAGCAGCAGCCTACCACATGGCCATACTGGCGATCGGCCATCGACAATCATAGAAAACGTGTCTAATAGGTAGACTAGGAGGGGCAGAGTTCAAGAGGGGTTGTCATACTAGAGCGTTCGAGGCGCCACATAGACCATCGTAGTGCATGTGACGAGTGACCACTTACCTGCTGTCGTAAACCGGGGGGAACAGGGGTGGTTGGTGGTGGTGGTGGTGGTGATGGCGGTGGTGGCGGTAGTCTTCTAGGGCAAGCATCCACTTAAGGCAACAACTCCAGCGTGTTCCTTCTGTGTCGCATTCTCTTTCTCTCGCACACACACTAAGCACAAGCACGCACGCACACACACTCTCTCTCTATCTCTACAAAACTACACAGCGCACAGAGATTCTGTTGAGCAGAAACACGAGATTGTTTTCGGGCCTTGCTTTCGGGCAATTCTAGTCGTCGTGTTCGTCGTCGTCGTAATGGTGGGGTGGTCGGTCACTGTGTTACTGCCGGGGGTGGTTGGTGGGGTTAGCGATTATGGTAATCATCGTGCCAGTAAAAAGTGCTGCCGCAAGAGCAGCAGCTGTAGCAGTAGCAACAGAAGTACGCAGAAGCGAAGTAGGGCTAAAAAGCGTTTGTAAAAGTAGTAGTAGTAGTAGTAAATGTGGTTGTTGTGGTTGTTGTTGCGGTTGTGGTTGTTGTGGTTGTTGTTGCGGTTGTGGTTGTTGCTGAAGCGGCTGCAGCTGACCTTATTCTTCCTGTTGCTTTAGATGTAGATGTTGTTGTTGTTGTTGTCGTCGTGGTCGTCGATGATGTCGATCTTGGTGTCGTTGCTATGAGTGTTGTCGACAATGTTGTTGCTGCTAGTGTTGCGTGCCTGTTTTTGTTATTAAGGCAGCATTTGTAACGGCCTCGTAATCGCTCGCTTATTGCGTCATCGCCAATCAATAATATGACGAACGACAGTCGACGAAAACAACGATATTTTAATTTACCACACACTTAAATGTGGGTTAAATAGGAAAAACAATAATGTAAAACACGCGCGCACTACACACACACACACACACAGACACTTTCGAGACGAAGACGTAGATGATGACACTTACACACTCGTAGGCATCCACAATGCGCACATGTTGTTCTATATGATAGTGATGATGCTATGTCGTGGATAGTAATTCCTTTCCTTTGCTCCGCTTTGGCGTTTCGATTTCTCCTGATGTTTCTGTGGTTAGTTGTTTGTAATCGTTGCTGTCTCACACATTATCATGGTCGTTCTTAACATCCTGCAGGTCGTTGGTGTTGTCGTTATCGTCGTCATCGTCATAATCATAATAATAATTATTATTCTCACTTCTGCTTTGTCAGCCCATCTCACACACAGCTGTCAAATCAAAACCCCCGACTGACGACACTATAACACATTTGAACTTTTGCGGCTGCTACAACAACAACAACAACCATTACCGTATTGACGACCATTACCACTCAATACCACATTATTCTTCTTCTCATCGTTGCTGACTTGCTTGTTGGGTTGATTGATGTTGTTGATTGATTGATCAACAAACTGATTGATTCATTGATTGATTAAGAGTCGATCCATATCCGAACGCACCGCAACAGCGTGACGAGACGTATACCTATCCGGATGTAGGCGTACAAATAGTAAGCGGCTCTCGAGCGCCAGAGATAGGCAGGTGTGCAGGCTAACAACCAAGTGAGGTAACCAGTTTGTTACCTGCGTTAGCTTACTAACTAACCAACCAACTAACTCGACTGGTTAGCCGATCATAACTAGGCGGATTATCCTGCCATGGTGGTTACCCGTTTTCACACGGCTACTTCGCCTTCGTCAGCGGCTGTGCTGGAAGCTGCTTCTGCTGCTGCTGAAGCTGCTAGGATTGCTTCTGACGTCGATGACGACCCCGGCAGAGGATTAGGGCTTAGGACAGTACTCCTACTGCAACTACGATTCGTACCGTAGTCAAAACGTCATGCTGTCGTCACAGGTCAGGCCGTCGTAGAAAGGAAATAAAGCGCCATCCATCTAGGTCTAGATCCCGTAGTCGTGCTTTATTTCGGCGTCTTGGTCGTCGTGGTCTTCGATTTTGTTGCTGTTATTGTTGTTGTTGTTGTTGTTGTTGTTGCTGTATTTGCTGTTGTTGCTGTTTCTGCTGCTGCTACTGTTGTTGAGGTGGCTTCTGAGGGGTGGATGTTGAAGAATAATTCAGCTGATTACGGGCTAGCGGCTGGTTGCTGGGAGTGTTTGTTGCTGCTGCAATTGCAAGCGGTCCTGCTGCAGTTGCCACTACAGCTGTTTGTGCTTCTGTTTCTGCTACTGCTGTTTCTGCTGCTGCTGCTGCTGAAGGAGGTCGTGATCATAGCGGGAATGATGCCCATCGTCTCCATAGGAAAACACCCATCAAGCGTTTCGTAGATTCGTCGTCACGTGATCGTCGTGTTGGTCTGGTAGTTGGCTATAGTGGTCAACGGGCTGCTGATGCTGATCATACTTCTGATGACGCCGACGGCAATGATGATAATGATGATATTGACGACGATGATATTGATGTTGATGGTGGTAACTATATCGATAACCGTGATTGTGATCGTGCTTCTGAGGTCGATAATGACGAAGGCAAACTGATTTCTGTACGTTTCGTCGATCAGGTCGTCGATGGGTTGGTTGACCGATGGTCGGTGTCGACCACCAGCATGGTCGGTAGGTGGTCGGTGGTTAGCGTATGACGTAGAAACTGAGATACGAACCAATGAGCGTTCGATAAGGCGCTTGTTCGAGTGGCCTGGCTAATCCTCTCAAATTGTGCCCCGCCGTCGCACAACGCCGACACCTCGGAACGAGCCCGGGTTGATGCCGACGCCACCGTCGCCGTGATCGTCTTGAACGCTGACAACAACGACGACGATGACGACGACGACAAAAGCAGCAACGACCACGACAACGACAGCAACAACATCAAGAAAAACCACAATAACAGCAGCAGCAGCAGCAACAATAACAACAACGCTAATGGCAACGCGCAAGGCGTTGAAGGGTATAAGACAAGGAAGCTACTTTTGCTGCTGCTGCAGTCTGGGGGTGGTTGTTTGTGTTGTGGCAACTGTCCGAATCGGACGGGCGCCACCTCGTCGCGCTGGTTAGGCACGCTTCTGCCGGCGACGACGGCTTTCAGTTGCTGTCGTCGTTGTTGTAGTTGTTGTTAGTGCTGCCCCTGTCGACACTGCACGAGCGCGTGCACGATCGCAGACGGCGTCAGCGGTGAGGTGAGGTTAGACGATATACAGGTGCGTGTATTCCGGACGTGCGCCGGCACGCGCTCATCTCATGGCAGCATCGCGTACACCTCGACGCGGCGTGCTGTCGTCTGGCTTTATCAACGCGTCACCGCCTCACCGGCATCATCCTAGTCGTCAACGTGATCCCAATCATCGTCTTCACCATCATCATCTTCTTTGTCTTCCTTCTTCTCCGCATACTTGCTCGTGGTGTGCAAAGCACCGAACCGCGTCGGCCTGGTCGCTTGCGATCGGGGGTTCCTACCCCTCTGTAAATAGTACTTCCTTGTGCCCTTTAGATTTCTCCCCTTTCTCTCTCTATTTAGATATTTCTGTCTCAATCATTTATTTTCGTCGATTGGCCTGTGCTCAGACTCTCCGTTTCGTTCTGTCTGTCTTTCTTGCCGTCCCTATCTCCGCTCTGTCTCTCTTTCTAGGGTACCCGCAGTATATTTGCCGGTCGTAGTGCGTCGATAGCAACTGGGAGTTAAATGAAGAACCGGTGGCACCAGGTCGCGACAACCCAGCGCCACGCGGTGGGAAGGGGCGGGAAGTGGGCGGTGGGAGGAGGCGCAAATGCCGGAAGGAAACTGCCAGTTTTCGTTGTCGATCACGCACAGAGTCCGGTCCGGTCTGGTCTGGTCTGGTGTCGAGTCGTATCGTGCACAAGCTGCACGTCGGAGCGATCCTTCATCAATAAGAACGGCACAAAGCACCACTAGTCAAAGCACACACACACACTGGGCGTCACATTGTTGGGGCTGCGGGGCTGCAAAAACCGCGGTTATTCCAGGCAGAAGATGCACAAGCGACAGGTGCACATGTGCGATGATCAATCATATCTAGACCAAGTGCAGATCGCTTGATCGTGTACTTGAACAGAGCGCGAACGACGTACAAGCCAAACGAACCCACAACGGTATGTTAAATGAAAAGCGGTCGACTAGTAGACTCGTAGTCGTAGCAGCAGTGTTTGTTGTTGTTGTTGTTGTTGTCGTCGCTGTTGTTGTCGTCGCTGTTGTTGTTGTTGTCGCTGTTCTAGTAGCAGTAGTAGTAGTTAAAGTAGTCTTGTCGAAGTAGCATCAGTTAGTAGAAAGGGCAGTAGTTATTGTAGCATTGATATCAGCTGGGGGAGGGGCAAGCGTGTGGGCTATGTGGGCAATGTGGGCTAATGCGGTGCCGGCCAACACCCGCCGCCGCTGGTGCCGCCCACGCACAGCCGCGACGCGATCTCAACTGTCACAACGCCGGTGTAACGCCGCGAAAGCCTTGGTGGAGGTTGTGTTCTGCATTAGTGCTGCCTGCATGTAATTAGCGATACCACGACGAGCCGGGCTGCAGGGTCGATGCAGGCTGACAACGAGATCGCCCGGTTAGCCGATCGCGTGAGCGTGCAGCGAAAACACAATGCATTGTCGTCACACGAACTTCTCGCCGCTCGTTGCTCGTTGCACTCAAACAAAGCAGCAGCAGCAGCGGCGGACGACAAGAGCGGTGGTGGTGCTGCTGACTGAAGACAGGGCCCCAGAGTGTGCGATATAGAGGAAGTGCGCGATATAGAGGAAGATAGATACAGAGAGAGAGAGAGAGCGCGAGAGAGAGAGATAGAGCGAGAGTATATTTGTGGGTTAACCCGCGGTAATACGGTCCGTCCGAAATCGAAGCGCTAGCTTAGCGATGGCCCGGGGTTGTCAAACGTGCTCGCTACCGCGATGAGGGCGGGAAGAAGCGGCTGGTGTGCGGCTGCCCACAATGTCAATTCACATCGTGACTCTCTTGCTGTTGCTGGTGCGTCTGCTGATGCTGATGCTGGAACCCACTCGTCGTCTTCTCGTGTTCGTTTTGCGTTGTGTCAGCGCCGTAGAGCTCAATGGTCAGCTCAATCGTTATTGTTGTCGTTGTTGTTTCGGTGGCACTCATGCTAGTAATACTAGTAGGAGTTGAAGTTGCAGAAGCACGTCGCGAACGCACCGAATCCGAGGGCTCATGTGCGTGAGCTTTTACACGCGGCTGGGTGTCTGCCCTCCTGGTTGTGAGCAATTCAAGTTGGGCGTCTTGCAGAAGTGTACCGAAACCGGTTTGTACGATGACACGTCGCGCATAAACTCTGTCTTCTTCATAAACAAGCATACGTGCACACATCCAGTAAGTCAGCGCGTCGGTTTGCTACGTATCACGCTTGAGTTGGGGTGGCTTTAGTTTCGACGGGCGGCCCAGCATCAACAGACAACGACAATCAAAACGGTGCGTCACACCGTTGCTACACCGTGGTAAAAGCACATCTAACATTAAATTCTGCATTCGGAATCTATCAATCTCGTGTTCGTATTCCGCGTCAGGAGGAAGAGGAACCATCGAAAAGGCATCATTTCAGCTCGCCACTTCGAGTTATTGGAGGCGTTGTTGCATCCCTTTGATAGCACAAACACTTAGGCCGTCGGGGCATCCTCGCCTTCACCACGTACGTCCACCATTACTTTGATGAACGACTTTCTAGTACGCCAGTTGATCGCTATACACACACACCGCCATGGGATGTCGCAGGCGAGAAATCAAATCAGACAGAGAAACTCAGAGGGACAGAGAACGTGGGCAAGCACAAGAGGGTGAACGTCGGAAACGAGAATTTTGTGAAGTGTGCGAGGTTCTGCGTGATCTTCTCCATTTACTACTCCGCAATGCTACGCATCCTCTTGTTTGGGCAATCCTCCTTGACCGACCGCAGGCCCATATCGCGCTATCGTCAAGACAAAACGAAAAAAGCTTAGCCGAAAAGCAGCGCGTTCTCTACTCGGAGTTAACCATACGACACTACTACCTAACTACCGCACGCACTGTCGTCAGTACGTGTCAATGTCATGACGACTCAGCGGCGCGATCGCTCAAGACGCATCGCCACTGTGCGAAGATGATGGGGGGTAGAAAGGAGTATGTCGGGAAACACGACGGCCAACCGTAGGCCAACTTCTCCTTAGTTTCATATGATGATAGTTGTTTTCTAGCACTGCTAATCCTCACTGCTGGGCACCTAGATGACCCTGTTAGTGTTGTTTTTCGGTTCTTTATTTTTCGGCAACGCGGTCACTTTCCTCTTAACTCGTTTTGAGACTGGTCGTGTGTGCCGCCTTGTGTACATCGGCGGAACAGTGGGCATAGACAGACGCACTTCTTCGCCGTAGCAACTCGAAAAACTAAACCTCAACGAACGAACGACCGGCGCATTAAATTAAGCAGTAGCACAATCGCCGAAATGCCGTACAGAGATTCTCAGGACTCGCTTCTACGTGAATCGTGGAGTGCACATGTCAACCACCGCAGGACCGCATGGACACCAATAAATTGGCGGTCATTGTGAACACCGCAATTGTGATTAAGCTTGCGTGTCTAATATGTGCACTGGTTACGTCTACACATGCGCAAGTGCATGGCCGGTACAACTGTGCAGGACTTGTGGTGGTGGTGGTGGTGTTTTCAGGAACGTAGCTTCGCCTGGCTGAGTGCGTTTATTCCTTTGTGGTACACGCGCCAGCGGTAGCAAAGCTGCATGTCGTATTTGCTGTGTGATTTACGCGGGTGTTGTTTGTTCCTGTTGACGTACGTGGCCGTCTGAGCGTAATATGTGTGAACTAGTAACTTTCGGCATGTGCAAGCCGGCACGGCACGCGGTGGTCGAGTCAAGAGCCCGCCGCTTTTCTTCCACTTCTTCTTTTTCTTCTTCTTCTTATTCTTCCTTTCTTTCTTCGTCTTCTTTTTCTACTTTCCTTCTCGTCTGCTTCGGGTCACGTTGGAGCTATCGCCCTCACGGCGGCCGGCCCGCATCTGCTGTGGAGGATGCCGAGGCCCTTCCTTAGGGCCCTTTCCACGCGGTTTCCCCTCCCGGGCGTCTGTCCCAGACAAACAGACGTCCGGAAAGACACGCCGCCGTACACAGCCAGCCACCCAGCCAGCCACCCAGTCGTACTACGTACACGACACCGCTACAGGAAGCTGTAGTACACTCAACCATACATGCCGGTTTCGCTAAGCCCCCGCACTAGCGCCATCTGGACGGCGTCTCAACAACTAAGGCACAAGGCCCCTTAAACCCCTTTGCTTCTATCCCCCCCCCTCCTCCCCGGGGGCCAGGCCATGCCCCACAGAGCACACGCACAAGTCGGGTTGCCCCTTGTGCGTCATGTTGTGTCCTTAGCCCTTCCCCGGACAGAGAGACAGACCGCGGGACAGGCAGATAGACAAGCGCGGCAACACTGCCATAGACGACGAATGAGACGACATGGGAAGCCCCTGCGATCGCTCTAACCGGTAGCCTGTGGTAGCTTTGTCGGGAAACGTTACCCCGCCCCCCCCCCCCCCCCCCCCCCCCCACCATCCGGCACACACACTGACAAGTTGGCTGCTACTTTTGCGCGACTACCCCCTGCGACTGTCGCTGCTGCTGCTAGAGCCCATCGTTGGCGGATCGCTTCTCGATTTGCTGACGACGAAAGTCGGCCACCTAATATCGGTGCACGTATCTGCTAATGCTGCAAATGACCCGCCCGCTTCTACAGAACTCCTCAACGATTCTTAGCTTTCTAGCGCGGCTGGCACATGCTTCATGTTTCAGCGAATCACCCCATATTGTGCCTCTACTTATCCGGTGCTGGACAGCCGGCCAGCGATGACTCGCCGATGTCATACTCTCTGATAATGCCCGCCTAATCGTAATGCCAAAACACGCCGGTGCAGCACGCAACACCACCATTATAAACATCGCTCCAATCTTGTCTAACAAAATCTAGCGCAGTTCTACCGAACTCAAGTCATCCATACATACATACATGCATGCATACGTATATAGACTGTTCTACGTTCAGTTGTGCAAAAAGTAAATATATATATATATATATACAGGATGACTCATGCATTTGTGAAGAGCGATATATAGAATTCTAGAGCTCGTTATAAATATTGTTTTCTAATGGAACACGGTCTCTGAGAAGTCTTGTTTCCGAGTGTGAGAGTGAAATTACTACAATTTTGACACTGGTCAACCAGTGCTGTAGGTCAGGACTGGTCTGAGACAACCAGTTATCCTATACAGATACTTAGCACACCGTCGTGTTCGTGATAAAATTCTGCTTGCTCCGAGGAACATATAACGCCGGCCAGAAGATGGTATGGTAGTTTGGAACAGAATTTGCAAAAATGAAGTTATTTTATTACGTTTCACACTAAAATGCCTCAAAAGCATTGCCCTACGACCACTCACAGCGCTCAAAACTAACACATTCAAGCAAACGCACAGTTTATGACGATAATTTTGGTACCGAACTTAGTTAGCGAGTTGCGGCTACGAAGTAATTACGATTTTTCGGCGGGCATGTCGAGATTAATCTGCATGCATAAATGACTGTGTGGCGACGTTGCGGCCGTCGCGCGACACGTCGGGGGTAGTGAACGTCGCCACACAGTCATTTATGCATGCACTCAATCCCGACATGTCTTCCGAAAAATCCTAATTACTCCGCAACCGCGCATTGCCATACATTTGGTACCAAAATGATCGTCATAGACTGGTTGTATCGCAATTACATATTTTGCGCTCCTATGTTGGGCAAAAACAGCAGTGTCACAGATTATGGTATTTTCACTCTCACTCCGAAATAAGACTTCTCAGAGGCCATGCTCAATCAGAAAAAAATTGCTTTAATGAGCTCTACAATTCCATATATACCGAGCAAGATGGCTTAGTGGCAAAGCCTTTGCCTTGCATTCGGGAGGACTGGGTTCGAGACCCAGACCGGCCACTCTTAAATTGGTTTGCATGGTTTCCAATTTGGACAAGGTAAATTCCGGAGTGGATTAAGATTAGCCATGACATGAAAAACCGTACACGGGCAATAGCCTTACGGAAAATCTTTAAAAAAAAATATATATATATATATATATATATATATACATATATATATATATATATATATATATATATATATATATATATATATATATATATAAAATAAATCGTTCTTCACATATTCATGGGTTACCCCGTATATATAGAAATAGTGAAACGGGTAAAATGGGTCCGTGGCAAAGCATTTGCCTTGCATTTGGGAGACCTAGGCTCGAGACCCGGATCCGCCACTCTTAAATTGGGGTTTAGAGTTCCCAATTTTGACTAGGTGAATGCCGGAGTGGAATAAAAATGGGCCATGACAGCTAATAAGCTCTTCGAATCTCCTTAATTGTATTGTTCAATTGGTACGGTTGTAAGGCACGGATATGTGTTGGTTGTATTAAACAAAAATAAAGTTTTCTCGGATGAGTGTAAGAAAATACATCAATGAAAATTGATATATACTAGATAAAACTGAAAAATGCTGGAATTGCGTCAAGCTCCATATACGTTTATACTGATTGTGTACGTGTTGCGACGCCCGTTGCATCATAGACAGTGAATGCTTCTGTGTGGATTTATTTGCTATTTTTATTCGCCGAGTTGCACCTGCAAAAATTTCCACGATTTGTTCATGCTAGTCATCGTCAGTGGCGACTTCAATGCCTGTATTGATGGTGGGGCTACTAACGATAAAGAAGAGGTGCTGCTCGTGTTGGATGGAATAATTTGGTGTTATCTGTGTAAATGCACAAGAAGACCACACGTGCAAAAGTCACAACGGAACAGCACCACTAGAAGTACTGTTTCACTATCTTGTCGATGACGAAGTTAATGATGCGATGAACAGGTAAGAAGTCACCTAACCGATCGTCTATATAATTGTGACACGGTACGCCTGGCTCTAATGATTGAGCGCCCGCTCACATTGGAACAAGATGCTGCACATCTGCCCTTTGAGGTAGAAGAAGCAAGTCCTGCGCTTTCTTTCAACAGGAAGGAGTGCGATGGCAGACCAGATGTACAACGAGTATTGGGTACATTCTGGGCGGTTCTTGACAAAAGAATCTTTGCGAATTCTTTACCGAGACCATGAGGAGTAAACATATGCCAGGAGCTGGCTTTCTTTGCTGTGCATGGGCAAGCATAGCAATGACATGGCATGACCGATAAACCGCGGAATAGCGCCTGAAAGAACGCTTAAGAAGATTTTCCGCAAATTGGGTATAAAACGAATCGAGCACAATGGCCGACCACATCATTCCGGCGGATCATTCCGCCGGATCGGCTTCCGTGAAACGCGTGATGCAATCCATGTGGTGCTTCAGTCCGAAATAGAATGAGCTGTATGAAAACCGGGTAAGACAAAATGTGGAAACGTCACAAGGGGAACCACTAAGCTGCGTCTCCTTCGCTCTTGTGCTTGCTGATTTCGTCGGCTTTAATCGACAGGAGTATCAAAAGGCCATATTTATGATATATGCAGATGACATCGTAACTTTTTTCTGGCTGAGGTGTTCCTGTATGTCTTGCTCGGTATGTCAAATTGACTTCATAGTTAAATATGTGTCTATTTTTTTTTGATAGGGGTTTAGGTCTAATTTAATTTGCGTATGAATGTGTTTATATTGTAGGCAAAATACATTTATTTGTGGTTCAGTGTACTGAATAAAATTCGAAGAGGGCTATCAATTATTTTGGGCACGCTGTAAAAGTTACTGGAGTTAGCTAGTCATTTGCGTATTTAGGTTGTAGTCCAGGGGTTTGACTTCAATAATTTCAAGAGCAACGGACCTCCGTCAAGAGCATTCATAGTAAGACCTACCTCTCATATAGATTTCCAGAAGGCAAACATATAATATAGTAAGCAAGGTTGCAATAGCACATACGAAAGAAATTAGGTCTATCATAGAGAGCGGTTCAACAGCATCTCGCCAATCACTAAAAACATAATCTGCCTTGAATTGGTGCCTAGTTTATACGGACTTTAGATGCGCAGGCTGGTTCGTTTCGTACGTATTCAATGCACTCAGTGTGTAAGACGATCCGATTTGGAGATCAAGTAATGTAGCATAATCAGAGCTGCTAGTCTCTCTTTCTTACATATGGCAAAAAAGCGGAGCTTCTAAATAGTTATAAATGTGTTGCTTTTTTTAATATATGGCACCATCAATTACCTGGCCTCAATTGGTTTCGCCAAAAAAAACGTGAACAACAAAAGCTGAAAAATGTAGATGCTAAAGTCAGTCAGTACAAACAACACTTTTATCCTCGTTCGACAGTCACTAGACAGGCGTGCGCACCTCAGGCTTTAGACCGAGCTTATTGTGGTGGTTTCTGCGCTTAGAATGGTGTCCCAGACACTGATCACATACTTCTTCCCAAAAATGCGCAACGCAACCCCTCTCTCGATAGACGCAGCTGTTTAAATGTTCGTGTTAAACAAGTGCCCTTGATTTCATACTCAGGCAAATTTTAGCCCAAGTAAAATCAAGGGCACAGTAGCAGAGATGGCTCTACTGTGGTTTGACCAGGCGCATACTACAATCGTGAAAGACAGTCATTCGACGATGGGCATCTGACGCGAGCCCAGCAAGCGTAGGATGCCGTCATGGAGAGCGTTACATAACATTGCCTGCATGACAGGCGTGCGTTACACAAACAAATAGGGCCATATTATGATGAGGATGATACACGTCTCGAGCTACCGCAGCTCAAAGTCTACCACTAATGGGGGCCTGGACAGAATTCGATATTGATGCCTTGATAATACGCACACGCCCACGCACAATATATGCCACATCATTATTGTCACAACCCATTGTGCATTGCGACGACGGCTATATATATATATATATCCGACAACGCTATATATATATATATATATATATATATATCCGACAACGCTATATATATATATATATATATATAGCGTTGTCGGATCGTACTGGTTGACAATGAACGCGTCAAGAAAATGCAATAAAAGGCCTCTTTGTTAGTTAGATGCACCACTGTTAGTAGTGCTTCTACATTTCAATATCTATTGTTGTTGTTGTTGCTGCTATTACTGGCAGGTGTGGTGGGGATGACGTTGCTGCTATTGCTGTTATACTATATATAACCGCTATTTAACTAACAGTCATTGTTTCTGCTGTTGGTTTTGTTGCTGCTCTGGACCGTGCTGCCATTGCGGTTAGTAGCGGTCGTGGTGATGCCAGGGTTGTTGGCACGGTGCGGAATTTTATGCAGAAAACGACGATTGAATTTCGCTGACGTCGCAGCCAGGTTCGGCCAACCTAACGGGCGTCTTGTTTCATAGCTCTTGAACCAGACCTATCAATATTCGCCTCTCGAGGTCGTTAGCTAATTGTCGAATATAGCGGCGTGTAGCAGGCGTGTGGAAGATGGCGGAGGCCATTCGGACGCCGAATAAAGCTCTCAAATGCTTAGTATGTGGCTGTCGGCCAAGAAACACCACGGAAACCACCCTGGTGGGTACGCGTTACGAAGATCACCCCAAAGGGTTCACATTGTGAAGACTACCCCCCCCCTCACCCCCCCCCCCCCCCCGGATGGTACGCATCACGAAAACCACCCCTGAGGGGACGTATCACAAAGATGCTCAAGAAAGAATGCTGTTCGTCTGTTGGAAACCGTTCAGTGGGAAAAACCGTTCAGTCAGCTAGACCACCTCAAACGATCAATAATTTTTGTGTGCCGATTCATCATCAGTGAGTGTGGGATATGTGTGTACTGTTGCGGCTGAATTGTTCCATTCGTTTGCCACTGCCCCTTATGAGCCCGGTGGCGTGGTGCATTTGCCTGCGCCTCGCAACCGGAGGAGACACATAGGTGCGCGGGTTCAAGCCCCACCGTTGCACATTTGTTTTTATGCAGGTCCAATGCGAAATGCGAAAGCCATGCAAAAAGCAATCCAGTGGAGGTTAAATCTTGGCTGAGGGTTAGCCCGAAAACTTTACTGAGTTCTTAAACGGTTGGCTATTGCGGCTTCGGCTATCGTTTTGGCGGGCAGAGTGTTATGAAGTTTGATGGCGTAAGACCTTTAATCATTTTCTAGGCCAGTATTAAGAGCTTATGTTTACAAGTAAATATGATATTTAACAATTCATTGTCGCAATCTGAGATTTCTTGACACGTTGGTCATTGCTGCGTTTTATGTAATTTAGAGTTGGTTTATGTACTCTTATCCAGCCGTTCTATATAGGGTAATACCATAGATAATAAAACACATAGATGGTGACTTATGGATTTAGATGATGATCTTCACAGGGTTTTTAGAATCGCTCGGTCTATTCAATGTTGGATTATAGTTTTTATTTTGTCTATAATTGTGGCGATGTGTTTCTTGTATCAAAGCGAGGAATCGATGGTGACTCCAAGACTTTTATGTATAATGTCCCTCTGTGTTTCCCTGTCGATTACTTGTTGCGGAATTGTACGTGAAATGTCACGCTGCTAGCTAGTGAATGTCATCATTTTGGTGTTTGCATTATTGTTGCATAGTGCATTGCTCACACTTATACTTAGTTGCTAATTGGCGCACATTTGGAAACGTAAACGGGAAATATTAATTTTTTGTGGTACGCTGAGTGTAGGTTTATTGACGTAGGATTACTGGCGGTCATGCCAGGGTACCGTTGAGCGTGTCTTCAATTAACTGAGGCTTAACTAGTATTGTAATTAAAGTATGTTTGTCCACTGCGTCAACAGTTTTTAAATCGAAGAGCACTCACTTACGCATGCCCCGGCAGACATAAATCATCGCATGGTTGTCGGCCTGAACACAGTTTGTCAAGCGTGCGGATACCTTCTAAGTGGTTCGCAATTTGCAGCTGATCTACAGAGCGGATGGTCTAGCGGCTTCTAGGTATATTGCCCCGATTGGTGGCGGGCCAGGAGACCAAAGTCATGACCTATTAGCAAATTGTGGCTTTTTTTCAGTCAGCTTCTAACATATATGTGGGCGTTTCGCTTCGTCTGCGTTAAAGCCGTAGCCAACCTTGACCGCGTGTTATGCAACCATCCTCTTGCCGTGTGTCCTTAATGGCTACTGGCATAAAAGCCTATTTTCTGTTGTCCCCCAGCTAGATTTGTCGATTCGCTTCATTATCGTTATCTATCTATCGTTATTTAGTGCAAAATGTGCCAATATACTACGCGCATATATATATATATATATATATATATACGCTAAGAGACAAATTGAAAAGTGACATATTGGCCAGCGATTTTTGCGTAACAAATAGTAAATAATTCAAACACATTGAATACGATCATTAGTCTATAACTAATGAGCACGCTGAGTGGTGGAGTAGTCCATAGGGGTAAAGATCTACCCAACGAATTTGCTTTAAGCTAAGTTGCCGCTTTACCGATCTGTTCGGGCAATTTGAAACGTAGTGCAGAGCAATGCGTTTTTTGGTATATAATTAAAACAATTACTGCAATAATATTACGGCTGGGTACTACGTACACGAAAACACATTGTAAGAAAAGTGCTCGCTTATTTTGAGAAAGAACCACACGCCTGCGTATCTGATTAATACCAGAAACGAAGAACGCTTTCTAAAAATGCTGCCGTAGGCGCAGAAAAGAAATATAGGGTGGATGATGCTTACCGCGCTGATTAATTGTGCACGTTCTACCGCCTTATCTTATATATTTCATTCTTCATCTTATTTTATATATCGTATATTTATAGTAGAGCTACGCGAACGACGCGTTATGTAGCGTGCACACAATATCTCAATTACAAGTTTTAACGTTGACAAATTACATGGCCACACAAGTGGAAATATAAGCAGTTCAAAGGTTGGAAATGTCAAAAAAGGAGCTTTCAGCGAGCCCAGGACAAATTATGTGATAACCTAAAAGCGTTCAAATGTAAGACGTATATGTAGCAGGACAACATTTTAAATTACGGGATTAGAATGCCTAATAGCCGCACAAAGCATATATGGGCAATCAGTGTATTATTATTATTATTACGCTTTAGTCAAGGAAATGTTTAGTCTGTTAACATCAAGTGTCCATGGAGTTAGCGGGTTACTCCTCTTAAATGCACTAGTATAAATATGAAATATAAACACTATGGACTTGTCTTAACAAGGCTTTTACATACAAAACATGTCTATATGGCACGTTCAGTGGGATTCGACAAGTGAATCACTTACAATCTATTTTCATGTTAAACATATTTCTCTTTAATCATTTCATCATCCCGAACCTTATTAATAGCTTGAATTAATGAGCTGAGCGATACATGATTACGATGATCAAATCAAGAACATACAACAGTACCAGCTCGTCGCCGTAACAAGATATGTCAGGTAGATGCAGTAAGTCGCGTCGCCTGTGCTTGAGACTGTTAGGCCGTCGAGCGCGAGAGTGGCATCTTTTACCCACCGAGAGTGGAGTGGGACACCGAAACACAGAAAGGTCCATATCGATACGTATATCGATAACTAATTTGAGAAAGAGCAAGACCTAATAGGAAAGAAAGTAGAGAGAAGAGCAGAGAGAGAGAGAGAGAAAGAGTGAGATGGAGAAGCAGCCGCAAAAACATCTGTTCGTCCTCTGAACGTTGCCACCAGTTGTTGCAACCGCCGCCAACGCGAGCATCGCTAGGAGATTGAGATGCAGCACTATTATTGATGATGATGGTAGCGTCCAGGAATTGCAATTCGGAAATCGGTCTTTTACAGCAGCGATTATATGGCTCCGGATAACGACGAAATAATGTTAAAACATGAAACATCTGCTTGACTGCCTATGTAGATATGCGTCTATCGATCTCTGCGTGTGTGTGTGTGTGTTTTAGAGTGTGTTTATGTGGCTGCGTGTGGTCGTCTACATGTGGTGGGCTCTAAATCGATCGATTGACGTTTCGTGTGCGAATGTGCATCTGTAAGGCGGCTGCTGATAAACTTCACATAACTTTGCTTTTTCAGATCCGCCGCAGAGCACTGAGAGAGTTCGATACAGAGAGATCAAGAGAGAGAGAGAAAGCGATAGATCGCGAGAGAGAGGGATAGCGAGAGACATAGGGGCATGCGAAAGACATGCGTCGCCTGCCGTGGCTAGCTATGCCCCAACGAATCCGACCGACGAGAGACAGAAGAACAATTAGACAAATGGGACCGGGGAGTGCGCATTTAATGTCAGGGACGCCCGCGCAGTGCTTACTGGTTTCACCGGCCAGTTGACGATGATGCCGATCAACCGCTCGAGCAGCGCTGGTTCAACCAAACGCTCGGCATTTCTGCTGGAGCAGTGAATTAATTCATCGTTTCGACGATTCGAAGTAGAAGTGTTCTCATCGTCGTCGTTGTTGTTGTTGCTGCTGCTGCTGTTGTTGTTGACGACTGTTAACGTATGTCCTGGAATCTAGGGACAACGAAAGGACTAAACTGGTTGGAAGAATTTGTGCATCCGTAAACCCGCCAGAACTTTCAATAGCAGAACGGCGGTAACAACAACAACAACATCGCCAACAACAATAACATAGCGGCAGCAGTAGCAACAACAACAATATTAGCGGCAGCAGCAACAACAACAACATTTGCAGCAGCAACAACAACAACATTTGCAGCAGCAACAACAACAACATTAGCAGCACCACTGGTGGCCAGCGTTGCAGTTATACATAAGGTTGTTGATGGTAGTGTTGTTCAGCTACTGTTAGACGACGATGACAACAGCAACAACAACAACAGCAAGCACAGACCAGTTACAACAAAACGACGGGAAATAAATCAACTAAGTGAGTTAGTTGCCATCATTGTGGTGATCATCAGCTCATTATGACTGATGGACTGGAAAGCTAAGCCGAGATAGGGACAAAGCTAAGTTCGGAACGTTTGATCTACGTCCTTGCGGCAGACATCTGTCGGTGGTAGGTGGTTGGTGGTGGACGACGTTGCAACGCTGTCGGACGCTAGCTCACTAGCTAGAATCAGTTTGGCTTCGTTCGAAATCTAAACTATTGGACTGATCTCTAACTATCGCTCGTTTGTTTCGCCTGCCCACCGCCCGCCCATAACGGTGCATCAAGCCACCGCCACCACCCACGGATGGAGGACCTTCCTTCTGTGCGACTACGTTCGACGGGCGCAGACGCTTAAGGGGGCGGAAGCGAGCAATAGTCGAAAAGCGTAACAACCTCGACGATTATTGACCGTTGCAAACGCGGACACGACGGCAACTCGGACTGGTGCGAGTCTGCAGCGCGACACCGTGAGTGACCAGCGTCAACGTGCGCACTCTTTGCTACGAGACATCACTCGATTTGCAAGCGTGTGATGTATAATAATAATAATAGCGTGATAGGCAGTCCCGCACGACTATGTGAGCGAAAGAGTATGTATTGTTTACTTATTGTATTTGGCTCTTCTGTATATCAGTGTGCCTGTGTGTGTGCGCCTGTTTGATTTTAGTGTATTGTTGATGCTTGATCGTAGTTGAATTTTGTTCAAATCAATGTTATCAGAGCTTTTGCTATCGCGAATCAGGCGGTAACGTTCGTTTGTTAAGAATGTTTCAACTGCTCTAACACGACGAGACGGGGTGGTATCTATGCCAAGCTTACAGCTGTTGTTACGACAGCTCTGTCTGTAGCTTAGGCGGCTAACGCATCGTTTGAAACGGAGTGTTGCCACGGCAACCCTGATTAACAGGGCATCGCAAGTTCGAGCCCCGGTCTCGCCGGTCGCATTTGTTGGGCAAGGTTGTCATTGCTCTTTGGCTGCTGCAGCTACGTACCTCCAATTGAGAAAGCCTCTATAAGTTCACGAGTCACGAGAACGCGTAGACGATAGATGCATTTGGACGCTATCGTTCCACAGACAACTTAGCCGATTCGACGAGCGCCTAAAATATGATTGTCAGGGCATTTAAAAAAAGACCAAGAAGTCTTGATCAATCGTATACAATATCTAGCTTGCCGTGTGATTGCTGTGTCTTTCTCGCAAAGTTTCGTCGACATCAAGGCTAGTTCTTGTGCGGCTAGCGACGTTGTTAGGTAATGTAGCTCTCTTTAGAAGCGCAGTGAGCTGACCATCATGCGTGATGCAACCCACTAAAAGACATGGCCGAATTAAAAACTGGTAATTGGTGGAGTAATTGGAATAATCGAGTTCCTATAATCACCTCATCTGCAGCCCAGTAAGAATGCAAGCTGTGCTAAGAGAAACAGAGGAAGCGAGAGCGAGAAACAACTCGGGTGCACTTAACAAAACCAATACACGCGGAATATTGCCTAATAAGCCGACTTAAAGAGCTGCTGTGCTTTAGCTATCGGGGAGCTATCACGATACATTTTGGCCGTTCAACTAAAGATAATCAAACCCGTTCATGATTTAAGAGCGAAAGACAGCGAAACTACTCCTCAGCGGCACTGACGAAGGCTACTTACTACGAGCAGCTGTTATCGTCAGTGACATTTACTGAACTGTGCAGTTCAATTATATATTTATTTTTAACTTTATATTCTATCCTGGTCTTAGATGTCTAAGGCTCAATGTCAACCAGCGTCATGCATGCCAACGCAAGATAAGCTCGCGCTAGTCAAAGGCTGCCTATTGCAATGCTCTACTACAGATAAAAGCAGGCCCTGCGACATGCAAGATATTATTTTTACAATCTCAAGTTTATGAAGCTGCAGGATGATTCTTTTTAACTGCAGAAGTTCAGTAGTGAGTCACTTTGTGCCCACTTGGTGTAGTCATTAGCGAGTCAGGGAACTGACGCTTGGTGCATTTTTACCGTGAGCTGTAACGCTCAGGTGTATGTCAAACATTTCACCTAGGTATTTGGCCTGCTTGTTTACCTGGATCATATGACCGTGTACACGGATATCCATCTCCCGGGAGTGCTTTCCCCCAATCAGAATAAGCGTCGCACTCTCATTTAGTGCTAATATTCGATTATAGGACTTTATCCATCACCCCCCCTCCCCTTCAGGACATCGTTTGCTTGTTCCACCAACAGCTCCACGTTCCTTGCCGTGACCAAGATTATCAGCCGTTAGGAGTTCCTTTATTGCACATACAATCATTTCCGGTTATATGCCGTCGGGTCCTGGGGTCGTGCCCTCTGAGATAATCTGAGCCGCTCGCCGCGTTTCTTCAGATTTTACAGGTGGGACATTTCTTCATTCATTGCAATCGAGCCTTTGTTGCGCTCCGTCTGCTTATCAGATGAAAACGGTGGGCCACCACGGCCTCTGGTAGATTTGTTGGGATCGTAGGTGTCCTCGAGCCCAGTTTTCTCATCACGATCTTGTAGGGTTCCACCACACGTCCCGCTCGATCTTCTCGATCAATTGATTCTTTCACCGAAGCTGGTAATCTTCAGGTTTAAGCGTTTTGTGTTTATTCGGACCAAAGAGCATCTTCTTTTTCCACCACTCTTCCTCGGCGAATTCTCGTCTTTTTGGCCGCCTCCCGCTGGCTCTAGTGTATCGGCGCCGAGCTCCCGTGCATCTCTCCGTGCGTCAGTCACTTCGGGGGATTACAAGTGCTTTGAAGTTTTTCGCTGTGAGTGTCGCGAACGAAGGCTGACGTTGCCTTCTCGCATGCTTTTAAAAGTATATTGTCCAAGCTTTTCTCATTGAAGTTTTCATAATGTAATGTAATGGTGGTTACTAAGGCTCTCCTCGTGCTCGAAGAGCTCCCAGTCCACTACTATGTGGGCTGCGTTCGCAGCGCGGAGACCTACTGGCCTCTACGGGAGAACGTCGCCCTCGAGCTGTTCATTGCCAGAAGGTTTCGTTTGGTAATCTAGTCTTTCGAATATTGTCCCTATAGTTGTTGTGCCCACTTTGTCAACGCGTAGATGCCGCCTGGCCTGGAGGCCTTGGGATCTCCCGTGATAATCTGGCTGTGATGTTCCCATATCCTGACGCCGGCGTAGAGTGCCTTAGGGAACTTGGCAAACCTTTTGGCTTCAGTTAGAAGAGAAATAGCAGCTAGAGAACATCGCGCTCTTATCGACCCATATCTAGATAAATCCCTATCATGACCCTTATCCCGGGTTGTGATGTGTTCTAGATAAATCGTCCAAAAATTGCGGTATCCGCTTTCCATAGTCTCCTCTTTTACGGGACTCCACTCCACGGTAATCCTTCAGCGGTGCAGTTCTTTGCAATATGTCTGGTAGCATCTGCGGTTTCGGGGCATTTGTTCAGCATCTTGTGCAGCACGGGAGATCGATCCATTTGGTCCACGTTGACCACCCCACTCATACGCGTCCTCTTCTCAGTAGGGCCTGTTTAATCTTTTTGCAAATGAGTACTCTATGTGGGATTTTGTTCTGTGGAATATTTTCCGCTAAATAGCCTGACCCGGCATTTGACGGCGTTCTTCAGTTCCGTTTTGAAGATGCCCTGCTTAAGGCCGTAGAGAATCAGCTTCACCCGTACGTCCCGTTTCCAGGTTTCCACATGCATTTTGTTCAGATTTTTCTTGAAGTAGCCGGAACGTCAAACTCTTCCTGTCTCCCCAACATACCTTCACTATCACTGAGTCTAATTCGACCGGGAAATGGAACGCTATCGGGCATCTTTTCTGGTCGTCTTCTTGCGCACTTTTGCGAACCTGCGTCTTGTTCAGCTGGTAGGTGCGTGATCGCATATCGGACGAGCCTTGCGCTTCTGACCTCTTGGGTTCTAAATACTGCCACATCTCTAGGTTTTGCTACTTTTATCCGGGTTGCCACCGGAAATTGGGGGTCAGACGGGCAACGAGCCTTCGGCCGACCCTTCGCGTATCACCGCCGCATCATCTACTCCTCAAAAATATTTTTTCTTTGTTTTATCTTTCATTAAGTGTTTGAACTTTCTATACAGCTGTATTAAACAATACTCTTTAATTAGCGTAACCAGCTCTTCCTAAATGTGGCAGCGTGGCCACTGACTCTCAGCAGTATGATTTATTATCTAAATGAACATCGCTCAAAGAAAATTAAATCAACAACGGGGATTGAACTAGCTACACTCCGGTACATGACAATCATGAGTGGCGGAATGGCTTCCTAAAACATGCCGGAGGAACATTCATTCATGCACCTGTGAAGCTTTTAATGGGGGCTTCGTGTACGGTTCTTTCATGACATGGCTAATTTTTATCCACTTCGGCATTTACCTTGTCTAAATTGGAAACCATGCAAACACATTTAAGAGTGGCCGATCTGGGTCTCGAACCCAGTCCTCCTGAATGCAAGGCAAAGGCTTTGCCACTAAGCCATCTTGCTCTGTTTCTAAGGAGCTAGTCCGCCACTCATGGTTATCATAAACCGGGGTGTAACTGATCCCCGTTGTTGATATATATAGAAAATATTGTGATGATTTATTAATTATTTACAATACGTTTGCACACTCGGCAGTGCTCGCCTTAATAAAAATGGTGGTAAAAAGGTGTTACGTGAGGTTAAGAATCAACTGTCCGTGTTCTTGCTTGACGGACCCGGTGCGAGCGGTATATCCTCAAGGTTCCTTGCAACGTTAAGACGGTAAGATCCATAAGATTCCTCTTTATGACGCTGAGCCCCAAGAGCGTACTCGCAGATTCGGAGACCCATACACCACTCATAGAGATAGTGATGGATCCGAATCTGCGAGGTTTTTTGCGGGTCGGGGAGCTCCGCTCTTAGGAACTCGACGTCATATTTGGTGATCTTGTCCTGCCGCGCTTTTGCGAGGTCCCTGTTCGGGCCGCAAATTTCGGCATCTGAAACCCAGACCTCGGTAGGTGTTGTTATTACGAGGTCGGGCTTTAGACCCGGTGCGCCCGGTCGACGAAATACTCGCTCACGAACCACCTCATGACCCCTCTCGCGGAGAAGACGCGATATATATATATATATATATATATATATTATACAGTCTACCATATACATTAGCGCATACGTTATTCCGTTAAGCCCAAACCTAAATGGAAATAGATATTTAGGGATCGAAAGTCGACACGGGAGCTCCTGACGGACATTTTCAATATAATATTTTTAATGTTTGTAAATTTATCAATTCTGGGTATAAATTGTTGTATAAAAATATACGAGTCCGTGTCATTTTGTCCCTATCTATATTGTTAAATAATTTCCTAATTGCTGCAGTGAGCGAGTCTATGTTAGCTTGTCGAGGCTTGTTAGATTCTCGCTCAATTACGCCTTTTGCATAGTAGTTTAAATTGATGCCGTTCAGCGGCCATATATATGTCCTTGCCTCAAGGAGCCGCCGCTTCGCGCCTGGCAGAACAAATGGGCAAAATGGCATTGAGCAATTCTATTGTCGTTTGCGGCCTCAGAGATTAGTTGCTTGACTTGTATTACATAGGAATTGCACCTGACGTGCTAAACTGTCCGCAAACTGACACAAAATAAATTTGCAAGCTGGTCGCAAGTCTGACCGGCGCGGAGGGCAATACTTGCTCTTTTCTTTTATTTCGATTATGACGCTTCGTCTCTTGCCATGGTTAATACGCCCTCGTGTTTTTGAAAATAAGCTTTCGTCTGCTACCCATTTACTGGAAAAGCACGCTCCTGATACGAGGGGATTTGAGTCAAAAAGTGCGCTAATTTATACGGGAGACCCTGTCCATATATATATATATATATATATATATATATATATATACATATATATGATAAATCGCGGAGCGTGTTTATCACTGTACCATCACCTGTACCGTTGATTGCTATGCATTGTATATAATAATATCACCATGTAGCCTTGATTGCTATGCATTGTATATTGTATAACACGTATATACGACAGAACAGACTCGAAATATAAACGTAGCC
The DNA here is from genome assembly GCA_003439945.1 of Dermanyssus gallinae. NCBI lineage: Eukaryota > Metazoa > Arthropoda > Arachnida > Mesostigmata > Dermanyssidae > Dermanyssus > Dermanyssus gallinae. The sequence goes on from QVRM01002679.1 coordinate 30,872, forward strand.
AACTTATCTGTGTTGAACCAACGGATGATAACAAATATAAGACTTGCCTGATAGTTAGCTATAACCGTCTAAGCGTCGCCTTAGGTGTATCGATGGAAACAATAAAGAGCAGTTCCAGCAGGTGTTCCAGGCCTTCAATCAAACCAGTTTAGAGTTTACTATTTTCAAAAAAGCCAGCCGCAGGGTTGGGCCAGATGTGACGTCTGACCTACCTTAGCACCCTTGATATCTACGGCTATTGCGCGAATATTGGTAGTATTTTGCCAGTAGCCCACCTGACAGCATACGGGCGCTACAAAACGAAAGGTGCATTTCACTAAAATTTCAAACAGGAAAACCAACGAAAGCATGCTTTGTTATCCTTGCAGGAAGGTGAGAACGACAACGATCCATTGTCGGTGATGCTGCTCTTCAAAGTTCTGTTGTGGGCATTTGCCGCCGACTGGTTGCCCGCAGTTGACGCGAGTGATCCGGACCTACATAAAAACTTCGTAAGTGCTATATCTACTTTCCGGAACCAATCCCTGTTTCGTTGTCGGTGCGACGCGTCGACAAACCAGAACGGGCGATATGCGTTGTAAACCCCGGTGGGAAATAAACATAGGGAATTACGAAGAAACCACGCAAGGATTAGGGGTCAACAGCGTCACGAATGGCGTTGCTCCATGACCTTTATAATGCTTTTCTGTTTTTTGTAATGTGAACCGGGACATGGCATTTGCTCTAATGTGGTGTGAGCAAAGAACCGTAATGAAAACTATCGTCTGGCTAAACGGATACGTTAGAACTTTCGTTTCTCCTTTGCAGGGCGGAACTAAGCAAACTAAATTGTCACAGGCGTTGTCTATAAAATGCCTAATATCATCAACGTATTATGACTGACACTACTGATAAGCTAGTATTATAATTAAATATTATACTAACCGGTATTAACTTTCCTGATCAGGGTCGGGAAACGCCGAACGAATTCAACTAAATGTCATATTTCAGCGAGAAAAACGCTATGTCGTCAAAGACGAATCTGTAGAACATTTTAATAGACCAGTGTTCTGCCATGCTACGCTATACTTTATTGCTGTACTCTGTCCACTGATCCTATCTTCTTGTCTTGTTCTTAGAACTGGCTCGTTTTTAGAACCAGCTCGTTTATAGAAACAATTTGTTTATGGAACCAGCTTGTTATTAAAACCGTCTTGTTCTCATAACCAGCTTGTTCTTAGAACCGTCTTGTTTCTAGAACCAGCTTGTCCTTAGAACCGTCTTGTTCTTGGAACCAGCTTGTTCGTACAACCGTCTTGTTCTTAGAACCAGCAACCGTCTTGTTCTTAGAAAAAGGTTGTTCTTAGAACCGGCTTGTTCTTAGAACCGGCTCGTTCTTAAAACCGGCTTGTTCCTAAAACCGACTCATTCTTAAAACCAGCTTGTTCTTAGAACCGGCTCGTTTATAGAACTAGCTCTATCTTAAAACCGTCTTGTTTTTAGAACCAACCTGTTCATAGAACTGTCTTGTTCTTAGCAGCAGCTCGTTTATAGTACCGGCTTGTCCTTAGAGACAGCTCGTTCTTAGAGCCAGCACGTTCTTAGTACCGGCTTGTTTATAGAATCCGCTTGTTTCTTAGATCTAGCTTGTTCTTAGAACCAACTCGTTCTTAGAACCAACTCGTTCTTGGAACCGTCTTGTTCTTTGAACCGGCTCGTTGTTAGAACCGTCTTGTTCTCTGAACCAGTTTGTTCTAAGAAACGGCTCGTCCATACAACCGGCTTGTTGTTAGAACCAGTTCGTTTTTAGAACCAGTTTGTTCTTAGAACCGGCTCGTTCTTAGAACCTGCTCGTTCTTACAACCGGCTCGTTCTTACAACCGGCTCGTTCTTACAACCGGCTCGTTCTTACAACCGGCTCGTTCTTACAACCGGCTTGTTGGATGTCAGTTGGACAAACTGAGAGTAGATGCGTCTAGTGGTCTATTCAACGCCTTTAAGGTAGTCATCCGGAGAAAACCGAACGAGGATCCTCCTTCAAAGGAGTTTGCTGATGGCACATTGCTGCAGTTATGTAAGGCTATTCATTCCAATTGCCCTGACTGCAGTAAAGCCGCTATATCCGTATGGGTCAAGTCAGAGGATGCGGCCAGAAACCTTACGCAACTTTCCGCAATAGGGTCGATACCCGTCACGGTGACCTGCCCGGCTCTAACCTCATTCAAGGCGAGAATTCAAGGCGTCGATGTCGCATTTACAGACGACGAGATACGCGAAGAGCTAGCAGATTGCGGTGTGGTGCACGCTCGACGGTTATTCCGCACAGGTCCCGCTGGTAAAACCCCACTCAGCAAGGTGATCTTGACGTTTGACCGTCAACCGCCTGTATCCGTCTTCCTAGGGTACAAGACCCACTCAGTCGTACTGGAGCCTGATCAACCAAAGTTATGCTACAATTGTCAACGAGTGGGGCATCTAGCAGACAGGTGCACTTTTCGCAAGGCCTGCAAGAAATGTGGAGGTTCTGATCATCTGGCGTCCAGTTGCACCAAACAATCGAGATGTGTCAACTGTGGTGGCCCCCACGCGGCCGGATCGCCTTCTTGTCCGCGTGTGGCTTATCTCCGTGAGCGTAACAGGATCATCATGGAGGCGAGAGTTCTTCAGCAAGTTAAGGCAACGCACCCGAGTGCATCGATCACGGAGGGACCTGATGTCACAGCCACAGTCGCAGAAGACGCACAACCTAACTGTTCCAACAGAAGCAAAGCTTCCTACGCAGCAGTTGTCAGGGGCATATCTACCATGCAAGAAAGCACCTCGCCTCAGCTACTTCTGCCTAATCCGCGACTATTACCAAAGCCCAAACAAAAGCGATCCAAGGCATACAGGAGTCGCCAAGTTCGGCCGCGACGCGCTTCTAAATTTATTACGAAGAGAAACATCCATACCAAAACGTCGCGCAGAGATGTCGGAGGCGCCTTAACAGACGTCGCTCGGATGTTAAAGGGCATCAGTCCTGATTTGGCAGCAACCTTAAAGACGATTGCGGAGGCCCTAAAACCTCTCTTGGCCCTCCTTCCTCTTGCAGAGAAGCTCAAATCTCTTACATCATAATGCCAGATAACGAAAACTCAAACGATACTTTTGTTGTTGGTGACCCCAACAGGGCTACATGTCCTGTGTGTAAAGCTGTCTTCACGAGAAGGGGTCTTGCCAGACATATATCGGTCAGACACGCCGACGCCGTCAACAGGCCGTCGACATCGCACCAGGCTGTGGCAGAAGAATTTGATGTTAACACACTACTAACCGACATCCAGGCAAACATGCGTCATGCCAAACTGTTACGCATTTTGCCTAAATCTGTGCGGCCTACTGTTGCGGAGGAGCTCACTAAGGTCTTCCTAAACGTCGCCAAGGACAAAGAACTCTTCGCCTGGTACTCTCTCTTCTTTGTTCCGGTCGTGTTGAGACTTCCTCGGGCCAGGAAAGACGCTCAATCCCTGTCTGTCCTGGTCAGGAAGAACCTACGCGACTTTACATCGGGACTAAGGCTCAAGGATCTGACGCACGAGGAATCAGGACGCAAAGTTATGGCCCACCGCGATGACGACCTTCCCAGACGAGTGAAGGTCAAGCTGTCAGAAGGCGATATTTCCGGTGCTGCCAGATTGGTGAGCTCCCAGGATACGCTAGCGTCAGCCAACGAAAATACGGAAGCTCTCCGCTCCAAACATCCAGACGCGCCATTGGATCTCTCCATGCCCACACCCCCGGCAGTCACACTGCCTTCCTCAACCTCACGTGAAGAGATACTGAGTGCAATGAAGACTTTTAGCCGAAGTTCAGCTGCCGGCCTAGACTTCATAAGACCTCGTCTGTTGCAGGACTTGTTGTCTGATGCACTGAGGAGCACGGCCAGTCGACTAGCGGACGCCATTGCTAAAGTGGTTGATGTGCTCAGATGGGGCTCGCCCCCGTCTTCTCTTTTACCACTCATCTTTGGGGCAAGAATGTTTGCACTAAAAAAAAAAGATGGCTCATTACGTCCGATCGCTTGTTCTTCAGTCGTTCGCCGACTGGCGGCCAAAATCGGCTGCTACGATAATAAGGAAGCTATTTCAGCAACCCTTGGTCAACACCAGCTAGGAGTAACCCCCGGGGGTACAGAGGTAGTGGTCCACTGTGCCCGTGCATTTTTGCAGTCGCGCAAAATGCCAACGGTAATGGTCAAATTGGACTTCCGAAACGCCTTCAATAGCGTACGGAGAGACCATTTGCTTCGAGCCGTTAAGTCGTGGGCACCATTACTGTTTCACCAGACGAACCTGGCCTATGGTTCAGGACCATCCCAACTAGTAATGCCCCAGAGCGTTATGCCCTCGCAGACAGGTCTTCAGCAGGGTGATCCCCTGGGTCCCCCCACTTTTTTGTTTGTGTATTAAGGAATTGGTGGATTCATTGCAGTCCCCCCTTAATGCCTGGTACTTGGATGACGGGATTCTGGGCGGGGACCTCCCGACCGTACTTGACGATATCCGGAAAGTTAATGACTTTAGTGCAATTAGCGGGCTGACGCTGAACCCGGTCAAATGTGAAGTATATGTCACAGCTCCCAAAGAATTTGAGCCATTAGATTTAAGTAACCTTTTTAACTTGCTCCCGGGCTGTCGCGTAGTGGACAAGGTTAACCTGGAGCTGCTAGGTGTCCCCTTATTGCCGGACGGCATTGCAAAAGCATTAGACAGTCAAAGAGATAAACTCGACTTCGCCACACGCAGACTACCCCAATTGGGCGCCCACTGCGGTCTATTCCTTCTTAGATCTTGTTTTTCAGCCACGAGGTTAACACACCTTCTTAGAGGTTCCAACCTGTTTTTATCACCAGAGCTTTTACAACCATTTAATGGACTTAGTTTAGACATTTTAGAGATCATACTAAATCTTAAGCTGACTGATGCGGCAAGGGAACAAGTAATGCTCCCGGTTTCTTTAGGCGGTCTAGGTATGCCGGACGCGGTCATGATGGCAGGACCTGCCATCGTAGCGTCATTGACCCAGGCGGCGGACAGGGTTAAAACATTATTGGACAGTGACGTTCATGCCTATAACGTTGAACTTCAGAAGCTGACCGGAGAATTGTCGCTGCTATTTGATTCTCCTCCGGAGGATAGGGCTAACCAGGGTAGTTGGACAGCCCCCTTACATGAAAGGCGACTAGCAAGCCTGATTAATAGAGCAACTTCTGTTGCTGATAGAGCCAGGCTACGAGCTGTTAGTAGTCAAGGGGCTGGGGCTTGGTTACAGGCCCTACCCTGCCCGCGAATTGAGACTCTGTTAGACGACGAGACGACGCGTATAAGCGCGGGGCTGCGGCTTGGTGTTGACCTAGTCGTGCCCCACCGATGTCGTTGTGGTGATTTCGTGGACGCCTTGGCCCATCATGGCCTGTCATGCGCGTTGAGTGCAGGCCGACGAGCGCATCACTCCGCTTTAAATGACACCTTTAGCCGCGCACTTAGGTCCGCCGGCTTTCCGTGCGTTCTAGAGCCCCCGGGTCTTTCGAGGGATGATGGAAAAAGACCTGACGGTCTGACTTTGACGCCCTTTGAGCGTGGCCGCATGCTTGTTTGGGACGCAACTGTAACCGACTCATTAGCCCCTTCGATGGTCGGTGCAGGTGCGGACCGAGCAGGTCATGCCTCCAGGTTAGCTGAGGCTAATAAATGCAGAAAATATTCAAGCGTCGATTATCCGCACGAATTTTGTCCGTTGGCGTTCGAGACTATGGGAGCTGCAGGCCCCCTTACGCTCAAGCTGATTCAGCGGGTCGGTAAAAGCCTTAATCTTTCGACAGGAGACTCGAGGGCATCCGAATTCTTGCGTCAGAGGCTGTCGCTCGACATTCAACGAGGAAACGCAGCGTCTGTTCGGGGCACATTGTTAAACTGGGCTAACCCTGGGTTAGAGAACCCGTGATCACACGTTCGCGCGGAGACAATTGTCCACTCCGAAGTGCTAACATAGTCAAATTATATAAATAAATGACTATATATAAACCGGCTTGTTTATCGAACCAGTTTGTTCTTAAAACCAGTTTGTTCTTACAACTAGTTTGTTCTTAGAACCAGCTTATTTTTAGAACCACCTTGTTCTTAGAACCAGCTTATTTTTAGAACCACTTTGTCTTTACACCGTCTTGTTCTTAGAGCCAGCTTGCTGTACTCTGTGCATTTATCCTATTTTCTTATCTTGTTCTTAGAACTGGCTCGTTTTTAGAACCAGCTCGTTTATAGAAACAGTTTGTTCTTAGAAGCAGCTTGTCCTTAGAACCGGCTCGTCTTCAGAATTGCCTTGTGCTCAGAGCCAGCTCGTTTTAAGAACCAGCTCGTTCTTAAAACCGACTTGATCTTAGAGTCAGCTCGTTCTTAGAACCGACTCGTTTATAGAACCAGCTTGTCCTTAAAACCGTCTTGTTCTTAAAACCGTCTTGTTCTTAGAACCGGCTCGTTCTTAGAACCAGCTTGTTCATAGAATCGGATCGTTCGTAGAACCGAATCGTTCTTAGAACCGGCTCGTTCTTAGAACCGGCTCGTTCTTAGAACAAGCTTGTTCTTAGAACCAGCTTGTTCTTAACACCGGCTCGTTTATAGAATCAGCTTGTTCTTAAAACCGTCTTGTTCTCATAACCAGCTTGATCTCAGAACCGTCTTGTTCTTAGAACCAGCTTGTTCTTAGAACCGTCTTGTCCTTAGAACCAGCTTGTTCTTAAAACCGTCTTGTTCTTAGAACCAACCTGTTCTTAGAACTGTCTTGCTCTTAGAAGCAGCTCGTTTATAGAACCGGCTTGTCCTTAAGGCCGGCTCGTTCTAAGAAGCAGCACGTTCTTAGAACCGGCTTGTCCATAGAGCCGGCTCCTTCTTAGAACCAGCAAGTTCTTAGAGCCGGCATGTTTATAGAATCAGGTTATTGTTAGAATCAGCTTGTTCTTAAAACCAGTTTGTTCTTAAAACCGTCTTGTTCTTAAAACTAGCTTGTTCTTTACACCGTCTTGTTCTTAAAACTAGCTTGTTCTTAGAAACAACTCGTTCTTAGAACCATCTTGTTCCAAGAGCCGGCTTGTCCTCAGAACCGGCTTGCCCTTAGAACCGGCTCATTTTTAGAACCAGTTTGTTCTTAGAACCGGCTTGTACTTAAAACCGGCTCGTTCTTAGATCCGTCTTGTTGTTTGAACCAGTTTGTTTTAAGAAACGGCTCGTCCTTAGAACCAGCTTGTTGTTAGAATTAGCTCGTTCTTAGAACCAGCTTGTTCTTAGAACCGGCTCGTTCTTACAACCGGTTCGTTTTTACAACCGGCTTGTTCCTAAAACCGACTCGTTCTTAAAACCAGCTTGTTCTTAGAACCGGCTCGTTTATAGAACCAGCTTTATCTTAAAACCGTCTTGTACTTAGAACCAACCTGTTCTTAGAACTGTCTTGTTCTTAAAAGCAGTTCGTTTATAGAACCGTCTTGTTCTCTGAACCAGTTTGTTCTAAGAAACGGCTCGTCCATACAACCGGCTTGTTGTTAGAACCAGTTCGTTTTTAGAACCAGTTTGTTCTTAGAACCGGCTCGTTCTTAGAACATGCTCGTTCTTACAACCGGCTCGTTCTTACAACCGGCTTGTTTATCGAACCAGTTAGTTCTTAGAACCAGTTTGTTCTTAGAGCCAGTTTGTCCTTAGAACCAGTTTGGTCTTAGAACCAGTTTGTTCTTACAACTAGTTTGTTCTTAGAACCAGCTTATTTTTAGAACCACCTTGTTCTTAGAACCAGCTTATTTTTAGAACCACCTTGTTCTTAGAACCACCTTGTCTTTACACCGTCTTGTTCTTAGAGCCAGCTTGCTGTACTCTGTGCACTTATCCTATTTTCTTATCTTGTTCTTAGAACTGGCTCGTTTTTAGAACCAGCTCGTTTATAGAAACAGTTTGTTCTTAGAACCAGCTTGTCCTTAGAACCGGCTTGTCTTCAGAATTGCCTTGTGCCTAGAACCAGCTCGTTTTAAGAACCAGCTCGTTCTTAAAACCGACGTGTTCTCAGAGTCAGCTCGTTCTTAGAACCGACTCGTTTATAGAACCAGCTTGTCCTTACAACCGTCTTGTTCTTAAAACCGTCTTGTTCTTAGAACTGGCTCGTTCTTAGAACCAGCTTGTTCATAGAATCGGATCGTTGGTAGAACCGAATCGTTCTTAGAACCGGCTCGTTCTTAGAACCAGCTTGTTCTTAACACCGGCTCGTTTATAGAATCAGCTTGTTCTTAAAACCGTCTTGTTCTCATAACCAGCTTGATCTCAGAACCGTCTTGTTCTTAGAACCAGCTTGTTCTTAGAACCGTCTTGTCCTTAGAACCAGCTTGTTCTTAGAACCGTCTTGTTCGTAGAACAGGGTCGCTCTTAGAACCAGCTTGTTCTTAGAACAGAGTCGTCCTTAGAACCAGCTTGTTATTAGAACCGGCTCGATCTTAAAAGCAGCTTGTTCTTAGAACCGGCTCGTTTATAGAACCAGCTTGTTCTTAGAACCGTCTTGTTCTTAGAACCAACCTGTTCTTATAGCTGTCTTGTTCTTAGAAGCAGCTCGTTTATAGAACCAGCTTGTTCTTAGAACCAACCTGTTCTTAGAACTGTCTTGTTCTTAGAAGCAGCTCGTTTATAGAACCGGCTTGTCCTTAAGGCCGGCTCGTTCTTAGAAGCAGCTCGTTTATAGAACCGGCTTGTCCTTAAGGCCGGCTCGTTCTAAGAACTAGCACGTTCTTAGAACCGGCTTGTCCATAGAGCCGGCTCGTTCTTAGAACCAGCACGTTCTTAGAGCCGGCTTGTTTATAGAATCAGGTTGTTCTTAGAATCAGCTTGTTCTTAAAACCAGTTTGTTCTTAAAACCGTCTTGTTCTTAAAACTAGCTTGTTCTTTACACCGTCTTGTTCTTAAAACTAGCTTGTTCTTAGAAACAAGTTGTTCCAAGAACCGGCTTGTCCTCAGAACCGGCTTGCCCTTAGAACCGGCTCGTTTTTAGAACCAGTTTGTTCTTAGAACCGGCTTGTACTTAAAACCGGCTCGTTCTTAGATCCGTCTTGTTGTTTGAACCAGTTTGTTTTAAGAAACGGCTCGTCCTTAGAACCGGCTTGTTGTTAGAATTAGCTCGTTCTTAGAACCAGCTTGTTCTTAGAACCGGCTCGTTCTTACAACCGGTTCGTTTTTACAACCGGCTTGTTCCTAAAACCGACTCGTTCTTAAAACCAGCTTGTTCTTAGAACCGGCTCGTTTATAGAACCAGCTTTATCTTAAAACCGTCTTGTTCTTAGAACCAACCTGTTCTTAGAACTGTCTTGTTCTTAAAAGCAGCTCGATTATAGAACCGTCTTGTTCTCTGAACCAGTTTGTTCTAAGAAACGGCTCGTCCATACAACCGGCTTGTTGTTAGAACCAGTTCGTTTTTAGAACCAGCTTGTTCTTAGAACCGGCTCGTTCTTAGAACCTGCTCGTTCTTACAACCGGCTAGTTCTTACAACCGGCTTGTTTATCGAACCAGTTAGTTCTTAGAACCAGTTTGTTCTTAGAGCCAGTTTGTCCTTAGAACCAGTTTGGTCTTAGAACCAGTTTGTTCTTACAACTAGTTTGTTCTTAGAACCAGCTTATTTTTAGAACCACCTTGTTCTTAGAACCAGCTTATTTTTAGAACCACCTTGTTCTTAGAACCACCTTGTCTTTACACCGCCTTGATCTTAGAGCCAGCTTGCTGTACTCTGTGCACTTATCCTATTTTCTTATCTTGTTCTTAGAACTGGGTCGTTTTTAGAACCAGCTCGTTTATAGAAACAGTTTGTTCTTAGAACCAGCTTGTCCTTAGAACCGGCTCGTCTTCAGCATTGCCTTGTGCCTAGAACCAGCTCGTTTTAAGAACCAGCTCGTTCTTAAAACCGACGTGTTCTCAGAGTCAGCTCGTTCTTAGAACCGACTTGTTTATAGAACCAGCTTGTCCTTACAACCGTATTGTTCTTAAAACCGTCTTGTTCTTAGAACCGGCTCGTTCTTAGAACCAGCTTGTTCATAGAATCGGATCGTTGGTAGAACCGAATCGTTCTTAGAACCGGCTCGTTCTTAGAACCGGCTCGTTCTTAGAACCAGCTTGTTCTTAACACCGGCTCGTTTATAGAATCACCTTGTTCTTAAAACCGTCTTGTTCTCATAACCAGCTTGATCTCAGAACCGTCTTGTTCTTAGAACCAGCTTGTTCTTAGAACCGTCTTGTCCTTAGAACCAGCTTGTTCTTAGAACCGTCTTGTTCTTAGAACAGGGTCGCTTTTAGAACCAGCTTGTTCTTAGAACAGAGTCGTTCTTAGAACCAGCTTGTTATTAGAACCGGCTCGATCTTAAAACCAGCTTGTTCTTAGAACCGGCTCGTTTATAGAACCAGCTTGTTCTTAGAACCGTCTTGTTCTTAGAACCAACCTGTTCTTATAGCTGTCTTGTTCTTAGAAGTAGCTCGTTTATAGAATCAGCTTGTTCTTAGAACCGTCTTGTTCTTAGAACCAACCTGTTCTTATAACTGTCTTGTTCTTAGAAGCAGCTCGTTTATAGAACCGGCTTGTCCTTAAGGCCGGCTCGTTCTAAGAACTAGCACGTTCTTAGAACCGGCTTGTCCATAGAGCCGGCTCGTTCTTAGAACCAGCACGTTCTTAGAGCCGGCTTGTTTATAGAATCAGGTTGTTCTTAGAATCAGCTTGTTCTTAAAACCAGTTTGTTCTTAAAACCGTCTTGTTCTTAAAACTAGCTTGTTCTTTAAACCGTCTTGTTCTTAAAACTAGCTTGTTCTTAGAAACAACTCGTTCTTAGAACCATCTTGTTCCAAGAACCGGCTTGTCCTCAGAACCGGCTTGTCCTCAGAACCGGCTTGCCCTTAGAACCGGCTCGTTTTTAGAACCAGTTTGTTCTTAGAACCGGCTTGTACTTAAAACCGGCTCGTTCTTAGATCCGTCTTGGTGTTTGAACCAGTTTGTGTTAAGAAACGGCTCGTCCTTAGAACCGGCTTGTTGTTAGAATTAGCTCGTTCTTAGAACCAGCTTGTTCTTGGAACCGGCTCGTTCTTACAACCGGTTCGTTTTTACCAGCGGCTTGTTCCTAAAACCAGCTTTTTCTTAGAACCGGCTCGTTTATAGAACCACCTTTATCTTAAAACCGTCTTGTTCTTAGAACCAACCTGTTCTTAGAACTGTCTTGTTCTTAAAAGCAGCTCGTTTATAGAACCGGCTTGTCCTTAGAGCCGGCTCGTTCTTAGAACCAGCACGTTCTTAGAAACGGCTTGTTTATAGAATCCGCTTGTTTCTTAGAACCAGCTTGTTCTTAGAACCAGCTTGTTCTTAGAACCAGCTTGTTCTTAGAACCAACTCGTTCTTAGAACCAACTCGTTCTTGGAACCGTTTTGTTCTAAGAACCAGTTTGTCCTTAGAACCGGCTTGTCCTTAGAACCGGCTTATAACCGACTTGTCCTTAAAACCGGCTTGTCCTTAGAACCGGCTCGTTTTTAGAACCAGCTCGTTCTTAGAACTACATCGTTCTTTAAACCGTCTTGTTCTAAGAACCAGCTCATTGTTAGAACCGCTTGTCCTTAGGACCGGCTCGTTTTTAGAACCTGCTTGTTCTTAGAACCGGCTCGTTCTTAGAACCTGCTTGTTCTTAGAACCGGCTCGTTCTTAGAACCAGCTTGTTCTTAGAACCGTCTTGTTTTTATAACCAGCTCTTTCTAATAACCGGCTCGCTCTTAGAGCCGGCTTATTTTTAGAACCGGCTCGTTCTTAGAACCAGCTTGTTCTTAGAACCGGCTCGATTTTACAATCGGCTTGTTTATCAAACCAGTTTGTTTTTAAAACCAGCTAGTTTTTTTATAACCAGCTTGTTCGTAGAATCAGTTCGTTTATAGAATCAGCTTGTCCTTAAAACAAGCTTGTTTTTAACACCAGTTTGTTCTTAAAACCGCCTTGTTCTTAGAGCCGTCTCTTGTTTTAAGAACCAGCTCGTCGTTAGAACCAGCGCGCTCTTAGAACCAGCTCGTTCTTAAAACTAGCTCGTCGTTAGAACCGGCTCGTTCTTAAAACCAGCTAGTTCTTACACCCGTTTTGTTCTTAGAACCAGCTAGTTCTTACACCCGTTTTGTTCTTAGAAACAGCTTGCTCTAAGAAACGGCTCGTCCTTAGAACCGTCTTGTTCTTAGAACCAGCTCGTTCTAAGAACCAGTTTGTTCTTAGAACCGGCTCGTTCTTACAACCGGCTCGTTTATCAAACCAGTTTGCTCTTAAAACCAGCTTGTTCTTAAAACCGTCTTGTTCTAAGAACCAGTTCGTCGTTAGAACCCTCTTGTTTTAAGAACCAGCTCGTCGTTAGAACCGGCTCGTTCTTAGAACCGTCTTGTTCTTAGAACCGTCTTGTTTTTTTTTATAACCAGCTTGTTCGTAAAACCAGTTCGTTTATAATACCAGCTTGTTCTTAAAACCAGCTTGTTCGTAAAACCAGTTCGTTTATAATACCAGCTTGTTCTTAAAACCAGTTTGTTTTTAAAACCAGCTTGTTCTTAAAACCGGTTCGGTCTTAGAACCAGCTCGTTCTTAAAACCAGTTCGTTCTTAGAACCAGCTTGTTCTTAGAACCGGCTCGTTCTTAGAACCAGCTCGTTCTTAGAAGCAGCTTGTTCTAAAAACCGTCTTGTTCTTAGAACTGGCTCGTTTTTAGAGCCAGCTCGTTTCTCAGAACCAGCTCGTTCGTAAAACCAGCTTGTTCTTAAAGCCGGCTCGTTCTTAGAACTAGCTTGTTCTTAGAACCGTCTCTTTTATACAACCAGTTTGTTTTAAGAACCGTATCTTTTAAAGAACCAGCTTGTTTTTACAACCGCCTTTTTTTAAAGAATCAGCTTGTTTTTAAAACCGTATTGTCCATACAATCAATTGGTTCTTAGAACCGTCCTGTTCTTCGAATCAGTTTGTTCTTAGAACCGTCTGGTTCTTACAACCAGCTCGTTCTTAGAATCGTCTTGTTTTTAGAACCAGGTTGTTCATAAAACCGTCTTGTTTTTAGAACCAGGTTGTTCTTAGAACCGTCTTGTTCTTAGAACCGTCTTGTTTTAGAACCAGCTTGTTCTTAGAACCAGTTTCTTTATAGAACCAGCTTGTTCTTAGAGCCGGTTTAGTCTTAGAACCAGTTTGTTCTTAGAAGCGGCTCGTTCTTAGAACCAGCTTGTTCTTAGAAGCGACTCGTTTTTAGAACCAGCTCGTTCTTAGAACCAGTTCGTTTTTAGAACCAGCTCGTTCTAAGAACCAGCTCGTCGTTAGAACCGGCTCGTTCTTAGAACAAGCTTGTTCTTAGAACCAGCTTGTTCTTAGAACCAGCTTGTTCTTAGAACCAGCTAGTTCTTACACCCGTTTTGTTCTTAGAAACAGCTTGTTCTAAGAAACGGCTCGTCCTTAGAACCGTCTTGTTCTTAGAACCAGCTAGTTCTTACACCCGTTTTGTTCTTAGAAACAGCTTGTTCTAAGAAACGGCTCGTCCTTAGAACCGTCTTGTTCTTAGAACCAGCTCTTTCTAAAAATCAGCTTGTTCTTAGAACCGGCTCGTTCTTACAACCGGCTTGTTTGTCAACCAGCTTGTTCTTAAAACCAGCTTATTCTTAAAACCAGCTCTTTCTAAAAATCAGCTTGTTCTTAGAACCGGCTCGTTCTTACAACCGGCTTGTTTGTCAACCAGCTTGTTCTTAAAACCAGCTTATTCTTAAAACCAGCTTGTTCTTAAAACCAGCTTGCTCTTAGAACCACCTCGTTCTTAGAACCGTCTTGTTCTAAGAACCAGCTCGTCGTTAGAATACTCTTGTTTTAAGAACCAGCTTGTCGTTAGAGCCGACTCGTTCTTACAACCGTCTTGTTCTTAGAACCAGCTCGTTATTAGAACCGTCTTGTTTTTAGAACCAGCTCGTTATTAGAACCGTCTTGTTTTTAGAACCAGGTTGTTCTTACACCGTCTTGTTTTTTTATAACCAGCTTGTCCGTAGAACCAGTTCGTTTATAGAATTAGCATGTTCTTAAAACGAGCTTGTTTTTAAAACCAGCTTGTTCTTAGAACCGGTTCGGTCTTAGAACCAGCTCGTTCTTAAAACCAGCTCGTTCTTAGAACCAGCTTGTTCTTAGAACCATTTTGTTCCTAGAACCGGCTCGTTCTTAGAACCAGCTTGTTCTTAGAAGCAGCTTGTTCTAAAAACCGTCTTGTTCTTAGAACTGGCTCGTTTTTAGAGCCAGCTCGTTTTTTAGAACCAGCTCGCTCTTAGAACCAGCTTGTTCTTAGAACCGGCTCGTTCTTAGAACCAGCTCGTTCTTAGAAGCAGCTTGTTCTTAAAACCGTCTTGTTCATAGAACTGGCTCGTTTTTAGAGCCAGCTGGTTCTTAGAACCGGCTTGCTCTTAGAACCGGCTCATTCTTAGGACCGGCTCGTTCTTAGAACCAGCTTGTTTTTAGAAACGTCTCTTTTATACAACCAGCTTGTTTTTAGAACCGTCTCTTTTAAAGAACCAGCTTGTTTTTAGAACCGTCTCTTTTATACAACCAGCTTGTTCAGCCGTATTGTCCTTAGAATCAATTGGTTCATAGAACCGGCTCGTTTTTAGAACTAGCTCTCGTTCTTAGAACCGGCTCGTTTTTAGAACCAGCTCGTTTTTAAAACCGGCACTGGCTTGTTTATTGAACCAGTTCGTTCCTAGAACCAGTTTGTTCTTAGAACCAGCTTATTCTTAGAATCGTCATTTTTTCGAATCAGCTTGTTCTTAGAACCGTCTGATTCTTACAACCAGCTCGTTCTTAGAATCGTCTTGTTTTTAGAACCAGGTTGTTCTTAGAACCGTCTTGTTTTTAGAACCAGCTTGTTCTTAGAACCAGTTTCTTTATAGAATCAGCTTGTTCTTAGAATCGGTTTGGTCTTAGAACCAGATTGTTCTTAGAACCGGTTTGGTCTTAGAACCAGATTGTTCTTAGAACCGGCTCGTTCTTAGAACCAGCTTGTTCTTAAAACTGGTTCGTTTTTAGATCCAGCTTGTTCTTAGGACCGGCTCGTTCTTAGAAACCGTCTCCTTTATAGAACCGGCTCGTTTTTAGAACCAGCTTGTTCTTAGGACCGACTCGTTTTTAGAACCGGCTCGTTCTTAGAAACGTCTCCTTTATTGAACCAGTGTGTTGTTAGAACCGTCTCCGTTATAGAACCAGCTTGTTGTTAGAACCGTCTCTCTTATACGTCTCCTTTATAGAACCAGCTTGTTATTAGAACCGTCTCTTTTATAGCCCCAGCTTGTTTTTAAAACCGTCTTGTCCTTAAAATCGGCTCGTTCTTAAAACCAGCTCGTTTTTAGAACAGCTCGTTCTTAGAACCGGCACGTTTTTAAAACCAGCTCGTTTTTGGAACCGGCTCGTTTATAAAACTGGCTCGTTTATAGAACCGGCTGGTTCCTAGAACCAGCTTATTCTTAGAACCGTCTTGTTCTTAGAACCAGCTTGCTCTTAGAGTCAGCTTGTTCCTAGAACCGTCTTGTTCTTAAAACGAGCTTGTTCTTACAACCGTCTTGTTTTAAGAACCAGCTCGTCGTTAGAATCGTCTTGTTCTTAGAACCAGCTCTTTCTTAGAACCAGCTTGTTCTTAGAATCAGCTCATTCTTAGAACCGTCTTGTTCTAAGAACCAGCACTCGTCCGTAGGCAGAGTTTTCCTCCTTTCTATAAGACCGGTAACCAAGATGACGCCCGATACCTGGCAGTCCTTTTTATCCGAATGTGATGGCCCGCGAGCGTCAGGTTTTACGTGTAACCTTCCGGCCCGTTAGATAAACCGGCTCCGTCTTCTGTGGGGCGAGCTGTAGAAGATGAGCGGTCATCCATGCCTCTATGTCGACCAGCGCTGCTTCTACTGTTGTCTCTTGGCAAGTCGTGACGAGGAGAACGATGTCGTCGGCGACTCTCGACCAGGATCGGAGCCCTGCGGCACGCCGGCTGTCATCTGTAATAAGCATCCTATCGCTTAAAATAGGAACAAATTATCCGCCGTACTTAAGGCGAGATGCCTTTATGCCACAGGGTCATAATCACTCCCCAGTATGCTGTATTAAAAGCGTTCTTCACATCAAGGAGAACGATAATAACGAATGATCGGGTCTTGAGAGACCTTTTAGTCTCCTAGTCCGCCCTCCGCAGGATTCGTTTAAACGCGTTCATCGTTAACCGGCTCCGGCATCAAAGAACCTGGAGGGGCTCAATCTCTGCATTTAGATGCTCTGTGTTTACATTTTCGAACAGCTTACCTACTGTGTCCAGTAGACAAATTGGTCTATAGTACGTAGAGCTCGGCATTGGAATAAGCACAAGATGCGCCCGCTTCTATTGTGCTGTTTTCCAACAGTCATGTGGCCACGTCGCAAACTCCTCCGGATGCTGCTTTGTTAGAAGGAGAATGGCTCCGGGCGTCACGCCATCAGACTCGGTGCCTTTCCGGGCCTAAGCTTCTGGCCCACGCGTAAGATTTCATCTACCGTGACAGGTGGTATGTTATCTGGGCGAACGAAGAAGGTCTACGGCGGGCTGGTCAGGAAAGAGCAGTTGCACCTGCTCCAGGGTATTCTCAGGCGACAGGAGGGCGGTCGGCAAATCTTACCCGTAGCCATCTGGTAATGTAGGGCTTAGGGCTCAGCCTCGACTGCCGCCACAAGCTCCCGCCATGCTGCCGTCTTTGCTTGAGTGATGACAGCTTTCAATGTTCGTCGGTAGTCCAGTTGAACTGCAACTCGTCCATCGTAGGTGTTGCGATAATGTGGGGCTTAAACCTACACCACCCTTCCCTCCAAACAGGTCTGGAGCTGTCTTCGTATTACTTCCACAAACAGGAAGATCAGCGGTTGTCTCGTTAGATTAGATTACGACTACACTCCAACTGGATCTGGTCAGAAGATGCCTAAACCGACGTCCCGAAGAGCACAAGCGAAGTTGCCGCAGAGCTTAAAAGGCGCCTTCTACTTTTCCGTTAGCCGTACCTGTTCGGCATAGATCATTGAACATTTGCGATGCTTACAACGCGAACATGGCGTCCAGCCATCAAATATGGTGTGCGCCTTTAAGCCAGTGGTTAAGAGGCACCTTAAGGGATCTCGTTGTTTTTACAAACTTGATTTCTGAGGGAGAACCACAGTCGAAACATGGGCACTCTGACCGAGCAAGAATGAGGACCCTGCCTTCGCGTGTGTCACCCGAAGACAGTGTGGAAGACTACTGCCACAAAATTCTACCGAGTAGAGGATACCGAAGGCCATGTTTCAGTAATCAGAGCTACATCCATAATACTATGAAAATGTTTAATTCATACGTACAGAGCGTTTTGGGCTCGAGGCTTTGCGAGAGGTTTATTTGAACACATGCACCTTAGTTTGTCGTCGTTAGGTTAATCCTCAAGTAGGTTCTAACGTGCGAAGAAAGTTGAAAATGAGTCTTTGAACCCTAGGCTAGCTCTCCGGTCATCAAGGCCCAGAGAAAAAGCAACCCTTCTATCCTCCTACAGATCGTCGCAGATCATGCTGTCATAATCTGCATTGTCAACTTTGACGTACAACTTCTTTGGTCGCTACCACGTGATACAAGGCGCTTTACAGTTACACATGATATGCGTGACTATGTGGTTTAAGCTGATTATATAACTTTCCCGCAATAACACTGAGACCCATGTTTGAGACATGGGTCCATTATGTGCTGATCCGACCGAAAAAAGAACATGTAAATTGCCGTAAACATATTTGCAGACTTTCTAAGCTTTAAATCTTTTGTAGATCGTATTTTATTTTCCAGCTATTATTTGTATTTCAATGAGGCATCGTTGTAGGACGGTACTTACATTTTTGAATAATTTAATTATTAGATCACCTCTTAGTATTCTTACAATAGCATTACATTAGACGTGTTCACTAAGCCTCGAAAGCAGCATACGCTTTCGTTAATCTTAGATATATAATAAATACTTTTTATATGCATATACGAAAAATATTACCGACCTAACACCTAAATGTTACGCTGACCGACATGTTCCATGATGATGTTTAATGCAAGTGAGGCTGCAAAATGTGTAGCGATGTCCATCGAAAGAGCTATGAAACACAGTGCGGTGGCATGGTTCATGGTGAAACCTATAGACAGAAAAGCGGGCAAAGACCGAAAGACGTGACGCTGATCGAAAAGCGGTTCCGTTTTTATGCACTGTCCCATACTGCTGGTGGTTTGTAGAACGCTTCTGGCACTTCTCTCACAATCTGCTCTGAATCCCTGCGTAATTCTCGCAGTGACGCCGTAGTCAAAAGTTGAAAGCGGTTTACGAGATCCTCGATGAACGGCTTCATCCTCTACAGACTATAAGCTAGCCCGTTTTGTGCCTTCATAGGAAGCCTAAAACTCTCTTGAGGAATGTTGTCTTCACAGTGTCGAAAGCACTAAGCTGCTTAATGGATAGATGCTTCCAGATAAACTTGATTCCATATGATGCCGCCGAGGCCTCCTTTAGGTTGGTCTGTATTAGAGCTGTCTTTAATGCGTCCTTCTGTGGAGCCACGATTGAGGTCATGGCAAAGATGCAGCTATTATTGATTCGCTGAGATATGTGGGACGGGGCAGATGTGCCGCTTGACGTTAGCTTAACACCCAGATAAGTGAACTCCGAACCAAATTCTACAGAAGCACCGCCCACACGCAGCCTGTCACTTCTCTTCAGGAGCCCCTCGGATCTGAACTTCATAGCACTTGTCTTCAACACGTCAATCGGAAAACCGTTGGATTCGCTGTAGGCCTCCAGCATCCTTTTTGCATCCATCAACACTCTACAGTATACCACGAGATCATTGGCATAGGCAGTTATGCAAATATATGAGTAGTGGTCATGAGTATGATAAGGCAAGCCAAGAGACTTGATAATATCTGCAGCAAATGCAGCTTTTTTTGCGCTCGCCAAGACTATTGACAGGGCAAGCATACCGACCAGATTGGTGAAATGTTGCCTGTTTCTAAGCGCTTTTTAAAGAGTGCCATGGAAAGGGGCAGCGAGAAGACCGCCTCTTTTATATGTTCAGTCAGAGGTTGGGTCCAATTTTTTTTCATTCTTCAATTTCTTAATTGCTCATTATACTAAGATTCATAATTTTTGGACAAACCCTGTCTATTTGGGGTAACCGATGCTCGTATCCGTCCCATAATTCACACGGTACCAGTATGACCAGGC
This sequence comes from Dermanyssus gallinae, assembly GCA_003439945.1. Lineage (NCBI taxonomy): Eukaryota > Metazoa > Arthropoda > Arachnida > Mesostigmata > Dermanyssidae > Dermanyssus > Dermanyssus gallinae. Next base: position 50,155 of record QVRM01002679.1, read on the forward strand.
TATCTGTCGCTGTATGTACATGCGTTGATGTAGCGTTGGCGCAGACGGTAAGAGGCAAATAGCAAGTAGAGAACGTAAAGTTCTTTCTAAGAGCGCAGTGAGATTCAAGCCTATCCCTTATAACCATACGATTTCCACTTGCCTTGGCTCTTAAAGTTTATCAACTCTTGGTAAAATCGACAGTATCTACAATCAAAGTTTTTCAGCAGGTCGTATCTCTAAACCACGACGCACCTCAGTCAGGTTGTGGACGGGGACACGACTGTTTTTTAGTGGGCCAACACTACCGGCCAACGTTTGCAAGGAACTTCCCCGGCATGGCGACCGTGTATGCAACCGCATGTTTTACTTAGTCCTCTAAAACACCGCTATTCATCCTAGCTATGGATGCTGTCACTAGCGCGTACTTAGCACATCTTTCAGTGTCGAGCTGGTACGATCGATTACCTTCCGGTCCGCACAGAAAAAGTAGTACATAACAACATTTTAGAATTTGACTGATATATTGTTGTGAATAAAAGGCATATTTTAGACAAGTGATTGATATAACCAAATTTAAATTATGTATGGTCATAAACAACATTGTTGCTTACGTTTACTGTTTTGTGTGCTTGTATTATTGCATACGCTATCACAACCAGACGGAGCTCGTGACGTCGAAGGGGTTTGTTGCCGAGGAACACTACGTCATCACCGAAGACAAGTACATCATTGGGGTGTTTCGAGTCCGCTGCAGAAAGCACTGCTGTCCCCAAAAAGTGAGTCATTATATATATATATATATATATATATATATATATATATATATATATATATATATACATATTCTTCCTAATATCCTAAACTCTCATATTTTCAACTGTGGGAGTTTATCCAGATAAATAAAGATGATTCATATTGGTGCATATTAATTTATTATTATTATTATTATTGATGTAGTTACGATGACTATGATTTCGTAGAGCATAACACGTGCGTTTGTTGGCTTGGCAGAGATTTGTCCGACTATCTGGAACCAACCGTTTCAATCCAACCAATAATATTACTATTAGTATGGGTTATGCTGCGCGATTATTTGAACGGTAGGTGTGTGGAGATCATCAATAATAAAAGAGGGCCTCTGTAATTCAGTACGGTGAAGTATCTTGGAATGGGTTCACGAAGAACCATTACATATACGGCTATGTTAAATCGATTTCTAATTTGACTCGAGAACCTGCTTATTTCAAAAAGCGTAATTTGAAGTAAAATAGAGTTATCGATATCCTTCAGATTGCCGCATCTTTTTAATCAAACAATAGCACAACGAATACAGCATATGTGCCCGTATGAAGTTGTTGATTGTCGTCTATCAGCGTCAAATTAAAAGGTTAATATTTCATATTACCGTTTAACTTGACGGTGACGGACTTTGTTGTTCTGAAGAGAGAAAAAGGTAAAAACTTGACCGCCTTTTTTTTTATCTAAGTTTTATATTAAGGGGTTAATGAGCAAACATGGGCAGACATAGATATTCCAGTTGCATCTTCTCCAAGTAACTTAAAAAACATAGTAAGTATGCTTGTCTAGCACTGCACTCTCTATGAATGTGAAATAGAACAAATTAAACTGCACTATTTTTTGCATGAGAAAGAGTATGGAGAGAAATTTACCCGTGTTAACACATACTCGTGTAAATGTACGCATCGTAACATAAAGACACCGGTCTTCATGAAAGGTCTAACCGAGAACAAATGTAGAGCAAGTTTCAAGGGTCACTCATAAAGTCGGTCGATGATCTCTTTTATCTGAAAAACGCTTTTAACGTTTTGACTCTTTCGACAAATTGTGGCAAATTGGTCGCATGTATGTGAGACACTGAGCATGAAGTATAGCCGATCAAGGTTTTTAGTTTTAGCGTTTGCACACTTTCAAGCTTGTTCACGTATTTTTGGAGCGTAAGACTCCAATGCGGAAAAGCGGTACACGCATGGTAGTAATAGTATTTTAAGTATGCAAACAACCGTAAGACGTCAACGTTTAAAGCAAAGATTTTCTACAGTCGAGTGCATATGGAGCCAGCATGTTTGGGATTGCATTTAATTTCTACATATAATAATATAAATTCTTTTCACAAACATAAAATAAAAACTTTATAAGAAGATGTGCCACGTATTTGTCGTACATACGTTTTTGCCTGGGTTAGATTGTTGCTTGGCGTGCTAATCGTGCTTCACCAGCTATCCGGTCAAGTTAAATATAGACATAGTAATGTAGCCGATTAAAAACTACCTACCAGCACGGGCGTTTTGTACTTCTTACTCTACACCTCAACAGGCAGATAAACTTCGATGCAACCGAGAGATTGGCAAAGTTTGCATCCAAGGCAACTTGCATGATGATTGCAGCGACGTGTTAATACGCGTTGTCATTCGTCGTTGGTTGCGACATGTAAAAGACGCATGGGAAAAACATGAGACATGACGATCTAAAATGCCAAGAGCGGTCAAGCGCAAAGCGATGGCACTGTGGGTCTCTCTCGTCTATACTGTGCCAACGTGACTTGACTAACAAGCGGCCTGAGGCGGTCAACTCCCGACGACGTGCGTTCGCAGACAAACATTGTAAGAGTCGATAGCAGCACATCTAGGCGAAATGCGAAACAGTATCACTCCATTACCCAGCAATCAAAAGTATTGGATAAAAGGAAAGGAGCGCGACAAACGTTCGTTCGCTTCATAGTGTTAAGTCGAAACTTTATTCAGAGGTTCCAAGAAGCCGTTGACAACATTTTGCCACATATCAAAGGCTCCTCGGGGCTCTCCGTAAACAAAGCCGCGTAAATGAGCGCAGCGCATTATCTAGGTTACGATTAGGCCTGCAAATACAAAACGCCATTCATGTTATACAATTGAACGTGCATATAGCTGCATATGACGGCGCACATAGCAGAGAGTAACCGAAGCAATGATTTCACTAGTAGCATTGATACTAGTGAATTTAGTTGGATTACCGCGCTTATGAGGTTGTGTTCCTTAAAAGTAATATATTATAAAAGTAAACAAATACAGCCAAGGTTTCATGCAAACAAACATTAGCGTTCTTTGCTACCACCAGTTGGTATTTAGCAGACCGAAAGAATCCGAGACGGCGGCTTACGCCGCCCGTTTATCTATATCGTTATGTGCTTCATTTGCAATTATAATTAAGTGGACTTTTGGGGACAGCCTAGTTTTTCTTGGAAAAGATCGACTAATGGATTTGAAGGCGCTTTTTTGGTAGTCTTCTCGCAAGCGACTTAACAGTTGTAGCATAAGGCATGCAACGTGTACTTGATTGCTAACAATTAAGGGTCTTCCTAGAGCTCACCGGTCAACGTGGAACCCTTTTGACCATAAACTAATGACCAAGAGAGTTCTCAAACTCCTGAGTAACCCGCAATATTGTGCGAGAGTTTAACTGAAGTTCTCAGAATTTTCCAGCAGAATCTACGGGTTATGACAGAGCGCGTTTCCCTCATTGGAGCACATAGATAGAGATCTTGTTGTGCTACACTGATAATATTCAGCAGCTCGAATTAATCACCGTCTAATGCGACGACTTTTAAAACGCGTCAGTTCAACCTCAATTTGGCTCTGATGAATGCAATCTCCAACCTATTCATGCGGCGACCAATGAAGGTTTTGGAGTCTCAAACGCCTTCGCAATTGCGGGCTTATATGTCATCTCGTCTATACTCTAAATTGTAAGCATCTTCCATTCTGTAGTCTAATTGGGCTAATCGTCAGGGTTTGTTCTCTGCTGTTTTAATTATCGGCGCCTCTCTCCTATCATTTAAATTATCAGTGCCAGATACCATATAAACCCAAGTTTGCAAAGTACCCAGCGGCTTCAGTCTCTCCTTCTAGCTGCCACGAACGACAGCAATATTGCAAGACCTCTCGCCGAATTAAGGCAGGTATCTAGATTTTGAGTCCAGGAGCAAGATGGCTTAGTGGCATAGGCCTTTGCCTTGCATTCGGGAGGCCTGGGTTCAAGACCCAGAGCGGTGAACCCACTCTTGAATTGATTTGCATGGTTTCCAATTTAGACAAGGTAAATGCCGAAGTGCATTAAAAATTAGCTATGGCATGAAAAAACGTACACGGGCATTAGCCTTACGGAAAAACTGAAAAAAAAGTTTTAGGAGGCCGGTGCCCAACAGCGGCGAGCCAGTGGAGTTCCGTGGTTGACACAAACTATATGTGTTCGCATCTATTATATTGGACGTGGGTGAAATGGCTCAACACCGAAAACGCTCTGTAACGCCACTTGCATGTATAAATATATACATTAATTAACAAATAATAATTCGTTCAATGAGTAGTCGAGAAGGCCAAACCAGTAAGCGCAAACGTGCACCCTTAAAAACCGAGTGTACTTTCCGAGGAAGATATCAAGGTGTTACGAGAGAATGAAATTCAGTTGTGTGCCCAACCTAACACGGAAATGTGCGCCTGTTCTGAGATGGATCATTGCCAAACGACAGCGGCTGAACGAGCCAACAGATACGCGCATCCCTAAGAATTCCGACATTATCATTTTAGAGATGCAATATCGGTTGTCCGAGATAATGCTTGTAAAGGTGATCAGAAGTGCAATCTTGTGCGAGCGTGAGCTAACTGAACGCACATTAGTCAATGCGAATTGGACGCCAAAAATATTTACATATACAACGTCGTTCTTAGACCCGGAAAACATCAGATAATGACTTGCGCAAACATTTGAACGCCATTTACCTCTCAGCCCGGACGAACAGGCTGGTAAGATCCTTCGGTATAGCATCATCTCACCAGGCGACTGGTGCTAGCCGTATCGTCTACCCATGATTTAGGAATGACAGTCCATGACGCAAAGATGAAGCATTTCTGGGTTATTTTCTTTTAGGTTAACACCCTTTTTGATTAAGAAAAAGAATGAACTGGCCCTAAAGGAAGCTACAGGGGTAATGTAGTTATCCGGAACGGATTCCGGAAAAGTTACATTCCGAAACAGGATGCTTGCCATTAAGTGCTCTCCCGCTTCTTAACTCGGGATGCATCCATCTCTTGGTTGCAGCAAAGTCCGTGTGTTCCCTGCGGCCGTCAACAGTATAATGCCTGCGCTAAAGGTCATGCGTCGTTAAAGCAGATATACTGAACGCGAGAGTTAACGTCAGTGTGTGTGTAAACGTGCACCGAACACTTGTCTGCCCTATTGGTACAGGAGATCCTAGCTCAAGAGACGTGTGCCCCCGTCTGCCATACGTTCTTATGTGCCGTTGTGGTACGCCGTACTGTAGATGTTATTAACTCCTACACACAATTAATAAATTAGCCTACGCTTCGATCCATGCAAGTCCAAGGCTATACAGCCTCAGGCGCGCCGGTACCTCGCCAATGGATAGCATTCCCGTAGTGAGGCTGGGCATTTCCAATGCGCAATTTCAGCGAAAATGCGGCTCGAGTCAGGGAAACAACCATGCCAAACACCAATGCCTACAAAATGAGGCGTATAGCAAGATTACAATCCCGCCAACTGCGCACCAGAGAACACATGTGCAACACATACAAATGTACAACAAGTATATATATATATATATATATATATATATATATTCGTTTTACTATTCAAATGAGTTGCAAAGCACACTTAAAAGTGCACAAATTCGTGGTGTCAGGATCTCTACTCCCTTCAGCCTGACAGGCGGTTGTGTTCGATCGATAACGTCATCATAGAGGGGGTTTGTTTATGTTTTGCACTGCTTCGCTATCGTAGCATGAAGCAACGGCGCGACGCTAGCTCTCTCCGTGGACGAAGTGGGAGGCCACCGATTCCCACTCAGAAGTCCCAGCAGCGTTCAACGCTAGACTGGGCCGCGCATTTTAAAATCGTTTAGTCGTTTTAATCATTTGTGATTGTCCTTAGAGAGTTGATAGACTATATTGAAGGCCCGCGTGATGTATGTACTTAGATGGTAGCGTATTAGCTGTTGACCCTCTAACGGTAAAGCGTAATATGCAAAAAGTTCTAGAACTCGCAACGAAGAGCGGGCCATGCCCTAACCCACAAAAATAGAAACTCTTTATGTCAGGATTGTCGATATCCGATTCCTCGGTCAGACCGATCTTCTTCCAGACTGTATCAGGACAAACAAGACCAACTTCGTCCTACTAGACGCGTCACTTCTTGACGACGGGAAGAAAGTTCAGATATCTGGTTGGCTGGAAAAGTTAAAATCGTCTTAAAGTCGCTTGCGTTTCCTGGGTGCATATAAAGGCTTGTTTCTGACAAGGTCTGATTTCTCGACAGCACTTAACTTAACGAAAGACGCCAATCTCTTGGAACAGTTGAATGCCGTTAACCTCGCTATCTTCCTTGCTTAATCTGAATCTGCCAAAAGCGGCTTGCAAGCAAATCCTTCTGCGCGTGGCAAAAGGATGTCTAGCTTCATTTTACGCTGTCTTGGTCTTAGGTCCCGCAATGGTCGCGTCAATATCTAGCGCTTTCGAAAGGAGTAAATGATACTAGATTTTTCAGCAGCCGAACCGTTGCGTACTCTATTAGAAAAGACGTCTCTTAGCGTGCACTGGAACATCATTTTCTGAAGATCCGATTTTGCAGGATACGTTTAGTTCATCGTGTTGATTTAGCACGCATTCGAGCAATTTCATCTAGTTGTGCTGATGCATGACCCAATGCTCTACCAAGTGCTCCCTTCTTTGAAACCTTCTTAGAAGATTTTGTCGTCAGGATCAGCGTCGGTCTTCGCTTTGGGAACACACTTGTCGAGCAACACTAGCACAGCTGTACACTGGCCCGTGATCTAAGGTCTTCTGGCTACCTTGTGTTCTCGATACGCAGAAGACGTCCATTGCCCTGATGGAGTGACCTTAATAGCGTGGGAGGACACCTGTTTGGGATGCCACTATGACTGGCTCCTTAGCACCTTCAATGGTCAGTCACGGTGCTATCTACATAGACTGGTTATGCTGTTTTGCAAGCGGGGCAAAATAAGTGTCAGAAGTATGCATATATTGGAGACTCTATGTATGGTTATTGCTAAGGTGTGCCAGTGTGCTAAAGTGTGCAAAGGTATGCAAGTGTGCAAGAGGAAGTTATTTCTTAGACATGCGAGCAATGTATGCAAATGCGCTCCGTTATGAGTTAAATGTTGAGGACAAACTAAACAATTGATCTGATAATTTTACGAAAATATACCCAATGTAAGGATACCAGTGCGTAAAACAAAATGCAGTATATATATATATATATATATATATATATATATATATATATATTCATTCGATAGTGTTTATATCAACCATGTAGAATATCACAACAAAGGTATATCCGCAATGCGAGATATATGAGGTATGTTAGAATGGCGAGTCATATTCTTAGGTACAAAAATCTACTCTCATCCGAAAGTGAAAACCTGAAACTATTATAGGCTGGTGAAACAAGTACTGCTGCTGTAGAGAGGAGGCGAAGAATAACAGCGAATTCCAAATGACTTCAAACTTAACAAGGAATGCATACACTCGAAAACCGTTCGTTTTTAGGTGGTTTACATGTCAACGCCGTTGTGGATGGATAGTGATGCGTTTGTGGCCGACTTCGCTAACAACTCTCTCGGTAAGCTCAAATTCATGCTTTTTTGGTATCAAGCTAACGTAGATAAAACTAATAACTCTAAATATTATATCAAGTGTGGTACACATTGATTTATGCAACGTCACCTAACTGTGCACGAAAAAACATGCATACATACGCATATCATATTTTATATTATATCATATAATATATCAAATATTCTATATGGTGAGTCATATAGTTGGAAAATAGTTGTTACTCGCAGTCCTGCGCAGCCTGAAATTGCGTTTGACAGAAATTACTTAAGCTTTATTGAAACGAGGGATCTGTAGAGTCATGAGGTCCTACACGACAACAGACTCTACACACAGATTGAAAAGTATGACCGCAGTTGTAAGTGTGAAAGATTTATTTGTGGAATCGGCCAGCCTAGAGCGGAAGCAGAGAGGAGGCGTTTTTCGTCTCATGTCTGAGCCAAAAACTCGGCCCAGTTTAGCATGCCCATTGCAAACTTGAGCTCTGCTAGGGTGCGCATCTACCAAACCCGCAAAGGCTTTTGTCCGTTCGCATGCCGGAAACCGTTGAAATCAAGATGGTGGTATGTATCGGACCTTGCTAATAAGCAGAATAGATGGTTCTGCGCTCTAGGGGTAGCGGAGCGCCTCGAGGGTCATTGTGCTTTGCTGTTCAAGTGCCCCAAATCCCCGCCTTTTTATGTTTAAATAACAGTTGGTGGTAGACCGGGCGCCGAAGGACACATAACGCGCGGTACCAGCATTTTTAAGCCCGTTGAACGTTGCCAAGAAGCGCTGGAATTCTTGCCAAAAACTATTGGTTGTTCCGCTAATTATCCGTTTTGCGAGTCAAAGAGTATAGGAGCTTGCGCTGCGGTTACAATAAGTTGACGCTGACGGAAATTTGTAGATCGCCGGGAATTAAAACATAATCACCAAGGGAGCATAAAAGGCACGCACTTGCGCCGGTGGCAAATTCTACTATTAGGTCCGTCGTAACAGGCGCTTGTCGCGGACAAAAAGTTAAAAAAGCGCGTCAAAGGGAGGCAGTGCTGAAGACGCTCGTAAATTAGTGCCGCAAAGTCCGAGTTCGCCCGGAGGTGCCTTTAACGCACCGGCAGCGCGACAACAATCACTCAATAAATATTTGGCGCTTTTTTTTTGCTTTTAACTAGTCCTCACACTGTTTCTCCGCAATTATCGAATTATTTTCCTCAAATAAATCTATAAAGCATGAGTTCCGAGATGAAGGAGGACTGTATGCTTTGTATTTCAATCAAAGACACCACCCTGACAAGCCTATCTATAATATGCTTGGCCGGCTTGGCGTCGTGATTGAACATTTTTATCTCTATTTGTTTCGGGAGGAGGGTCCGTAGACGGCCATGAATAATATTGATCTCATTGCCGATGAAGACCACTCTTTTCTGTGTGGGGGGAGGTTTCCTATTGTCGCTGGGAGAAGCTGTCCGAGTGGCAGCTTCATGGTCCGTTGAAAATCTCCTTTAGTTTAGAGAACATAGACTCTACGCATTACGTATAGTGAAGCTTGGCAGCAAGTAGAGGCGTCAGAAACGTTACGCTAAGCTAACTGGCTTGCCAGCATATCAACGCGACTGAGAATTCTTTATTTTAAACGTTCCGTTATTTCAGACGTGCCAACAAATAAGGCCGTTCCAATATTTGCTGTAGTTTTCATTCCATTCCGGTTCCAACGCAGGAAGCGTGGAAAATCTCGCCACAGACTCGATAATTCAGACCCTGGGATAGGGTGGATATATCCATATCCATCCTTCCACTAAACTGCGCTAAATGGAATTGTGTGCGTGTGTTGTGGTGGTGCAGTCGATATGCATCAGGTGCTAACCCATTCACAAATGTATTTCTAATGCTTCGGCTGATTACGCGTGTGCTTTTTCCCCCAGCATTCCTGCTGTCGGACGCCGGCTACGATGTGTGGATTGGCAACATCCGAGGGACGAAGTACAGCCAAGCACGAGTTGGTCAACCTCACCCATCGAGCCTTGATACGGACTTCTATGACTACACGTTTATTGATGGTGGACTCTACGACATCCCTGCCGGTACCATAGCCTTGTAGTTACATTTGTATACCATATTATTTCCTCTCTATCTGTCTTTGTATATATATATATATATATATATATATATATATATATATATATACATATTTCTTCCTTCTAATTCATGACATAAAGTTTTTTGATACCATGAACGTGACTCAGATATGCCGCGGGGCTAATGCCCATATATATATAGAAAATATTGTGATGATTTATTAATCATTTACAATACGTTTGCACCCTCGGCAGTGCTCGCCTGTGGCACGATAGCGTCTAAATGAATCCATCGTCATCGCCTTTTTGCTAATGGACTTAGGGGTGTCCCCCCAGCATAAGAACGTACCAGCAGGAGAATGTGCAAACAGGTACCACAAAAACAGCTAGGAAACCCAGGGATAAAGCTTGCGATTACCGGGTGTTATTTATGGGTGCCGTGGAAATGTCCAACGATAAGTTTTAAGTATATAGTGTCATCAAAATTTACAAATAAGCAAATATTAATTTCGAATATGTCATGATATTTCACCTAACAGCACCCAGCCGCATATACTTTGTCAATAATTAGAAAAATGAAAGCCTCCTATGGAGATGCTTAAGAGCGTCCCCGGGCCTTCCTATAAATTTGTTATAGGGCACATAGCGCATACACTGCTCGCTAAAACAAGATTTTATATGATGTATATGATAACCGCCAAAGACGATACAGTTTACACAAAACCGGATATAGTTGGAAAGGGTATTCGGTTTACCCAAATTGTATACACCTTTTCTCACTATTCTCCGAGGCCAGTGGAATTCCGACTTGCAAAATACGGTCAAGAATGCCCTTGACTTATTCTATTCAAACGTAATATATTTGCTTTATCTTATTTAAAGCGTAAAGTGAACGCGCAGCAATGCTAGAAACCGACGCGAAACACTAGTAAAACGCCACAACGCTGCATTACTACCTTTGAAACTAATGGACGATCATAACTAGGAAGCGGTTGTTTTCTTCATCGTGAGCGCTGTCACGGTCTTTTTAATCATATTGTATTTCCGGCGGAACGCAAATGCGTTTTTTCCGGCCTAAGTCTCAGTAAAAGCGTCAGTTTAAATTGGCATTCCACACCGGCTGTGGAAGCGAACAGAGAGTCTTTTGCGACGGACTTCCCGTAGCTTATAGAAGGGTCGTCCGTTGCTAAAAGAGCTCGATAGCTATAATACTATATATGATACATGGTTTCTACGAACAAGCATTAAAAATGACACACATACTCGCAAGTCTACGGATTAGAGTACGCCACTGCAGAAGAGTATTTTCAGAGGTGCCGAATGACAGATTGGTTCAATGGCTTTCAAGCTCTTCGGTACGTGCGCGACTTATTTGCTTCGTTTGATGTGGGTGAATTAGCTGGCAGCACTCCCAGCGGGTATTAGAACTAGACAGAGTTACCCACGCAACAGTACTAAGCCTTTTTCTTAACACTATAACCTTAGCATTTTCCTTGAGGTATTATCGAGCACATGTATACATGTACATTTAGGGCGTCTTCTCGGCAGGGGGCGAGACTTTGCCGATGAAAACGAGACCGATGTTTGATCAATTTTCCACATTTGGGACATATGGGTTCTTTTTGTTCAAAGGTACCCAAATCCCACCTTTTCAAACACAGGTGAGTTGTCAAAACATGTTTGAAATGCCAAAACCTCACACCGCTATATGCATAGTGTTAATCACTTAGCGGTGGTGGTTAATTACGTAGAACTCGACAACGTGGGGGGTCTACGAGCACGGTACGTACGTCTAATGATGTCATGACGACGCTTAGCGAAGCGGGGGGCGGGCTGGTTGGTTAACAAGGACAACCTGTTCTTTGCTGTGCAGCGGAAAACAGATTCCTACGGATAGTTCCCAACAGACACGTATGTGCAGGGCCAAATGGCAAACAAACGTGACTGAGCTTTGACGAATAGGTTTTTATTCTCCCTCTCTCCCCCCCTCTCTCTAACTCGCCCCCTCCCCCCCCTCCCTCCCCCCCTCCCTCCCCCCCCTCTCTCTCCCCCCTCTCTCCCCCTCTCTCTGAGATCCACAGACAGCGTCGCAATCCCAGTGTTAAATAGCGATCGACAGTACCACTCTGGCTGCAGTCTGGCAGCGATGTATTTTATGCGACGCATTCTATGCGACGCTGGTCACGCCGGCTGGTCGTCTTTGGCAGGGGTATGGCTTCTGTCGAACAGGACGGCAACGGCTCTCACTATACGACTTCAACGATGCATTTTGTGGCGCCCGGTCGACCGCTGGGTTGCTCGGTTTCTCGACCTTCTAACCTGGGTCTTCCACATCATCAATTTGGCATGAAGCCGAGGCGTGTGATTGAGTCTCGTCACGTATCATCACCAGTCATTGCCCTTCTAATGCGCGATAATCTAAACAAATGTTGCTCACAATATATATATATATATATATATATATATATATATTATGGACCGACATAGCCCGCCGGCAAATTTATTTGTCCATGTTGTCTGTTATCCCAATGTGTCACATAACGAACTGAAAATAAACAACTCAAGACTCCTCTAAGTCCATATATATATATATATATATATATATATATATATATATATATATATATATATATATATATATATATATATATAATAATATAAGAGCTTTTAGAATAACGAAAATATTAGTGCGTATATAAAAAAAACTTTGCATTTTTTTTGTTTATTCCTATTAAAAATACGTTTACTCCACATTGATGTGTATAGATGATTGTCCTGCTTCTCGGCGAGGAGAGCCGTCACGCAGCTACTATCTATGCAAACACGTCTAACGTGTAAACGTAACAGTTCTAGTATTGTACATTTTCCTACGTTTAGGTTTCAAGTAAAAAAAGTATACGAAGTTCTACAGTTGGGTGGTATACACAGAATCCGGCAAACATTTTGGCATGTCCTTACTCTTAACTGAACTTCTGCTACGGCTCCTTTGCCTCACTTCATAACACCTCGCTGCACTTCAGTCCTCGAATCTTGCAATAGGCATGCTACGGGGTCCTTACACGAACTGGCGCGTGTGTCGGTAAGCAGTCCCACTACCCGGTTTCACTATTAAAATATGCGATCAGCACACGCCTGACTTCCCAATTGATCTAAGCTTACGAATCGACACTTAGGCAAATGATGCCATCCTGGAACATACTATAGCCGCGTACTTTAGAACCTCTGTAAAGACGCCTTCTATGGAGTATCTGGCACAGGGGATGCCGCAGAAAGTCATCCTAGTAGCCTCCCGTGTTGTTACGTCTTACGAGAAGCCATGATTAGCCGCGCAATCAAACTAATCTATGTTCAATGGCGATGGAACAAGCGCAAGTTTCTGTTCGAATCAAGATTCGGTCGATTCATTCAAAGGCAGAGGGTTCGAGAGAGCCATGAGACGATGGATGATGCCAGACTGGAGTAGAATGTAGGAATTGGTGCAACACCACTCCCATGGATTCGAAGCAATGCCTACGCAGTTCCCGATTTCTGGGGGTGGGAGGAAGCGGGTTTACTGGGTTTGCGAGTCCCAGACTAGTCACCATGGTTGGGGTGGCGCATGTCCGTCTGGATTCCCGGAATCCCCCAAAGTAATGCTGAGAGGTTTCAGCAGTAAAAAAAAAAGGCTCTTTACTTCTACCGGTTTGATGACCGCATAGGCCGCCACTTCTCCAGCCATCATGGACAGAGGGTTCGAGAACGAGATCGCAAAGGCTCTTTTAGTTAACCTGGGATATTAGAAGCCGTCTTTCACTGTCGCTCCGGCCACGATGGTAGGTCCTGTGAAGTGCAGCGGTGAGGTAGTTGTACAGGGTGTCACTCGGATTCCTGTCCACCTTGCTGTCAAAACTGTCTGCCTTGACGACGCCAAGGGCGATAATCTCGGACATCAGCACATTGGCTCAAGTCTCTGTTGGCTGGAGTGGCCTTGGAGTATCAGCTGGTAAAGGGCGACCTTGTTTGACGGAAGGGGGGCTTTGAGCGGCGTATTCTTCGGATGTTTTCAGTATTGAGAAGATCTTTTGAGGTGATATCTTCCTGAAAGTCCTGAATTTTTCTACATTTGCAAAGGACACATTCTTGGAAATTTCTCCTTTGTAGCTACAGTGGCCTCGTTTATCAATATCCCACTGGATACGTTTTGGGGGTCTATACGCGATGCGAAACTAAGTCCTGCCAAGCAAGAACGCAGCATTATTAGCATTCTTACAGTCCTGGTAAAACAGTGGTACAGGAGAACACCTTCTAGTGCGAACTAGTGCTATTTGAAGCTGCTGCGCAAAGTTTACGATTGCGTCGACGCGACCTTTCCTGTCGAAGTATCTACATTCATTGTAACCGGAATGCAGAAGCGCACTGACGAATCCGTAAACGGCTTTTTTGATAGCCTGCGCTGTGTCATCTGGCATGAATTTTATCCTCGGTCTTGGGTACCTGCCGACGGCTATCACTCTTGTACCCTGTTTATACATTCATAACAAAGCACGCAAAAATATGTTCACACAAAATATGCTGACCGACTGGATGGCCTCTGTATATAACAATATAATCTGCTAAAAAAACACGTTAGCATGCCAAATATCTGTCAGGCGTTCGTACGCGGTGGAGCGCCACATCGCATCACTTGATTCGCCGAGAAACGACACTTTAGTCCAATAAAGGGTGTAGAGTATTTTTGGCAGGCTATGTACAGTATTGCATGTCAGAAAGCATGGGGCCTTCAGCTGGACAGGTTACGTTAACCTGCGTTCTCCATACATTTCCGGATTCATTCATTTATCTAGGATGTAGCATTATTAGTGCAGTGCGCTGACTGCAATCACTGGAGGCCATAATAGATGACAGAACTACCGAGATCGATGCTTGCTTGCAAACTCTTCACCCTGTTCACTGCACAGCCGCTTGCTAGACTAGACTTAACTAGTCGTTTATGTCGTTGCGGCTCGTCGTTGATTAAGAGCTAATTAAAGGCCGCTGCCTACCTGCGCAGTTTTGCCAATTGATTAACGACCTTTTGGAATGCAATAACGTTCCATTAGCTGCACTAGGCTAATAATGGCGACCGAGTCATGCTGCTACAGCGTCCGCCCCTGCCGAGCTCAGCCCAGCGGTCTCTGTCATAGCTATTCGTATGTCTACACTGCAGTTCATCCTTTACGATCGCGCTCTGCACACGTTGACCAGGAATGATCGCAGCGGGCCTGTTCCTTGTTGCGATACATGCGCAGATGTTTATATATATATATATATATATATATATATAGATTATATATATATATATATATATATATATATATATATAATATGATATGCACATAGCACAGTAAACATGCCTTGCAAATTGTCGAGCATTAACGGTTTCACTGCGTTGGTATGTCTGCACTGCATCTAATAATAACAATAACAATATTAGCTGTAATTGTTAGGCATCAATCACACGTTACGGGTGACCGGTCAACGGACGGCTCTTCTACATCGGACACTCACAGGCGACAGCGGGTTTCTTTGCGCTTCTCTCGAAACAACCACAGTTCGCCGACAAGGTCATCGCAATGGCGGCCATGTGTCCATTCAGGTGAGGATTCGATGTGGGCACGATGCACCTTTCGGTCTAAACGCATATACTACTAACCAAGGTTACTATGTTGGGTTATAGCAGAAATGTGACCTAAATCCCCTTCTTGTCGTTAGCTCTATACTATTTGTCTCTGTCCTTTTTCTTCTTACTCTAACACTCGCTCTCTGTTTCTCTCTGTAAAGGCATAGGTGGAACTTTCGTGAGTAACGCATAACTGTTCATGAGCTTACTGCAGAAGGAAAGCTTATGAAAGCCTGAAGGATCTGAATGCTTCTGACACTAAAACACGCGATTCAAGTTATCACATAAACATGTCTGAGCTGATGAGTGCAAATGAATGAAAAGAAGAATCAAGAGCGTGCTCTACACCAGCTTACCACGTTAATGAGTAACACACTCTCATCTGATTTTGCAGACGCCTTTCATGCAATATCGGGCAACGGGAACAGCATGGAATTCTACGAGGGATTGCACATAACTACAAGGCGCTTAGGGTAAGACAATAACCGCCTTTCGGTTTTGTCCTAGAGGTATTTACTAATTATATATATATATATATATATATATATATATATATATATATATATATGAGCTTTATTGCTGCTCCGCGCTATACTAGAGAAAAAATGCTACATAATATAATAATAATATCAAATTCAAGTTTTTTTGGAGAAGTGTTGTACTATCAATACTAACAACGACAGTGTTTTTGTTGTTGTTGTTGTTGTTTCAAGTACTGCGAGAAGTCACTAGTGTTGCTATTGTTACTGCTCAACTAAAACAGCTAATAAATGGATTATTAAAGTAAAGTTATTATTATTATTATTATTATTATTATTATTACTATTTACCTGCTGTAAAACATCGCAGTCATCGTAAAATTGGCTTGTGTGTTTGTTCGTTTGACTTGATACGTGTTGCGTTTGGCTACGACTGCCAGTCCCTATTGCGAATACTCGGTGAGGTTCCGCCGTCCTCGAGCGCAGTGGGTATTTTGTGCTACTACGCGCCGAGTCTTTGCGACGCCCTGATGCATTTCGGGCTTGGCGAAGTTCCAAACCTCAATTCGGTACGAATAGTTACACAGTTATATGCCATACGGTTTATATGCACGATTTATCTATCGAGCAACTTATGCGGAATTATTTCAAGACATTTGCTGCCTTATATATATATATATATATATATATATATAATATATATATATATATATATATATATATATATATATATATATATATATATATATATATATATATATATATATGCGTCCGAATACTTGCACCTATTTACTTACCTACTTAGCTGTATCTTGAGGCCGATGCAATAATGATGGTACACTGTTGGCCGTGCGTATTTGCGCTGGCTCGCAAATGAGTTCTACAGTAGTCTAAGAAACTTACATCAATATACCAATCTTCCTGCTAGGATACCAGTGATTCTATTTTGTGTTGTGGTTGTTTCTTAAGTGCAATAGCGAATATGAGACTAATTATACTATGAATAACAATGATAAACGAGGGCTTTATTTTTGTGGGCATAGCTGGTTGACACCACTTACAGTAGAGAGAGCACAAGTACCACCATTCCAGTCAGAAAAAGAGTTTACGCTTCACTAACTGCTAGAGTAAAATGTATATCGATAACTTATCTATGGAGACAGAGTAAAAAAAACGAATATGCATTGGGCATTGCAGATGAAGTAGAGCACAAAACAATAGAGGACTAGGCATTGCAGACGAAGTAGAGTACAAAACAGTAGAGGTCTTCAAACAGAAAAATTCTAGGAGGTAATCAGGCATGGTGCAAGTTTTGCATTGGGGTTTTTAGAACATTTCAAAACAATCGCTTTAGTTTGCAAATGCGTACTGTACTATGAAGATATATACTTAATTTCTGAAACGGGCCAAATGGAACAACGCTTACCACTTTTTTTGGGAAGAACACAACATTTCCAGTGATTGTTCTAGCAATAAACAAACTTTAATTTCTTACAGAGTCGGCTAGAGGTTTATATGCAGTTCATTCCTGCGCCGACGTCCGTGAAGAACCTTTTGTTTTTAGGCCAGGTAAGCTTATTCCATATATATATATATATACATACATACATACATACATATACATTTTTCAAAATAGCAGTACCCGCACGAGAGATGTCGTGATTTCTGCAAAGAGAGCGCCATAGAATATTCTCAGAATTGGCCATTGTAACCGTTTTAAAAGCGACAAAGACAGAGCATACACATGGCACATAGCCTTTGTGGATTTTTGTACAAGGGCCTGTTTATTTAGCAGTGTATTTGGATTGTGTCTGAATTTGTGGACACAGTGACGTCGTAGTACAGTGCTTTACCAGAGCGCACTTTAACTAGCCGTAGCTCTCATCCAGCTTCTGGCAGACAGAGAACTTAGACTCGAAGTGTGCGTTCGGGCGTCCGATGGCACAGAGAACTTACTATGGGCGTCCGATGGCACAGAGAACTTGTGTGACTCGAAGTGTGCGCGTTCCTGCGTTCTATGGCAGATGTCGACCCGCTCGTGCAACGGTGACCATGAGGTGTACGACTTTGACTACGACGCTCTCAATTCTGGACTGGGCTCCGTCGCGTCGATGCTCTTCGGGCGAGAGACGAATCTCAAGCGGTACGGAACGCCCCGACCGCCCAAATTCTCGGCTGAAGACATTCGGTTACCCGTCAAGCTGTACTACGCTGCAGATGACGGTTACGCGACTCCTGACGTAAGCAAAACTTCCAAAAACAGCTCCTGGCTGCGCTAACACAACATTTGCTGTCCTAGTTGGTGCGGCCGTTATGACACTTTCTGGCCAACAGTTGCGCGTTAGCTTGAAGCGTTAAAGAGGGTTCCTCACACGAGATGACGCCATGCTATAAAACACTGTGACGCATTTTTCGTCGAGATGTCCTGCGCCTAGTACATACATGGCATCACTGCGCAGTGTTGCAATGTCTGCGCACACATTAAACCATGCATGTATGTGTTCATTGCGCGTATGGATATGATCACCAGATTGCCACAGAATTGCAGGTCGGCTAGATTACAACAAGAAATCCTGTGATATCGTTTTGAGTGTGAGAACTATGGGGTAGGTTTTTTTCTATTTGACTTTCTGGGAAGTTTATGAGAGTCATCAGTATTGTGTGCATTAAAAATTCCCACTTGTGTAAACGAAACTTCGTCTGTGAAGAGCACAATTGCAGGGAACTTAGCCGGGGTTTATTTTCTTTTGCAAAGACAAATTTAAAAACATTGAGGGTCGTGGGTTCTAATACGGGACCGGCCTATCTCAAATTAGCTTTGTTAAGTTACCATTTAGTCAAGTTGTAAATGCCGCAGTAGATCATCGTTGCCCATGACTAAAGAAAAAAAAAACCGTAAAAAGACAGACATTTCAATAAAGATATGGTGCATTATTATTGCATTGAGGGAAGGGTTGGGCAGAAAGAAGAACGAAAATGAGCCACGCAAAGGTGATGTTGATAGTATACGTGCAAATTATTTTAAGAAACCACATATTATTTAAGGACTCGTTTATCAAACGATGTCATTTCTCGCCTTTTCTCTTTATATATTAGAATATTTATTTATATAGCTTTGCTATGTTAGCACTTTGGAGTAGACAATTATTTCCGCGCGAGCATGTGGTCACGGGTTCTCTAACTTAGGACTGACCCAGTTCAACATTTTCTCGTTGAATCTCGAGCGACAGCCTCTGACGCAAGAATATATATATATATATATATATATATATATATATATATATATATATATATATATAATATTGATGATTTATAATCATTTACAATACGTTTGCACACTCGGCATCATATATATATATAGTTATTGCTTAGTTACTGCCTCCTTATTCACTATACATGGGTCTGTCGTTACTGTATGTAGGAAGTGCAGCGTTTGTCCGTCGAGCTGCCTGACTATCGGGGTTCATGGGACATGGGCCCAACATATGGACATTACGACCTCATCATGCCCACCTACAACAGTAGTCATGTTCTGGACGCGATCAGCTTCCTGGACTCGTTCGTGGACAACGATGACAACTGCGGCGTCCCGCCAAAGAGCTACTGAGAGCTACTGCAGTGATTCGATGCGCGCTGCTCAGCCTGACAGGCAGAAATACACCGGTAGAACAGACAGAAGAAAAGCTGTTCGGCGTCGAAAAGCCGCCCGCGTTGAAGTCGCTTTAGGCTTGTGTTAATGATGCATGTATTCGCATTCATAGAAATAACAACACATAAACACACACACACACAGCTACACACACAGTGCACGTTGTAGATGCCTAAACACCTAGTTGGTGATTTGCCAAACCTGTCATATATTGTTGTGTTTGTATTTAATGATTGTTACTAATAGAAAGTCAAAATAATAAACTACCTAGAATTAAAAACACTTTTTAAGGAGGTTGTTTTGAATTCTAGACCATCCTCGGTCCCCTACCGTGAGGTATATCTTCAATGCACCGAGGGCCGGACGTGTTGAGATATCTAGGGTTTCCCTAACAGTCTTTGTGGCAGCATGGCCGCTGACTAGATTTAAAACATTTTTTAAGGAGGTTGTTTTTAATTGTAGACTATCCTCCGTCCCCTACGGGCTTTTTAGGGAGGTTGTTTTTAATTGTAGACTATCCTCCGTCCCCTACGGGCTTGGAACTTAACCTGAGGTATATCTTCAATGCACCGAGAGCCGGACATGTTAAGATATCTAGGGTTTCCCTAACAGTCCTTGCGGCAGCATGGCCGCTGACACTCAGCGGTATGGTTAATCATCTATTCTCAATGAACATCGCTCAAAGAAAATTCGATCAACAACAGGGATCGTACCGGCGACACCCTTGAAGATAGCAACATATGTTTCTACTCGTATATATATATATATATATATATATATATATATATATATATATATATATATATATATATATATATATATATATATATATATATACACATATATGGTAAGTAGTAGTGTAACTAAGAGAGTGTCAGACAACGCGTTTCCGTCTGCGGGCAAGTAAAACTTAAGAATCTCACAACCTAGAAGCAACTTTGTTCGCAATTGTGTTCGAATTAGTGAGTGCCGGCAAAATGGCCAAAATAAGTGTGTCGGGCAGCTTTTATTTAGGATCCTGCTATAAGCACTGCTGATAAGTTTTCGTGTTTGGGGCACCCCAGTGCAGTCGGACGACCAGGACGCGCTCTGGAAGAACTTCAAGATGTGTTTAGCGAGTGCGTTCACATATCAGAAGATGTCCTCGTCAGTCTCAAAGGCGACTCTCTAAAGAGCTTCAGGTGACAGACCCTAACCTAAAAAGGCTTGTGCACGAAGATCTCGGGATAGTTGCGCACCGTTTTGTGCAAGGACAAGAGACAAGATCTACGGTAATATGGCAAAAAGGTTGACTTGGTGCAAAACTTTGCAAAAGGGTTTTGGGTATGCTTGGAGGTGGATCACTCCCGCTCCTCGCTACTGTAGCCCGAAGACCCAACGAGGGGCTCCCATGTGTCTATGGTATGCAACACCGCGGAGAGAGAGGCAGTAACACTGCGTGACAGTTACTTGCGCCAAAACGCACTGAACACATCACGGAACCGTCTAGCACGAACAGCTGCAAAGTCTCGTAGCAGAGACCAAACGGTGTCGCGAAGCGGTCATCCGTTCACGGCGACAATTAGCACGAAACTTAGTCATAGCTCTAGCGATACATGCACTAAATCTCGACAGACGCGCCGAAAAATCGTAATTGATCCGCAATCACGGCTCACAATACCATACAATTGATATCTAAATATAATTATCAATAGATAAAATCATAGATAAAGAGATCGTCATGAAATGCGCATTTGTCTGAATGTGTTGAGTTTGAGCGCTGCAAATGGTGGCAGGGTTATGTTTTTGAGGTATTAGGCGTGAAAGCTAATAAAAAGACTTCATTTTTTTGCGAATTCTCTTCTAAACGACCATGCCGCGTCTTTTGGCTGGTGTTATATTCAGAAGCTCTTTAGAAGAAGCAGACTTCTCACGAAAACGATGTGCCTAGTTTCGATATAGGAGGACTGAACATGGACGCAATTGCATGTTTTGTGCTTCTGTATCGGGCAGCAACACAAGTGTCACGGATTTTTGTGATATCATATCTACTCCAAAACAAAACTTCTCAGAGACCGTGTTCCATTGGCCAAAAAATATTTACTTTAACGCGAAGACGAGTGCTACTTTAACGAGCTCTACAAGTCCCTATGTCGCTTTTTAAATCTCCCTGGGAGACCCTATATATATATATATATATATATATATATATATATATATATAACTACTAAATACGTAGTACTGTTAATTTTGCAACGCACATGAAGAGACCGAAAGGGCGTCGACGTCAACAGAAAAATAAAACGTTGAAAAGGTTTGAGATATCGTACTTAACAATCACCAACTTACTATCAGAAAGATAGTTAAGGATTTGGAGATATCTTGTGGATCAGTTGCAATAGTCTTGACCAATATTTAATACGTCAGAAGACTGCCAGCAAAGTTTGTTTCAAAAATGTTGAATTTCCAGCAAACTAACGCCTATCAGGAAATGTCTGAATTGAACCTTCAGACGGTAGCAGAAGACCCTGGATTATTGCAGCAAGTGATTACAGAAAACGAATCATGGGTATATGATTTTGACATCTAAACTAAAGCCCACTCCTCTCAGTGGTGCTTCCAGAGGGTCTGTTGAATAAGGAAATCCAGACAGAACAGATCCAACATCAAGTTTTTTTTCACTGTTTTTTTTCGACTACAAGGGAATCATTTTCTACGAATTTTTCCGGAGGGCATGTCAAGATTGAGTGCATGCATAAATGACTTACTCCATTAGATAAATCACTCTTGCTCTTTTATGCATGCACTCAATCTCGACATGCCCTCTGAAAAATCACAATTACTCCGCAATTACGATGCTCTCGCAATTGCACATTTTGTGCTCCTATGTCGAGCAATATCACCAGTGTCACGCGTTTTAGTAATTTCACTCTTACTCCGAGACAAGACTTCTTAAGAACTTTGTTTTACTGGAAAAATATTTGCTTTAACGAGCTCTACAATTTCCTACATCGATATTTAAAAAATCCGGACACCCTATATATATATATATATATATATATATAAAGTTATCCGCGCTGTTACATTATATTTTAAAAAAATCCGAATACCCTATATATGTATATATATATATAAAGTTATCCGCGCAGTTACATTAAATGTCCGTATCTTTTTTGAATAAAGCATTTCGCCTTATTTAATGCGACAGTGAGGCCACTTATATTCGCGATACCGATGTGACTGACCGCACCCCGTTGTTTTCCCTAAATATGCGACTGCTACACAATAACTTGTTCGATAGGGAAGCTCACCATACCAGCGTGTTTGTAAGTATTCTGCTTCGTCTAAAAGTCACGCAATGTTGATTCCTAGCCGAAGGAAAATAGTCATACGTACACATATGCTCGTATCTACACATATATCATCCCATCGACCATCAGTCATCCAACGATGTCGTTTGAAAGCCTCTGAGTGCTATCTGCGCGGACGGCGGCGGCGCCATGACACTTAGTTCCATCATGAAAAGTGATGCTAGTGATGATGATAGTGGGGAGTCATGATGACGATTTGCCGGGAGACAAATTGAGCCATACGAGTCCTGCACACATCCCGCTACAGCTGCTTCCTTTTCCCGCCGGCGAGTGCGCAATTTCCCGCTATAGACCATCATGGCAACGACAACCAACCGAAAAAAAAAAATCCCAGACATAGATATCGCTGCCGTTAGCATCGGCCCCGTCTATGTGACCGATTGCACAATGATCCTATCATCTTACCGTTGTTTTGCTGTTATTGGTGATGATGTTGATGTTGTTGTTGTTGCTGCTGTTGCTGATAACCCTATTGTTGACCCATTTTTTTTGTTGGCCGCTGTATCTATGTATGTATAGGTTGATGAAAAAGTTCCTGCCGTGTTCCGCCTAAAGCAAAAACACGAATTCGCAAGAACATGCGAGTTTATTTAATCATTAGTACTGTCCTATGATCTTTCAATGGCATATGCCTACGACCAACCAGTCTTTGGATTCCTTTTTTGTGAAAGACTTGTTTTCTGGAGACGAAGAAATGTTGTACCTAACTTTGGACGTGCTCGCCGCACCGCAATTTTGCCAAACAAAACATTTAGAAGGGAGCAGATTAGGTGACAGTCTAGAGGTGCAAGGCCTGCGAAGTATGGTAGGTTACTTAACAGGTTCTCAGCCAAGGTAGTATATTTTTAAGCCTAGCGTCACTCGTGAAGTTACACGTTGTCTTGGCGAAAAACGACCCCTTTTCTACTCACTAGTTGTGGACGCGCTAAACATTCTTTTTTCCTGAACCCTTTGAAGTTTCTGGCAGTAGAGATCCGTGCTGGTCGTCTAATTCCTCTGACAAGTTTACAGGAAACGATGCCTCTGATATGCCACCAGCAAGACAACATAGCCTTATTTGAATAGAATGTTTGCTTGGGCTGACTCTGGGAACGGCGTCCTCGGGCCAGAATGTTTGCCTGCTTACATTCTCGTAGTAATCCGATTTTTCATCGCAGGCTACTAAACGATGCAAGAACGAAGTTTGACAGTGGCGATTGAGGGGAGAAGCGCAGATGCGCATACGTGGCGATTTGTTGGCGTTACTTAGTTTGCGAGGAGCCAACTTCTGACACAAGTGACACCGCTGAAGCTTCTTGACCATTGCGCTGCAAGCCACCGAAGCGACTGGATAATAAAACGTCAAGAACTTTTGCATCACGTATATATATATATATATATATATATATATTACTATCCTCAAAATTGTCTTCGCTTGATCAAATGCATCTATGTCATGTTTACTACTGCTAAAACAGATAACAAACGTCTAGAAGGTCTGGTTAGTTTTAAACGTGATCAGGGTAGGCGTGTTTTATATGTTTTCATACTTTGACATCAGAACAAAAAAACAGTGCATACAGGCGTCCGAGAACTTTCCCGAGGTGGCCGATATGAACCCGATTTTTTTTTCTATTAAACATCATCACGATTAACAAATTATATATGTGCGTCCGCGAGACAATCGGCCGATTGGCCCACGAAGCTCCAGGACTGCCTCAGAATAAAATACGTGACGGTGCTATTACAAAATGTATATACGTTAGTTGGCAACAATCACTCACTCTATTGTAGTTTTTGTCTATGCATTCGGACGCCACTAGTTAATGTAGTGTTTCCAGGGTTCACTCCACTCGATTTAATCGAGTAGCGGCGGCAGTGGATGGCACTGGTGCCGCGGCTTCCCTCTGCCTTCGTGGGCCTGGTTCTTCTTTTTTGGCGCCGGCCAAAGGGGCCGCTCTTCGGCTGACTCGTCTTCTACACTCTACCGCTATACTTGTTGGTAGGTGAGGTAGCCAAATTAGCGGAATCTTTTGGAGTTCGGGTTGCCGGGTCTCCCGCCGTAGGCCCCTACTTACTTCCAAGAGGCGTGGCTTAGGACAGGTACTCCTGCCGCTGCAGTGCCTTGCTTACATGTCAGGCATATAGCGCTGCTACTTGTGCCTTGAGCTAAAGTACCTCAAATACGCTGATGACTTTTTGGTATAATCAACTTGACGTTAGCAAGCTGTAGCTACTGCTTCTTTATGGAGCTCTACCAAAGGAAATACCTAAATTAGCTTGAAGTATGCAAATGTATTCTCCTATATGCAATACCAGTCACCTCCAGTGTCCGCGCGTGTATTCCCGTGCTTGCGACCATCCTTATAGAAAAAAGCCACTCTAGTGAGGCACTTTCCTGTGGCAATCTACGTAAGATACTGACGCTCTCGTCGACCTAGGCTACGGTGAGGTACCTGTTTTTCCACTTTTTTTAGGTTGTTTTTACTTCTAATACATTCTTCGTCTCCTACGGGCTTGGAATCGCCATCAGGCATATCATCAGTGCAACGAGGGCCGAACATGTTAAAATATTTAGGGTTTTGCCAACTTGTCGGAGCATGGCCGCTGACTCTCAGAAGCTGGTTTATCATCTATTCTCATTGAGCATCACTCAGAGAAAATTCGATCAACAACAGGGATAGAACCGGCCTGTCAATTAATGGGCCAGATTTAAGAGATAGTGGAATAACTATATACAGCATTTTAAATTGCTTTATCAAACTAGCCCTTCGGGGATCAATCAAGAGTGTGTTTAACGCACGCAATTATCATTCATAGGCCAAGACTACTAATCGCGAATGTTTGGGCAAGCATGGTGATCGACTACGATATATACCCTAATGAACTTCCCAACAGATTAAATAAATAATCGTACCACACTTCTGGGCAGAGCTTTTTCAGAACAGTTTTAGAGCTATCAGTAGACTTTCCAGCAAGCATCCGCTCGAGGATAAAGTTCTAACACTACGGAGTACCGGAACACAACGCCACTGCGATACGGGTTCACATAGACGCTATCTTCAAGGATCGATGGATTGGCCGAAGCGGGCTCATTTCTTGGCCGCCACGATCGTCCGACCTATCAAATCTTGGCTTAACAAAGTGCGTTCTTTAATAAATCGGTATTTTGTGACAAAATCTGGTCACCAGAAGATTTGCCGCTGCTGAGACTGTTCGAGAGGTGCCAAACATATTTAGAAGTGAAACAAAACCTTTGCAATTGTTTCAGATTCAACATATCCACCACAATAAATTAATTATCCTACAACCAGAATTGTTTCACCATCGAGTTGGCATCAACTTGATTTTTACGCAGTCAGGCTACCTAGGGAAGGGACCAGAGAACAGGATGCGGCGTGGTATTTTCCACAGTGTGCTTCGCATCTAGAGCACCTGCAATGGTCATTTGGTTCATGGAAGTCCCGCACGATACATAGTTTATGAGGAAAGCCGTGTACGGCATGGCGGGTTACGACATGACGGTTGTAACGATACGCCCCTCTCCATTCGTTACGTGTCATAGCTCCACTTTCGAAGAATTTATCATCGATATTCGCGAGCTTTATCTCCCAACATTCGAGGTTGTCCTCGAAAGGCGTTGTCGCCGACAGATCGAAGCGGTGCCGCAGATTTTCGGTGAACAGCGGTGTGTCTGCTAAGAGATATACTAGGCGGTTCCGGGTCGAGATGTGTAATCCCAGAGCCCTCTTGAGAAAGGAGGCCTTAACACGGTTAAGCTGTTCGAGGTTCTGCACCGTGAGGTCCTCCCAGAAGACACGTATCCCATACGACGCGATCGGGGCTTTTTTGAAATCGAACAGCCTCAAGGCGGTTCTGAGTGACAGGAGCTGTGGCGATTTTATTGCCCAAACGGCGGTCACTGCCTTCCTGCACCTCTCGGCGACGTGTGCGGTGAAGCTGCGGCCGTTGTAAGAAAACAGTAGCCCCAGGTATGGACACCTATTTACGTAAGCGAGCGGTACACTGGCGTATCGCAAGGTGTCGGTGCCAGTGATCCTGCCGCCCCTCCTGAATTTCATTGCTTCTGGATTTTTCTGGTTTACCGTTAGACCCAAAGCATTTACAGCGACGTGAAGACGGGCTAAGGCTTGCTGTACCTGAAACCTGCTTGGACCATATATGACCAAGTCGTCCGCGTACAAGATAACTTTGACTAGATTTCTCGGGCCTCTTATTTGGGCGGGCAGGTCTTTCAGTAGGATAGAGAACAGGAGAGGGCTCAGATTGTCACCCTGAGCTAGGCCTGTTGTCTGGGCAAAAGGTTCGAGTTCGGCGATACCATCATCGATCGCTATTCTGTTCTCCTGTAGGATGGCCGCGAGAAGGTTGAACTTTGACTGGCACTCCAACCTCTGCCAACGTGCGTAAGACCATGTCTCTAGGCGCCGAATCAAATGCTGTCTTGAAATCGACGAAGACTGCATACAGTGGGTTCATCGCTATGGCTAACGCCCTCTTAACGTCCTCCATCAGAATCGTACAGGCGGTTTCTGTCGAGCGATCTCTGCGGAATCCATGCTGCTCGGTCGGGATGGCTCCTACGCCCTCCAGGTAGTCACGCAGTCTCCATGTCAGCAGACAAGAGAGTAGCTTATAGCATACGCTCTTCTTTGCGATGCCTCGCCAAGATGACGGTAGGGCCGGATTTACAAAAGGTGCGCTTGCGAGATATCAGATGCAGAGGCAAAAGGGTCGTTCTAAGTACTATTCGCAAAAATCCAGACCCAATAATTTTAGCACAAGGGTATGGTGGTTTGATATGTGGCATGGTAAGATCTAACCTGTTTTCATTAGTCTGTTTGATCTGTTTTGGCAAATTGTGCTCGGCTGGTACGTTTTTCTGCTGTAGGAAGCGCAGGTAAATCTAGTTAGAGAATGCTATTTTCTGGCTAAAAGGCAGAGACGAAGTGCTGGCATATAGTGTGTATTCTTTTGATTGCTGCTCTAAGCGCCCATGATATATGGTTAAAGGGTGACATGTGTATTTAGGTATACATATCAAGCAAAAATTATATCTATCTGTTTCGTTAGTGGGAAGATAATGGCACGTTTCTGGGGTCCAAGCAGTTATTATCATTGACTTCCTAGACAAGGGTAAGGCAGGCACAGGAGCATAGTCTTCCACAGTTCTGAACTGTGTTTACAAGCAGTGCACAAGAAACGGTCAAGATTGGCGCGCCAAAAGCAAAACGACAACGCGTCGGCTCACACTTCCTTCTATAATTGCAAGAATCTGTGTTTGAATTGCTGCCTAATTCTACCCCATTTCCAGATTTAGCCTTTTGTAACTTCCTCCGATCGCCGCATCTCAAGATCTAGCCCGAGGGGAAGAGGTTTTCGTCCGCTGCCATCGCTTCGGTGCGCAGTTTATAAGCCTCAAAGCTTCTACTGCTAGAATAGAAGAGCTTGTTGAGAAAAAGAGTACGCATATATATATATATATATATATATATATATATATATATATATATATATAGTGGTATGGGAGGACTTGCCGTCGATAATGTCCGAACTGGATGCAGATTAGATTGTGCGTGTTTGTGGGGCCTATTCCATTTGCCTGGCGTATGTCTTATAGCAGTCACTGTAAAGCCATAAAAGCACGCCGTTATCTGCCTTTCCTAATTCTCTCTTCTACAAGCCTGCCTTTTCATTTTTCTCTTTGTTTTTTAATACGTCTATTTTTTTAGAATTGCCGGGTCAATCAACGTGGGGTGACACAATAAACAAGCTCTTGGCATTATTTATACCCACTATATACAATATTAGTTAGCTTCCAACCGACGACTCATCTCCACCACGCCGTCTCGCCGATGCTACCTCTTCCTCGTCTCCCTCGTTTTCTTTCTCTCTTTGCGTTCAGTATGTTTACAACTCTACTTGCTACCTAGAGCGAATTGCAGTCATCAAACTTATCTTAGCGTCGTTTGCTCGGTTAGCCGAAATAACCGTACTGGCCACTCGATCTATCTCTGCTTGTAAACTGAAGCCCGACAAGCAGGTTTGTGTCACTTAGTCAAGTAAGTGGACGACACTCGCCACCCTCGTCAGTCGCAAGCCGCCCGCATCGATCAGTGGATAGCCCGTGGTGTTGCGGTTTCAGGCTCGACTGCGCCAACGTCAGCATCGTCGCGGCGGGAGGGAGGGCGAATATGCAAAGGTAGGCCGCCCTTCGGCCAAACCACACGTGCCGCCGGGTCCAGCCATACCGGACCAGGCCAGTCAGCCCCCCTCAGCAGCAGGACAAACGACTCAACTGCAAATAGAAGGGAGGTCGCGTATGTGCCTGCTTACGGCTGCACCTTTTCCTGCCGTGGAAGGTCTTCCTTCGTATCTTTTTCCTTTCGTGTCAGGTGACCCGAAACAGTCGGGCCTGTTTTCAGAAGACTAGCACAGAAAGTGTTTTGGGTTCGTCATTTTGTCTCTTTCCTTCTTCAATTGTTCAGTTTGTTTCTTGTTCTGCCTTGATCCGACTTATTGCTCTCCCTCTGCTCCGGCGGCTCTTCTTCGTCTTTTTTCTGACCTGCCCGCTAGAATTTGCGAGACACTTGGTATCTATTGTTTGCCGGTTGTCGGTTGCTGGCGATACTCTGGGTGTGTTTTGACCACCCATCAGCAAAAGAGACTCAAATTTAGCACCGCTATTAAGCACGGTCACTTACCGCTTAATCTGCTGAGGACGGTAAAATCGTGTGACCTTGGAAAAAAACGTGCAAACTTTCGCGCGTTACCGTTGTCGTCGACTTTATTATCGTCGCCTTCCTAAACGTTGCCTAGCTTGCACAGGAATTATCGATGTGTCTGGCGTCCTCGCGTCTAATAGTTCGATGACGGGACGTGTAAACTCATTATACAAAGGGTCTCCCAGGAAGATTTAAAAAGCGACATAGAGAATTGTAAAGCTAGTTAAAAAAAAATTATTTTTCAGTGGAACCTAGTCTCTGAACAGCCTGGTTTCGGAGTGAGAGTGATATATCTAACATCCGTGGCACAGGTGTTGTTGTTCGACACAGAAGCACAAAATATGCGAAACATTTGCGCTCTTCCTTTCTATTAGCAAAATGATTTCTCGTCGAGTTTGACTCACGGGTTTGAACGAGATTATCCAGATACCCTGTACAAGGAAACGAATACGCTTGCATGTATGTATACATCTTGACCACACGTGATGATACTATGTACGCCCATAGAAATATAGAACTCCCTCCCCTTTTCTCTTGGGAGATATTATACGAACTGACAACACAACATAAAATAGAGGAAATATTAATCAAAATATAAATCTGTAAAAATGATTTTATTACTAGTCATATGCACTGACGCTGGGTTTAAGTAGACATACATGAATATATAGGTTCACATGTAGCCATACATAAACTGTTTGTTTATTTACATTTCTTGCAAGATAATTGCACACATTAATTTCAAGCACCATTAAGCACATAGCTTGTTCGGAGCCTCTTTTATGAGATAACAATGTATAATTTATATATGGCATTTTCACCTATTTACAATATTTGCAACATAGTTGTATTTTTTTATCACTTTTAACCGGATACCAAAATTTCAAGATAATGCTCTTTGAGATCGTATTTGAAATTGAGCAGGGACATTGTCTGCCTGACGGAGGCCGGTACTTTGTTCCAGTAGGAGGCCCCAATGTTTCTATTGTTTCTGATTGATAGCTTTGACTGGTTGGAGTTGGCGTGCGACAGAGTAGGCAATTTTGATGCGTTACCTCTTGAAGATATGTTGCCAGACCATTTAAGTTTGAATGGTTGTTGTCAGTGCTCGTTTTTGGAGTCGGTGAAGCGGCCTGAGAAGACGCATCTGTGTTAAGCCATAATCTTCTACAGCGTAAATCAGGTGACTATGCACGTAGACAAAACACATCGTCATCAGGCAGCTTTGGGGAAGAATTCGTCGACTTATATATATATATATATATATATTGATGTCCACCTATATGGTTAGTTTATACTAATCTATATTGCAGCTTTTCTTCAACACTCTTGTCAGCGGTATCGCTCTTATACACTCTAGAAGATTATACGGATCACACAATTCTCCACATAGCTTAAATTCACAATCGGTCGTTATGTCGTGTATATAACTTCATGTAAGGTTCATATCTTGCAATCCCAAAGTTTTCACCTATTTTTACAACATGGACCGTTTCAGTAGTTAGTGGTCATCGTTCCAGTCTCATTAAGACGCTAATTATCATCCGCAAGCTTGTATTCCCACTCAGCAAGATTGTTGAACGCCTCCATTTTCGGTAAGGCATACGTTCTTCTGAAGCCCTCCACAGAATGTGGCGTCAAGGCCAACAAATAGAAAAGTCGGTTGCGGATATCGCGGTGGTCTATGCTCTGGGATACTATGCGAAATTTCATCGATTTAGTTTTAGATGCATTTATGACCAAAGAATTAAGGTCAATATACTTTCACCGTTATACAAGCTATTCTTGCAGGTGAAATCGGCTCCGGGACTAGAGAACAAGGTCATCGGCATACATAAGTGTACTTACTGGATTTTGTCCAGCGACACAGGTGCGTGCTGGGAAGCGCTCGTTATTTTCTAAGAAATCTTCAAGTCGACGCGTTATCAATGTAGGTAGAATTTTGTAAATGAGACGTTTGTTGCTATGTCACGGTACAATGTAGGTGTCAAGGGAACCGTTCAGTATCACACTTAAGAGACTCCCTTTTTATTCTGTGGGCAAGTAGGACGTCTTTAGAATTTCGCTGAAGAAAGCAGTGGGGCAAGGAGCCAGAAAAACCGCCTGTGGCAGATGTTCATTCCGGCGGAGGTCTGGACCCGCAGCTTTTCTTGGGGACACCTCCATTATCGCATCCACCACCTACGAAATAGCATCAGGGCGAGCCAGCTCCTGGGGTTTTCTTCCTCGGTTACCCTGTATGACCTATATGGAGGCATACATCGGGGTATAACTAGGAACCGTACAAAGACTGGCGAATATTTGTCAAAAATGACTATCTTGCCTTTCAAGTGATACTGGACATGCTATTGGGCACCGCCTATCCGTATACGTTTTATAAAGCTGACTGGCGTATACGGGAATCATTACCGGGCGACTTTTTTTCTAGGACCGAGCAAGATGGCTTAGTGGCAAAGCATTAATTCGCCTTGCATTCGGGAGGCCTGGGTTTGAGACCCAGATCGGCCACTCTTAAATTCGCCTTCATGGTTCCCAACTTAGACAAGGTGAATGTTGGAGTGGAATAGAAATCGGCCATGCTATGAACATATCGTACACGGGCATTAGCCTTACGGAGCCACTAAAAAATATACGTCTAAATCATACAGTGTTTTAGAGATTGGCATTCTTTTAAATATCAACGTTTTTTTCTGAGTTTGCTTGGTCGGGGGAGAACACTGTTTTCATTCATTTATTAATGACCTTTGTTAGGTATATAGTCAAATACGAAGCACGCTGTGCAGTATAATATTTTGTATTTATGCTGCCTAGACTTGGAAATTCAGGGGGCTGGGGACGGGTAGAACCTCTTGCGAGAGCTTCAGTGAGCGGGTGCATAATGTATATAAGTAAAAAATAATAAATAGGTGTCCGCTGGAGTGCGAGTGCAAATATTTATATATATACAGGTAGTTCAATAAGTTCTTAGAATGAAAACCAAGAATTTTCCAAATCATGTTTTTAAATTTATCTTATTAGATATACTCCCCGAGATGCTCAATACACTTTTCCCACCAAGATTTCAGAGCTTTTATACCTTTTAAGTAGAATTCCGCGTTTTTAGACTGAAAATAGGCATTGACAGCAGCCTTAACCTCTTCATTGCTGGAAAAACGCTTTCCACCGAGACTATTCTTCAAATGTCCGAAGAGGAAATAATCAGAGGGAGCCAGGTCTGGAGAATAGGAAGGTTGTTCAATAAGTTCGAACCTCAGTTGGGCCAGTTTTGCCGATGCTTGCCGAGACTTGTGTGCAGGAGCATTGTCCTGGTGAAACAGGACAACCTTCTTCTGCAAAGCGGGCCGTTTTACGATGAGTTCTTGCTAAAGGCAGTCTAACAGTCTTGCCTAATATTCTCCTGTGATCGTTTTACCGCTCTCAAGGTAGTCGACCAGCGTTATTCTACGTTGGTCTTAAAAAACTGTAGCCATCACCTTTCCGGTCAATGCCGTTGTCCGCACCCTCTTCGGAGGTCCTTCATCAGGTGCACACCATTGGCAAGATGCTTCTTGGGTCTCGGGAGTGTAGTGATGGACCCAGCTTTCATCGACGGTCATGAATCTGCGCCAAAAATCCGACGGATTTTTCGACATCTTGGCCAAATTTCGCTGTGAAGCGAAAACAGGCGCGTTTTTTTTGGCCTTGGTTGAGCAAATTCGGCAGCCATTTTTCTCTGAGCTCTTTCATCTTCAAGTTTTCGTGCAGGATGAAATGCACACTACCCAAACTGATCCCCAAGGCCTCCGCTATCTCCCTAATGTTCACTCGCTTATCTGCGGCAACGATTTTCCACGTTTTCCTAATCAGTTGCCGTTTTTGGGCGTTTTGAACGTAGTTCATCCCGGTGCTCCTGCGACCTCTTTTAACTCATTAATCCAGTTGGAAACAGTGGCAAAACATGGCGCAGAGTCACCGTACACCTCGTCTAACTCAGTTTTCACTTGGGTCGCATTCCAACCTTTGAAATAAAATGCTTGATAACCACTCGAAACTCTTTTTTCTCCATTTTTTAAAATCACGCCGATACGTTGCACGGAAAAAGCGATCAAACGAAATCGCAACGGCCAATCACCATAATATTGTGACTGCTGGCAGTCGAAAAGTTGCAGTTCCTAATAGCGGTAAAAGCGCGCCAAAATTCGAATTCTAAAAAGCTCATTCTAAGAACTTATTGAACTACCTGTATATATATATATATATATATATATATATATATATATGAGTAACAGGTTGACACTCCGGGCCACTAGTCAGAAACCCGCTTATGACAAGGAGAAGAGACACAAAAGCTCCAGAGCGTTACATGTGCTTCCTGGTATTGCTGGACGTAAATAATGCGTTAAGCGGTGCAAACTGGGGGGTGGGGCGGGGGTAATACTGAATGGCGTCGAGAAAACAGGACTAACGGCCTACCCCCGGGGGTCTAATAACCTTGTATTTAAACTAGCGGAGTGTAAGCCATAACGCTGGGGGGGATTACGCGATAACTGCAGGTGTGCCACAAGGCTGGCTCTGTGGTAGAAACTACTTTGTGGAATATAGCGTACCACGGCGTGCTAGAGATAACCAGGTCTCACGAGGTCGAACTCGTCGCCTACACAGTCGGGAACACTGTCCATGTGGGTAGCTGCCCTGATTCAGCTGACCAAGCAGCATGCTCGAAATGCTGCGGTACGGCCCACGTTGATTTTGTAACGAACGGAAAACGCTCCACGTAGCGGGAAAGTTAGCCAAACGAATACCATACACCGGGGAGCCCACGTAAAATAAGCGTCGTTTCCTAGCGTCTGTCCCTGACCCTAATCTCCTCTACAGGTTTGTTTTTTGTGGGGATCCGTGGCACTGAAAACTAAGAGAATTAGGGAAACGCTGCGCAAGACGCAGAGGGTGCGGGCGGGAGTTACTAAAGCGTATAGTACGACGCCCAGCTACGTTGTGCTGGTACAATTATTTTATATCAAACCAAGCAGTCTAAGGAGTCAGCACTTCGTTTGTTTTAAGACTGCGGCTTGCACGGACCGCAATATCGGATTGTTCGCATGGAAGATCACCAGATTCTCTGGCAAGATTGAGCACTCGTATGATATCTTTATCATGTTGCCTGGCGTGTACCTTACTTTACCTGAGCGTCTCCATTCCGTCGCTTGCACAGTCAACGATTTCGTTTCCAAAGCAGAAACACCATAAATAACTAGAAGAGACCTCACGTTTCTGCATTTACTTCCGTCAGTAGATACCCGCCCTGTCTCACTGCTTAAGCCGAGTCGCGCGTGTTTTTACACACTTCTTATCTTCGTTCTGTCCTCTACTGACTCACGTCCCAGCGTCTAGTTTAAATGCTATGCACTAATGAAAGCAGGGCTGGCATGTTTTGCATAGAACTAGCTAATGGTCGGCTGCTCTATTATCCCAAAAAAAGAAGATTATTCTCCGTATGAAGCATGTCTTTAGATTCAAACAGAAAACCATCTTGTCGCTATAGGCGTCCTACATAGTACACTACAAGAGCGACATATATGCGTGGTCTGCTCTCAAATAAAACACGCGAGCCTAATATAATTATAGGTCAATTTACGCGCCGCCAGACCTCATTTCACGTTGCGAAATTTAAGAGCCGCGCGCACAAAGATTTCGCCCATCATGCGACGCAAAAAACGCGAATTAAACAGCATTTGTGTGGATAATAAGATGCGCTTGCTTGAGAAGCATTTGTTTGGCTAAGCTTCCATCATAGAACTGCTTAGAAACAGCTAGTCTACAGACGGCATGTATAGTTAGTTGTCATATTTGTATACCACCACGCTCTTGTCTCGACCACGATCACGGGTCAACGACCTGATTGGTCACATTACGGAGCCCTTCATTTTCCTGAGTAGGGCCGGACAGCCATGCTTAGAGGCGAGGTATGGCACAACAACTTCATGGCGGAGCTATACGGGTCCCAGGATGACTTTAGGAACCGTTGAAGGGGGTGAAAGAGAAGTTTAGATTTCTCTCGGCTAGATGGTAGCGCCTAAGGAGGCCTCTTGGCGAATGCTGTGCAATTTCTATTACGTACGTTTGGAACGGGTAAATAAAACAAGCCAAATTGTGTATTTAAAATAGGCCAATTATATATTTAGAAGAGATCTAAATATATATTTCACAATTCGAAGTTTATATACATTTGAGTGTACCCATCAGTGACGGGATAATAGGATCAATTTAAGTCACACCTATTATCCCGTCAATGATGTGTACACTAATCAGCTTAAATTGACACTCACATAGAGAACAACAAAAGTAGTTTCATTCCGGTTGCCACTGTTACCAGTGGTAACTGTACTATATTTAACTTACTACAATATTAAATATGTAAATATGTGAAATAACATACCGTTGTAAATATGTGTGTAATCAAAAAATGATCTTGTTTAAAACATCTATATATATATACCCTCGAAAAGCTCTATCGGCTCAGTGGTGTACCACTATCATGTGCAAGAGTCGGACATCCGGTACCTTAGACATGACACTGTAGATTAACGCCTCTAAAGCTAAACATAAGAAAGGAAAACCAGTAGGGTGCCCTTTTATTCGCCATTTGTACAATGACCTCCATATGACTTGTTTTTCCTCGAGCTTGACATCCACGTCGGTGGCATCAAAGGGCTCTGAAAGCTGAAGTACTGTCATTATAGATGCATCAGGCTAGTGAGTAAAACAGGAATATATATATATATATATATATATATATATATATATATATATATATATATATATATATATATATATTTATAAGCACAATATTGTTCGACTTTTAGAGGTTTCGTGTGCCTTCGAATACAAGTCTAAATCAATTTATTTAAAAGAATGGGACATATGTTTAGCTAATATAAGCTAATTTTAAAACATTAATTAGGCCAATTTTATTCTTATGTCCTTCACACAAACGGAAGGCGTCCTTTCGGGCATTCCATGGTTCCCATAACGTTCCCCAGGTTTATCTTAAAATATACTGATGACTGGTACGTCTTGCGACTTTCTTTAAATTCTCTGTATAATAATAATAGTACTACTAATTGTTTTTTTGTAATACTAGTATTAGTGTTACCAAGTCATATGCCATGCTCTCTAATTAGAGACTTACTGAGCAATTAGCTATATAAGCACGGGCAAGCAGAGTTTTGTCGATATACATGATCGAAAATAATTGTTCTGATACGTGTCCTAGAACTCACATCTAACGAAAACGACCGGCATTCATTACCCACTCTCTTGAGAAAACGTGAATTTGTATCACTCACTTCAGTCTACCTAAAGTAAAAACTTTGACGGTAGTATCGAAGAAATCCCGTCGTTACCATAGAAGCATTTCAATAAACAATTTAATGTTGAAGATATATATATATAGAGATATTAATAACTAAGATATATATATATATATGGTAATATAGATATATATATATATATATAGATAAGATATATATATATATCTTATATATATATAATATCTATATATATATAATATATTATATATATTATATATTATATATATATATATAATCCTGTCGTTGGCGCTCCTCATTGCTGTTGCCATGCAACATTTTTTCGAAATTCTGCTTTGTTATGGTCGGAGCTGTCGAAGCAGTATTTCGAAAATCGACAGCTCTCGCCACAAATATCCAGCCGTATATTGCATCATACGGCAACAGGAACACCTAACATTTTTTCGCTTTACTCGACAAACGGCATTGTGGTGGTTCACTTAGCGATCGAAGCGAGTTGAAACAAGTGACAGACGCTAACATGTAATCTTGCACGCGAGAGACAATTCCAGGCGCGGATTATTCGGTGGAACGGCGCGCGAGAACGGTTAATCGCAATTCGAAATGCGCGCGTACCGAAAGCGCTGGCTGAAGGCTGGATGTAGTCGTCACCAGCGCAGTCCGTTAACGGCACGCTGTATAGATGTAACGTTCAGTCCCGTGTGGCGACTAGATACGGCGTCGCGACCATGCCGCAGCAGCAGTAGCAAAATTGTGACTGATTTGCTGGCTGGCTGCCAGCATATTGGGTACATACAGACACATTCAGACATACATACATATTTGTTTTTATGTACCCAATACCAACAAACAGACCGCGCCGCATGCATTGCAGACGAGATTCGCAACGAAGGCCGAGCGCGATCGAACGAGAAGACCACGCATAAGAACAACAACAACAACAGTAACAGTGTTCGAGCAAGGAGTAGGTTTCGTGCAGTGTGTTCGGCCAAACCTACGGAACCTTTCGAAAGATAACGGGTGTCGTTCGCGCACACACGTGAAAGATGGTCGCGTAGCATCGCGTGGAATCGAGTTGAGTAACGAAACACATCATCTTTCTCTCTCTGTCTCTAACTCTCTCGCTCGATCTCTCTCTCTTTCTCTTGGATAAGGCGGGAAACCTAACCACTGCATTGAGTGTGCCTGTGTGAAGATATATACATATATATATATATATATATATATATATATATATATATATATATATATATATATGTCACAGTGAAGGCACGTAGAAACGTAGGCAGAGCGTATAGACAGGCGCAGTGGTTCTATGCGCGGGCGCGTTTGCAGACAACATTCGAGAGTCTTCGCCGTCGTCGTCGTTGTTGTTGTAACTCGTCGTTAGAGTAAACAGTAACAACACTCAATAACAACAAATAGTACCTAGACAGTACATGTAATGCACCTTACAGACTTCAGAAGCAGCAGCAGCAGTAGCCTTCCAGCTGTATATGTAAGCTGATCGTGATGCAGATACAACAGTTTGTCAACTCTGTGTGACACTGTGTGAATTCGGACACCACCGGAAGGAAGAAGTAGTGTCTCGCATTTGTTCTGTCCCGTGTTACATTACATTCGAGTTCTGCTGAATTGAGTACAAAAAAATTAGAGTGATAGAGTAGCACATTTTTATTCAAAGCTTCTTTTCGTCAAGGCTGGAGCCGTCCGCACATTTGATTCGGTGTATTCGATTCGGCACTGAGTATTCTCGGTTCGTGTCATATCCTCGTTCGTCCGTGTAACTGATTGCTTCAAAATCTTATATTTTGTGCTAGTCCGATGTCGGAAAAAGCCTATGGAAGATGAACATGGCTGTGGTTGCTGTCCTGTGTGCTACTCATAGTAGTAGTAGTAGTAGTTAGTAAAAAAAAAACATTAGCACCTCACTAAAGGTCTGTTAGGAATGAAAACATCTCACATGTGATGACGAGCAACAGAAATCATTTCTGTCATTAGAATGTAATACCTAGTTGATTCACCATTGAATCAATACCATGATTATGATACAAATCAAGTTTCCATTGGTAATGTAGTTTTTCAAGGGATGCGATGCTTACTGGCTTGGCGTATGCTCTATGTAATTTAAATGCTTATACTATATATATATATATATATATGTGACAGTACTGCGACAACCCCCGGCAAGGAGGATGCAAAGAACGCGGCTAAATTTTTGTGGGTTTGTAAGTACTACATTGCCATGGATTTAACAACGACGCCAGTCGTGTGCATCATGTCTTTTGCCAGTTAATCCCTCTAAATATATATATATATATATATATATATATATATAAGTACTTAAAGTACCCGTTAACCAATAATTGTACCAACGGCGACAATCGCGGGACTTCATATGTACTAGTGACAAGCCAGCCAGCTTTGCTAACGCACAACAAGCTTTATATTTTCGGAGGAATTGTTCCTGAATTATCTATTATATTATGTGGTGCCGGTGATACGACCCGCCCTCCATTTTCATGAGTGAAATAATCGATTATGTCTTATCCGTCTCGACAACCGAAGTTTCGTTCATACGAGCTGTGACACGTCCTGAAAATGCGTTGCAAATGTGTTCTGGTGAAGAAATATATATATATATATATATATATATATATATATGGGAGGCTCGCCGCTCGTTCTCTTGCCGAGTTCGGGAAAATTTCAATACAATTAATATTGGATCACATTTTGGTGTTGATACACAATTTAAATTACATTCTTAAATATTGTTTTGGGCGTAAATGGCATATCAGCTTTTGCGCAAACATTGTGTTTCTTAACTAGTACTTTCACTAGTGCGTAATACATCTTTCGGCGAGTAACAGCCGATCCTTACACGGTTAGGCACATCTATTGTAATTTAGCATAACTAAGCTAATTGCGTCTAGCTAGCAAGTAGCAATGAGTCGTATCGTCTTGTGAGCGTCTAGCGTTAGACAAACATTTGCTGACAAAAATGGGCGATATTTGTTGTGGCGTCTTTCTCTTCACAGGTGCGGCTGTGTCTGCGATGCTGCGTCTGCCCAGCCTTGTACTTTCGTCGACTAAACTGCCAGTGGGCATCCGAAGTTTGAGCTCGCTGCTGAAGGTCTTGAGCGATATGCCTACCACGAACGACACCGCAGAAAGACTGCGACAGCATCGCATACAGAAACAGAAAAACCGAAAGACCGATGTGACTATAGCGAAAGGGACCGCCTCGCACATCGACGTGCAGGTTCTAGGCAACGGCGGCCATGGAGTGCCAAGCTGCGTCTACGTGTTCACGCCGACTGCGCGCTATCTCTTCAACTGTGGCGAGGGAACGCAGAAGCTGTGCCAGGAGAATAAAGTCAAGATGCATAAGTTTGGCAATCTGTTCTTTACGTCGCCGACGTGGCGGAATCTCGGCGGGCTTATGGGCTTCGCGCTTACGGTGCAGGATCAGGGCGTGCCCGAGCTGCAGCTGCATGGCCACAAGCACATCATTGATCTCTTCGAAATGACGCGCAACTTTTCGAAAATACATTTGGTTCAAATCGGCATGCATCCGAAGCTCGAGTTTGACGATGACGTCATGAAGGTGAAGTACGTCATCCTCAAAAAGGCGACCGGTGGCGATGGACAGGCCAAACGTAGCCACTTCGACGACGACACGATACCAGATAGTGCAGTCGTCTGCTACCTTTGTGAGCCTCATCCGAAGCCGGGTCGATTGAAGCTGGAGGACTGCGTCAATGCCGGCGTGCCGCCTGGACCTCTGTTCTCCAAGCTGAAGGCGGGAGAAGAGGTGACACTAGAGGATGGGCGAATAGTGAAGCCTGCCGATGTCGTGTCAGTTGCTGAGTACACTCCGGCATTCATCGTGCTGGAGTGTCCGTCCGAAGACTATGTCGACTCGCTTCTCGAGGCAACGGAGCTTCAACCTTATCAGCTTGATTGTGAGAGCCCTTCAGCGTCCAAGACGTTAGCCCTAATTGTGCACATGACTCCAAAAGATGTGTACGACTCGAAACCGTATCAGGCATTCATTAAGAAATTCCCTGAAAGCACAACCCACATCCACCTGTGCGAGGACAACTGCAACGAGTCAAGTGTGGCGTCGTTTCGGGCCCAGTATCGGCTTAACCTGATTCACAACGATGTGTTTCCCTGTCTGCCAAGGTCGACACAGGGTGGTGTGGCCTGCCTGGCGAAATACGCTGTGCGCCCGCCTGGTGGTCTTCAGCCTGAGTCGGCCATACAAATAATACCTGAAGAGTACATCGAAGAGGCAAAGCAGTCACCGGGCTTTGAAGAGGCTTACAACCAACTACAGGCAAATCTAGCTAGTACTGTGATCGACGACACCAGGGAGTACCCCGCGGTTACGTTTCTCGGAACTGGAAGTGCGATTCCCAGCAAGGATCGAAACGTTTCCGGCATACTAGTGGCTACTCAACCGGATTGCTATATTCTGTTGGACTGTGGAGAGGGAACTTGGGCTCAACTTGTCCGACATTTCGGAGCTCAAGAGGCCGAGAAGATTCTTCGTCACCTGCAGGCAGTGTACGTTTCGCACATGCATGCTGATCACCATCTTGGGCTAATCTCCATCCTTAAGAATCGCGCAGCGCTTGGCATCTCAGACAAACTACGTGTCATCGGTCCGACGAGACTGCCCCGCCTGGCTTGATTCGTACGGCTCCACCTTTGAGGAAATCGCGTTTGACTTTAGTAATTGTGCGGCGTACCTCACCACTGATGAGGCGTCAGAGTATAAACGGTTTGAGCTGACTGGGATGGGCGTGGACGCCATTTCCACCTGCCGAGTCGTTCACTGCAAGGATGCGTTCGGAGTTCGAATTGACGTTGCCGGATACAGCGTTGTCTACTCGGGGGATACACGTCCCTCGCAAAAACTGGTAGAGCTGGGCCGAGGATGTGATCTACTCATTCATGAAGCAACGATGGAGACCAGGCTCAAGCGAGAGGCCGAAATAAAGATGCACTCAACCATCGCCCAGGCGATCCAAATTGGCCAGCAGATGGAGGCGAAGTTCACGTTACTTACGCATTTTTCACAGCGCTATAGTAAACTTCCGTTTGTCGACGATGCCATCTTTAGCGATGGCCGTGTCGGCTGCGCGGTAGATCATATGCGAGTGTGTCCTAAGCATCTGAAGGTGCTTCCCCTTATCTATCCGATGCTGAAGTGCATCTACTCCGAGCACCTTGAGGCTATGACGCAACGAACCTTGAACCTTGTAAAAAGACAGGAGCGCGAGGAGCAATATAAACACGAAGAGGAGAAAGACCTGTGGAATAAACGGTCTGTACAAAAGATCGCGAATTGCTAATTAGCGTTTTTACTATTACAAAACGCATAGCTACTCTTGTCACATTTTACGACTGTTATCTGTTAGTGGCAGGGAGTAGTAGCGAAAGCTGTTGTGAATAAATACGTTGTTTGTCTGTTAACTTTGCCGGACGGTGTGGACATCTCCTTTTTATACCCTATTGTATCTTCTACGAACATTTACAGAGAGTATTTTTGAGAGAGGCCGACCCCCACAGGTGGCAGGCATATGTACGAGGCGTGTTCAAAAAGTATCGCGCCTTTTGAATTTTCGCGGGTTACGTATATTCGAATTTCGATTTTTTGTGGCGTTATGTTGGTACTCATGTCTCTCACTTATGCCGACAAGCTCGGCCATTTTGAATGTTCACTTAATTGTTGACAGCTGCTTTGCTTGCACGTGTTTTGGATCGTCTTCGATTTTTACCTATTCAAAAAAATGGATCAAAGAACCTGTATCAAATTTTGTGTGAAAAACGAAATTAAGTGCGCGGATGCATTCCGAATGTTGACTGTGGCATACGGAGAAGCTACCTTGGACCGAAGCAACGTTTATCGGTGGTTCAAAATGTTCTCAGAAGGCCGAGAAGATGTGAACGACGAAGAGCGTGCCGGACGCCCGAGCACTTCAACAACAGACGAAAAAATTAATGAAGTGGAAGAAAATGGTATTGGCCAATCGTCGAATCACCGTTAGAGAAGTTGCTGAGGACCTAAACATATCGATTGGCTCGTGCCATTCGATTTTTATCAATGATTTGGGCATGAGACGGGTCGCCGCGAAATTCGTACCAAAATTGCTCAATTGCGACCAAAAACAGCATCGCATGAACATTGCTAATGAGATGTTGGACTCTGTCCGCGACGACCCAAATTTGCTCCAGAGGGTCATAACTGGTGACGAATCGTGGGTTTATGGTTATGACGTGGAAACCAAAGCTCAATCATCTCAATGGAAGCTGCCGCACGAACCAAGACCGAAAAAAGCGCGCCAAGTTCGGTCGAATGTGAAAGTTTTGCTGACAGTTTTCTTCGATTGCAGGGGCGTGGTGCATCATGAGTTCTTGCCACAGGGTAGAACGGTCAATAAGGAATATTACCTGCAAGTTATGCGCAATTTGCGCGAAGCAATCCGCCAGAAACGCCCGGATTTGTGGAAGAACAAAAATTGGCTTTTGCACCACGATAACGCCCCTGCTCACACATCGTTGCTTGTGCGCGAGTTTTTGGCCAAAAACAACACACTAATGATGCCGCAGCCACCGTATTCCCCAGATCTGGCCCCCTGTGACTTTTCTTGTTCCCTAAACTGAAGAGGCCCATGAAAGGACGACGTTACGCTACGCTTGACGAGATAAAGACGGCATCGAAGGAGGAGCTGAACAAGATTAAAAAAAATGGTTTTTTGGAGTGCTTTGAAGATTGGAAAAACCGTTGGCACAAGTGTATAATATCTCATGGGGATTACTTTGAAGGGGACAAAATAGATATTCATGAATAAAGGAATAATTTTTGAAAAAACACAAAAATCTGAAACTCTT
This sequence comes from Dermanyssus gallinae, assembly GCA_003439945.1. Classification (NCBI taxonomy): domain Eukaryota; kingdom Metazoa; phylum Arthropoda; class Arachnida; order Mesostigmata; family Dermanyssidae; genus Dermanyssus; species Dermanyssus gallinae. The sequence goes on from QVRM01002679.1 coordinate 93,891, forward strand.
AGGCAATCTTATCAGCATTTTCCTTTGGGAGCCTTTGGGAAGACGTCGCTAGAAAAGCCTTGTTCAGCCACAGAGTGTAAACACCATTTGACATTCAACTGTGTAAAGATTGCGAAGAACTCAATACGAATCTGTGGGGTTTGTTTTGGTTTTACGGGTGTCAGAAGGCCATCTTAAATCCCGTTGATCTATTACTTGCTGTTTCCATCCAACTCTTTAGGAAGGTTCGTTGGTACTGGCTTACTCAACATCAAATGACACGAAACCCTCATATACTTTCGAGAAATGTACCAACAGATAATGCGAAAGAGATTCCCGCGGAGCACGCCTGCAACGCGTTCATTTTTCGGAGACAGCTAATTCACGAGCAGTTGATGGATTTGCCAACAAGCTTTGACAGACAGGCAAATTAAATATGCTAAGCGATGATAATGGCACCTGCCAATAGTGCCAAGCAGCGTGCCCGACGTGTCGTATTTATGTTTGTCTTTCTCTGTGTCGTCCCCTGTGTCTACGACGATTGGCATATTACCTTATGAGGACCTTATGTCGGAAACGAGAAGTAAATGTAGTCATAGTAGAGGCGTGAATCAAATGTGTTCTGGCCCATAGTATGACTAATATAGTGTAATGAAAGAGTGCTTGAACGGTTGTTAAATAAATTATGATAATGAGAACGCACACATATTCAGCTTTGCTGTGCCAATACTGATTATTGTTTTTTTAGTTTGTTTAGATGGCAACATACTCTCCTTTCCATCACATGTTATTCAACGATCTAAACATTAGCCCTTTAAAGTGCGCAATAAGCAAAAAGTGCACTCAAACGTTTGCATCGCTTTGTGAAATGTTGATCTATACGAGGTTTCTCGTTTCTGTAGGCTGGTTTCGCTGAAGGATTTATCAAATGGTTACACTAGCATTGCAGGATTGCATGCAAATGCACGGGACCTCCGATCTAGGACGAGGTTCGATGATCTCACGCTCCTTATGGATAGTTCGAATGTGGACTGGGATCACTCGCTCCAATCATAGATCCGAGGCAGTGTCATTTGGTTCGACGGTGTCACCAGAGTGGATTGGTCATCGGTTCTCGACTCAACGATCCCAACGAGGTGTTCGAGTTACACAAAAAGCCGGTAAGCTCTGGGTCATGTATAGCGATTGCTGCGAGTTGCGACAGCGAAGGGCTTCGAAAAAGGTAAACCGCTTACCTTGGTTCACTAGTCATTTGGTTAATTTAAGGCATACCGTCGATCGCGCTCACCGTCAATGGATAAGCACACGATCCGCAGATGACAAAGAGGCGCTTTAAAAGTTGCAGGTGTTGTACGAGGTAGAACTGAAAATGGCTAGGGGTACTTACAACGAAGAGCAGCTTGCCGCTATACGTGACCGCCATACCAAGCTCTGGGGTTTCTAATGAAATATGAGGCCGTGGTAAGGAGTCTGAAGCGGTGCCATATCGACCACAGGTCGAAGACAGGGAGCTGGAGAAGGCGCAGGAGATAGTGAAAGCACTGAATGGTTCCTTTTCATGTACAAAAACTACATCCTTGCTCCCCCCTTAAGAGCCGGTTGACAATTTTCTCTCAAACCTATGGAACTCGGAGCCAAATTAATTTTTCCTTAGTGCTATCACAGCTCAGGAACTGCACATTTTTGCTAAGGACGTAAAGACAGACTCACTCTATAGCGGTGGAAACATGCCTGGCAAGCTCTACTCTAAATTCATTGACATCTTAGCGGTCCCTCTAGCTGCCGTATTCAATATTTGCGATGACTCTACTAAATAAGGATAAGAGCGGATGTGACTAACCTGGTAGCTGTCGCCCGATCTCCTTGGTGTCTTTCGACTCAAAAGTATTTCAAATGTTTGCTAAACAACTGCCCGATCGCCTTGCTGAAGAATGCTGAAAAGAAGAAGTTTAATTAACTTCTTCTCTAAAAATAAATTCGCTTTTAGGGAGGCTCGATCAACTGAGTTGGCATTGGGACATATCTCGTGGAAGATCATTAAAACTGCGGAGGATGGAAATATGTGCCTTGGTGCATTTCTCGTAGCCCAAGCGCTCGACTGCCTCAGTCACTCTATATTTCTTAAGATGCTCCATCAACTGGGCCGCATACCAGAAGCAACATCTTGATTTAAATCGTGTTTTAGCGGACGGAGGCAATTTGTGGCGGTGGGCGATTTAATGTCCGCAACGAGAATTGTATTCACTGGCACGTCTCAGGGATTGGTTCTTGGACTTTTCATCTTCATCACCTACATGAATTTCGTCCTGCGGGCCATCGACAGATACGTTGATTGCCGCCTAATCGTCTATGCAGACCAGACGACGTCACTCTTTTGTTCCGTGTCTCATCCTCCTAAATATATATCATACGCACAATCTTCAGCACGTTAAAATCGGTAATGGGAAGGCCATATCTGTGTTTCAAAGATTTAGTCTTGTCGTTAACACGACGAAGACGACATTCGGTTGATTACACACCCCACAACGGGCATTGAGACAGAAGCTCAGAACTGGTAATATCTACCTCAGAGTAGACGGCTCTGCTATCCCCCTCAGCTCAGAGGCAAAGTGCCTTGACATTGTGTTACACGAGCTTATAAAATGGGATAGCCAAGTGAGGTTCGAGCCCGTAGTGCATTCGCGTGCGCTTCGCGACCGGAGGACACAAATAGGTGCACGGTTTCAAACCTGATCGGTGCCTATTTGTATGTTTGTTCAAGTGTTTGTTTATTGACATTTCTTGTAAGATAATTGCACACATCAATTTCAAGCTCCATTAAGCACATAGCTTGTTCGGAACCCCTTTTATGAGATAACAATGTATAATTTATATATGCCATGCTCACCTATTTACAAAGTCTTGCAACATGTATGTATGTTTATATCACTTTTAACCAGATACCAAAGTTTCAAGATAATGCTCTTTGAGATCGCATTTGAATTTGAGCAGAGACTTTGTCTGCCTGACGGAGGCCGGTACTTTGTTCCAGTAGGAGGCCCCAGGAGGTTTCTGGTTGATAGCTTTGACTGGTTGGAGTTGGCAAAAGGTATTTCCGGAGGAAAATCTGGATCTCGCCAGAGCCAGGAGTGCCACAATTGCGGTCTAGCAGGAGAAATGGGTGCAGGTTAGCCGGGGTAACCAAAGGGAGCTGGACCAAAAGTCTGATATCAGACCTCAAGGCTTGGTATGACTGTCGACATGGAGAGTTAACCTACTATACGGCTCAGATTCTGACCGGTCACCGTCAGTTCCAGAGCTACATGGCTAAGATAGGGAGGGCCACCAGTGATACCTGTGTGCTATGCGAGTCTGGGGAGGCGGACGGCGTGGAACACACTTGTAGTGTCCACCACCCCCATGACCGGGCGGCGACCGTTACGAGCTCGACATTCTCTCGCTCAGGCAACACGCGTCCTCTGTCTGGCTCGCAGCAACAATTACTGACTAATTTATTCTCATGCCTCCTTATATACTCAGAGATTGCCCGCGCGTGGTGACTTCCCGCGTCTTCGCTACTGGTGGCGGATCTTCTATTTGGCGCCATGTATTTAGCTTGCTTCGGCATTGCCGCCAACCGACGCTGTCTATGCCCGCGCTGCTTAACGGACACTGCTATCCTACATTCTCCCCCCCTTCATAGGCTTGTTTTGAATTCTGTCCCGTCTTTGCTCACGAACTTCCTTAATGGCTTGGTGCACGTCTAACTCGCCGTGGACGTCCTTCAGAGGAATGCGCTGTCGTCTTCATGTCCTTCATGTGGCGCACCCGGCCTCCTTATACTGACCCAGTCGCCGGGCACGACCGCACAAACCTGGTTCCGACTGCCGTTATTCTTCCGTCTGCGTATTCCTTTGGTTTGTCCACTCGCGCTCGCTCACCCTCATGTGCATCCTCCGCCGCCTCCAAGCATTTGACTCTGGTCCAACGATCCCACGTCGATGCCTGTACATTCTGCCGCTTTCGTACACTTCCGGCCGAAGTGGCCAAACTTGCCATACTTTCGGCCCCAAACTCGTGGCTTGTCCATCCGCACGCCTGGCATCCACCCGCTTCGTTCCGCCGGCCCTTCAGCTTCCCGCTCCTCGTCACCTACACGTACCGTCCTGCGATCCACCTGGCTTCCGTGACGCACTCCTCCACGTGTATGCAAGGCCTCCTAGAGGAGGAGCTTTCCTCTTACCTGTAGCATTGTTGCCCCCAGAATGTGCTGGCTCCTCAACACCAGGCCCCGAACGTCGAGCTTGCACCCCACCACCAGTCACCGCAGTGCCGCCAGGTAACTACCGTTGTCGTCACCGGCAACGGCTGCCGAATTCGTCGTCGGCAACGGCTGCTCCCTTGTGTTCCTTGAGCATCTCCGTTAACTTCGTCACCATCCTGACGTAGTGGCCTCGCCGTCTTCCTCCGGCTCCGTGCCTGGTGCCATTCCCTCCACGGTGTTGTTGGCCGGTCCATGGATGTCAGAACCGGAGGTGGGGGTGGCATACCTGTGGCATTGTTGCGCTGCCTTTTCATTCTTCCGGATCTTGTCGACTGCGCCAGTTGTAGTGTCCACCACCCCCATGACCGGGCGGCGACCGTTACGAGTTCGCCATTCTCTCGCTCAAGCAACACGCGTCCTCTGTCTGGCTCGCAGCAACAACTACTGACTCATTTATTCTCATGCCTCCTTATATAATCACAGATTGCCCGCACATTTAGTGACTTCCCGCGTCTTCGCTACTGGTAGCGGCATCTTCTATTTGGCGCCATGTATTTAGCTTGCTTCGGCATTACCGCCAACCGACGCTGTCTATGCCCGCGCTGCTTAACGGACACTGCTATCCTACAACACTGTCCTGCACTGCGAGTCTTTTTGGGAGGAAAGGTGCACGGGCTCCACGGCCTCATCAAGGAGGTGGTTGCAGTAGTAGTTTAAACAGTAGTAGTAGTAGTAGTAGTATTTATCTAAATTAATAGTAGTAGTAGACGTAGAAGCGGTAGTAAGAACATTGAGAGTGGCGCAAATGGCGGTGGTTAGTTACGGCGTCCGTGCCAGCAGCTAGGGCAGCAGCAGCAGTGCGTTCTGTTGTTGTTGTCTGCTGTTTTTGTTGTTGGCTTTTGTTGTTGTTGTTGTTGCTGTCGCCGCTAGTCACGGCTATAACAGTCGTAGTGATATCACAATAGCAAAATTTCCGTCTGGTCCTCCATACAATCATCATCATAATCGTCGTCGTCGTCGTCGCCCCCCACAAACATGATAACCCCCACAAACCCCCCAAAAAGCTATATGATGACCTCGACGGAAGCGTGTAAGGAAGCGACGGACCTGTTCGACGCAATTTTGACGCTCAAGACGGCCAAGGAAACCGCTAGGCGGGAGAGGTTCACGCGGCTGCCTCATGAGAGTGGTCGAGACGAGGAGCCGAGGGAGGTGGGAGGGGAAGTGCAGCCAGGCCTTCAAGCTCTTGCCGCATTCCTTCAGAACGGTGTATATTTGGCATAAGCTCCCTGTCTGGATGCATTTAAATATGCAGAAAGATAGACGAAGACATATCTGAATTAAGGAGAAACGGCAGGAACGCCTCTCCTATGGCTTCGAAGAATTGCCAAGTATTACCGAGCCTGGGAGGGTGGGGAGGAATCCGGGTTTAGTGGGTTTGTGAGCCCCACACTACTCACGCCGGCTGCTAGTGACGCACGTGCATTCTGCATTCTTGAAGCCTCCCAGAAAAAAAAAAACTTTATTGTAGTAATTATCTTCCATTTGTTGCTTTATTGCCTACATGCTGTTGATTTGCACTTATAGTCGTACTTGTGTGCATTTTGAACGAATTAACCCAGAGATGCGTGGTACAATTCTAGCTGTTCGTTTTAACTTCGTGACTGTGATTACGTGGCAATCAGGGTGGCTAGCAGGTTAGCTGAATTTTATACCCGGAACCTGGCCATGACGTACGCATAATTAGTGCGATGGGAGGCCTATATCCACAGACCATATCCAGGAATCATTGGATTCTAACTCCTGCAGTCACATGCTTCTAAACGGCGCCGCGTCGAACACAATCCGTCCACAAACGGAAATCAAACTTGAATTTGAAGCCCTGCAACGCATAGAAGAGTCGCCGTAAATCTGTGAAAGCCTGACACGCTTTTGCAGGTGCACACAGTATGTGCGGAGTATATGTTAGACCTTTGTCAAAAATCACTCCTAGGCAGGCACTCAACAATTGGAAATTCTGGAAATGGTTCTCAGTACACGATTAAAACTTCCAATTTTCACAAGGGTCAGCTCAAATCCTAGATTTTGGGTCTTAAGTGGAATGTCCAGCATAGCCCAATTGGCCCATCGGGACCCCGGGCGGCAGTAACCTGCGGAGAGATTGGTGTGAGGGATAAGTGAGGTTTTTACGACGAATTGGAATTTGATTGCATAGTGTATGTAAACGTGACGAAATACTGATTTTGGGGACTAAATACGCGTCCTAACAAAATGCTCTATCTGAAGCGTTGGAGCAGAACGTGATATTGAACACGGAGAATGAATAGCTCTTCGTGAAAGGTGGTCCAGAGTCGTCCTACTTAGTCGTTATTAAGGGGAGATCAAGTAAAGCTGCTTAGTTTGCCAAAAATCTGGCCTCTCGTTATTACCCAAGTAGAGAGGCAGTGACTGTGCGCTGTATTAAAATTACACTTAATCGGAACCCAAGTATACCAGCAATGCGTTGATCTTTCATTGCAATCGGGTGTTGAAGAAAGAGATGGAATGTTAATCTCTGTACTATATTATTTGGTACGAATTGGACTTACTATTTGAAAAATACAGGGTAGTACCATTGCATACCTGCATAACATACATAAATAATAGGTATACAGAAAAAAAAACCGTATAGGTTTGTGTGTGTGTATAATAATGTGATTACACTTGACAGATGCAGGTGCTACAACGATAGGTATTTTAATGAAATAAGACTTTGACCTGAATTGTGACAGATTGCCTGTAAAAGAACATGTCAATAAAACAATCTGATGATTATGATGATGCAACAGTAGGTGGACGTTGCTTCAGTGGCCCTCGGCGCAATTGATAAACTGCTTGCTGATCTCTCACAGGCTGATTTAAACGAGCATCAATCTAAGTGTATGCAGTTTTGGAGGAGTTAATTCAACTGGGCCATGGCTATGAATGTTCCAAGAACGTTTCGCTGCGTTATAATCAACCAAAATAAAAGCGCTATTGGCCGTGTTATTTTAATTTTCTTCGGTGCCTTTTGATTGGAACTGATGGATACTGATCGTTTAATATGGTCCTAGAAGTTATTGGCGCGGCGGCCTAAAAGAGGCCATATTAGGCAGTGAGAAGAGTTTGCTCCGCCGATGAGTTTATGAAGATATTTCTGGAAATTGGCGCGGTCTCGTTAGCAAGTAGCATATAGGACAACAAACTGTCTTGTTGTTGGCAACAGACCCTGATATGGAGCATGACACTTTCTGCTCTGTTTCTAGTTGTCCAGGCACGTAAGCTGTTCGTCCTCTCATGTTGAGTTCTTCTTTTTAAGGACCTCAAATAAGTTCTGTGTCCTCCTGTACCCTTTATTAGTGTTGTATGTAATCTCTTTTCCTAGGAAGGCATTGTTATAGCAGGATTGATTTTTATTTTTCTTAGACAGACGAGCTCTAAATTAATTGATGATTTACAAAAAGTGCTGTTTCAGCACTGTACTGAATGCTATACTGAGCAAACTCTTGGCTTAGAGAAAAGATTAAGCATTTATGTAAAGTTTTCGGGCTGACCCTCAGCCAAGATCTAACGTCCACGGAACTGTTTTTCACATTGCTTCATAGACGGACCCCCATAAATACAAATGTGCAACGGTGGGGCTCGAACCCGCAGCACCTATGTGTCTCCTCCGGTTGCGAGGCGGAGACTTAATCCACCAAGCCACCGAAGCATTTATGTATGCGGATTTTATACTCTACATACGAAGTGCGTTTCGATTTGATACTCATTTTCATGGTCAAGCATAATGGTTGACTGGAAACGATCAGGAAAGTGCCTGAGCAAGCGCGCGCAGAGATGTTGCGATGGATTGGATGAACCACGTTGCTAAAGCCGTACAGCTGTTACCTAGGCAAGTGAGGCCAAAAGTCTTGCATTGTGATAAGAACAATGACAGCAGGTGAATAAAAAATACAAGCCTAGTCCATTGAGAACTGTTCATTTACTTATTTTATTGCATCAACATCACTTGCTTGGTATTTATTACACGTACTTGCTTTATATATATATATATATATATATATATATATATATATATATATATATAAATTATTAATATTATTATCTTACTTTTAATGTTTTGTCATTCTTCGCCTCCATTCATGGTGTAGAGGCGTTTGTCGGGCGTGCAGTGAAGGCGACAGAGAGAAGTTTAAATTAAGAACACCTTTCTTCTGTTTGCCACATATTTGTAAGCTTGAATCTCTCTCTCTCTCTCTCAATGTCGATCTCTTTCGTTTTTTGTATCTGTGCTTGTTTTTCATTGATCGCTCAAGTTTTCCATTTCACATCGCGGACTGCTTTGGGAGGCTTCACAATCTGGCAATCGTCGCATAATGGATGCGATCGGTGAACTGCGTAAATTCTAAATCCTACGCCTAGCTCCAAACGACAAAGCCACGCCAATACGAACATCCTCAGTCAGACCGTCCCATCCGGTCAGCATAGTGCGACACGTATCGTTGCGTGTTTCTAATCTATCTATCTAATATTGTTAGAATAGAATTAGTAATAATGACATAATAATAATAATACGAATTACTTCTAGATAATAGACAATTTCTAATTTGCAATCAGCTGCTTATATTGTGACTGTTTAACGTCTGCTTGGGTCGTTGGCCTGCTGGCGAATTTACGAGGGTCTATGCGGCTTGTTTTTCGCGAATGCGAGCGAGCACCCGTTTTTCGGGTTCGGAATGGACAACGTGTGCTGTCTGTCCGTTGGTGGTCGAATCGATTCGTTCGATGGTCGATATTCTACCGGCCCCGCTCGTTCTACGCAGCACCTTTCAGCTACTTGCAGGCTACTGAATTTCGTCAGTCCTCGAATTCAATTGATTGATTGATTGATTAATTGATTGATTGTAAGCAGTCATACATACAATCACGCACTTCTTCTTTCGATCGAGAACGATCGCTCTTCGTCGTCGTCGTAGTATACTGTTTTCGTCATCGTTAATTATTTTGCTTTGTTGCTGTTGATTTTGTTGGTTGGCTGATTGATTGATTAGAGCTAGGCAGACTGATCACTAACAACCGGGTGATGTGGCATTTTTTTATGGTACATTAGCGTCGAATGCGGCTGCCCCTCCACTGCTAACAGTGCGATAACAAACAAATAAACAACCGTAGTAACTTCTGTCATCATCAACATCATCACTAGAGCAGTAGTGTAAACACAACAGGTAATAGTAGTAATAGTAGTAGTTGTTGTTGTTGTTGCTGCATTGTTGTTTCCATGAGGTATTTGTACTTCTTCGTACAAGAAGGCGATGTCATCGATGCTCGCGAGTCGTCAGTATGTGTTGTGAGGCAACCAACAAGGTATTTGTTTCCTCTAAATATGCACACACATATGTATGTCTATGTATGTATGTATATATATATATATATATATATATATATATATATATATATATATATATATATATATATATATATATATATGTATATATAGGAAACCCGCTGGCGAAACTTTAGGCATGATTGTACAAATTACTGACTCCGTGACTCTAACTCCCCCGAGCGCTATCTCTCTCTCTCTTGCCCTCTCAGCATTCGCTTGTTCTGGTTCGTGTAGAGAGGGCCGGCGCCGCCTGTTGCTTTTTCTGTAGGGGAAGGGATCACACGTCACTTTCACTGGTCTTCCGTCTTTTGGCCATTACAGCTCCAGAAAAATATTGCCCGAGTTCACTTCCATCAAGCGTGCGGCTGTCGGGGGTACGGCACCGTTGGCAACATCGGCGTTCAAAAATTTTTCATCCGTTGACGGAAACCGCGAAAAAGCAGATGGAGTGTAATGGTGGCTAATCTGTTTTTGGTTGCGTTTGTAGTGCGCATGCGTTCACTCGATGTGAGGTTGCTTTCATGTATATATATGTATATATATATATATATATATATACACGCACATGTTTATATCTCTCCACTATCATATGTATTTATGGACGCATATATACATGTATGAACATATATGTATACATTTACGTATATATATGTTTATACATGTATATATATATATATATACATGTATATATATATATGTGAGTAAAATGTAAATGCATCCACAAATACATATGCCAGTGAAGAGATATAAACTTTTGCGTGTCTGTATGTATATATATATATATATATATATTGCACATGCATAAGCCTATAGCTATCAACTTGAATATGTATAAGGGAGCTACAGGCTTTATATATATAATATATATATATATATATATATATATATAACATGCGCAGTACATCGCGTATATCTGAACACAGCTCAACAGAGACGGCACATCTCTCGATGCAATGCATCAACTTTGCCTATACTCATCGATCTTCTTTTCTGGCTGCTGATTTCCTGTCGGGTTGGACGCTCGACCAAATTCCATCCGTGACTTAAACAGTCTGTCGAATCGCCGACAACAGCAGCAACATCGGGCATGGCGATGGCAGCCAGAATACTTTCTCGGCAGCTGAAACCAACCGCGCACTTTAATTTGCTCTATAATACTCCGTACGCAGTGCTAGTCTTCGGAAAGTGGCCTAGTCTAATTTACTGTGCTGTTACTACTACTACTACTACTACTACCACCACTACATCACTACTAATTCGACTCTTGCTAATAAGGTTAATAATTAAAATGATATCACGACTTTTAGGGGACAATGACAGCGTCGTTGTCACCTCATTTACATTCGGACATCAGTGCGTGATGTCTGATCGTTAAAATGATCATTAAAGCAGTAAATCGATTGTGAACGGTAAAACATACTTCACTGCTGAGTTTTACCCGGCTAGATCATAGTGTAGGCCGTGACACGAGTTAACTGATGCACCAATATATACTCATAACATGCAGTATAAATCAAATTATGATACATCAATCTTCATGTAGAAAAACACAATGTCGACTGAACAAAAATAGTCGTAATAGTAAAAATATACTCTTTCCAGTACCTTTCTAGAGAACTGTTCGCCGAACGAAAGTGTGCGTGCAAACACACACGCATGTATATAGTAAAAACTCTGTTAGCTAATTCTGTTATTTAGAGTGTGACATTTCTACAAGTTAGCGCGGATGATACGGAATCAATCTCTGCTCAACGAATATTGTGTAGCTATTTGCCTCATGGAAATCAAAGGTAGTTGTTTCCATCCGGCCTTTCGGTATATGCATGCGGATGGTGATCGGCTGGCCAACTTAAAGTACAAAAGATCACTGGGGACGAGTCATTAATTACACAATGCAGCGGCTCAGTGTCCCTATTTAATATTGGCTGATGTTTAGTTATATTAAAGCAACTTGACCGACAGAGTCCCGTTTGTACTGAGAAGCTTTAGCTCGGTCCTTCTCGTTTCCTCGTTCTTCTTCTTCTGAAGCCCACGCACTCCTCTCTCTAGTCTCGAGTCATGTTGTCGTGGCATCTTATCTACCTCCGGCTTGACGTACTCGCTGCAGCAGCAACAGCTGCACCCTATCTTGCCTTACGCCACAACCCGGTCCAACCCGTGTTTCGTGCGAAAAATGTGCTTTCTCTTATCGAAGATGATCATGATCTTTCAGTGGAAGAAGCAGAAAGGACCCCGGCACGAAGAGAGCGAGAGAGAGGGCGGTAGAGAGGGCGGGAGAGAGTGAGGCAACAGTTTAAATGGTCCGCTTAGAGAGATAACAACTCGCGTCACTCGTCTGTACAACTCGCGCATAAGAACAATATGAGCGCGTATTGTCTGCAGAGCCTCCTCCTCAAGTAAGTTACTCGACTGATTAGCGGCCCGTCGCCTTTGGCCTAAGCGGCCTAGGTTGTCGTATGCACGCACATATATATATATATATATATATAGTCCGCCACATTTAACCATAATATTCCAGTCGGCGGGCGAGCGAGCGAGACTATGAGACAAAGCCGAATTGCCTGTCTGCTCATTGTCAAGCAGGATTTCGTCCTCCCGCCGCGAAAAATTATGGTCCATGGTGTATATAAATATATATATATATATATATATATAGATGTAGTTGCGTAGTAAGGATTCGTCGATCAGGTAAACGCCAAATACATAGAATAATGCACAAAAGCTAGCCACATACGCACTTACGTACGCCGGGTGAAGTCGAAACTTTACTGGCGGAGCTGATAGTGGCGGCCGAGACACCTGCGGCTAGGCAAGCACCACGCGCCCACCTTTACAGCAACACAATCACACACACACCCATACGCATAGTCACAGCCATAGTCACGAGCAGGAGGCTACTGACAAACATACAGACTGACTGACAGACAGACAGATAGGTACAGCGCTCACAACACGAAAGACCATGAGGCGAACTGGTTGTCTGCAGGACATGAAGACGAGTCACGCACTAAACTAAGCTAACTAGCACAACCTGTTGTATATGCAGTAGAGTAAACGTTGTTGTCGAGGTAGTTGTCAATCATTCACGGGGGCCGTCGGATAGCAGTCTTCTTCGTGCTTCTTCCGCGCTCGCGGAACTTGTGCTGCCTAACTAACAACAACAACCTTAACTAGCAACAGCAGCGGCAACGGTAGCAACAGTAAACAGCGGTATAGAGAATAAACTCTCCACCACCACCGCTGACGCCCGCTCATCATGCTGGTGACAATCCATCCCAGAGCGGCGAGCTAGCAGCGAAATAGCAGCACATACAATCACTCACAGCGGCCACCCAAAATGCACCCGCACCTCGTCGTACCGGGTACCACCCCATCCCACCCCACCAAGCAGCCCCCCCATCTAATAACTCGGCGTGCGGCTGTACATCATACGACAAGATTCGAACTACGGACCGCTTCGACTAGGCTTATTCTACCTCTAACGGCTACGCTCCACATCAACGACCCAGCAGTAGGCTCGTCCAACTACAGCGCTACTAAGCCCGGTAGGTGATGACACATGACTGACACCCAGCGTGTCTTGCCTTGAGTCAGTCGTGGTGGTAGTCGACGACTCGCTCGTATGACTCTTCGTCAAGACACCATATCTGCACGCACGCTTACGTCAGTCAGCTCTCCGTTTACTCACGACCATTCTCGTTCGTATGTACTCTTCTAGCCGCATAAGCAGTAACTAATTCCTTATTTCGGTTCGAAATCCAGGTTCCTATTTTCGGTTCGAATCTCGCTCGCTGGCTTGCACCCTTCCATCCCGTCGTCCCTAACCCCTCTTCTACCTTATATTCTGTCTACTCTGCATGGTCTACGCCCCAGTCTTTCACAACACGTAATCTCAAGGGCTCGCCCCCCCGCCCACGACCATGTCAATACACAGGAGTAATTGTATATTCTACTCACTTCATTATGTATATCCATCTCTCTTTGTCTCGCTCCTCGGCAGCGCGCTCTCTCTCTTCTCTATCGCTCTCTGTCTCTCTCCGTTCGTTATCGTTTCTATATAGATCTTAAAGTTTGCACAACAGTTCTCTGACCTAGATGGTCGAAAGACAACGACGACGCAGATAACAATTGTCGTCTGCAATGCATCATGCTTATGTGTCTGTATACCTGAACGTATTATGTGTAGGGTCGTGTATAGGTCGTGTTTTGCGGCGGTTCACATCTTGTAGACTAGCGGTGAGAAGTCTGGTCACCTAGTGTTTGACAGGGGCATCATCATCTTAAGCCGTTCAGCGACGAGCATCTGGTAGTTATTTAGTGGTAGTTAATGCAAAACGGCGACAAAAAAGGCGACATAGCGACGTCCGATTTTACTCAACAGTTAGATAGGTTGAGAGATAGCCACACAATTAAACAGACAGAGCTAGCGCTTTAAAGGAGACCTGCCTCCTCTGTCCACGTTGAGGCAATGAAGCTGTCAGTTGTTCAACAACAAGAAGGGAACCGCCTGCATGACTGAATAAAGTAAGTGTAAGTGGCTCGCAAGTTCTAGCGTGCACGTCGTGAAAGTCTCGAAATAGTGACCGAACATGTAGCTAGCTCTTTGTGCTGTCTGAGGTGATCCCGCCCGCACTGGCCACGCGTGGCTCAAGTGTTCATCCCAACACACGGTCGTTGTTCGTAGGAATTCGACTTGTTACAACAAAACCTTGACCTTGTGTTTTTGCTTCTATTATGATAATGATTATTCTAATATTAATACTCCTACCAACAGTACTACAACTACCATTAAGCAACAGAAACAGCTTAATGGCACCTATCGGCGGTGGCGTCAACAACGCCGTTGCACTTTACATTGCATTCGTCGAAGAGCTCTAGGTTCTTAATTTTTTACACAAAACACATATATATATATATATATATATATATAATACTGTCAATGACTATACTATTATTACTACTGTCGGTCGTTGCCATTGCAGAGTTGTTTTGCTGTTACTGTCACTAAAGCGCTCATATAGTGAAGTTGCCATCGGCCATGTCTGAGCGCTGTTTTCCCTAATTTAGTCATGTTTGCCGAAAAAATGTTCAGGAATTTTATATCTCTACTACGTCCGTTGCGGTTGTCGTTGTTGTTGTCGTCGTAATGCATAACGGTTGGTTTTTTTTCATATTGTTGCTCTATCGTTGCCGCCGTTATTGTATTCGCGTCTCTGTTATCTCCTTCAGACGAGTACTCGCGGCGTTGCTGAGCACTGGTGGTTAGTGCCAAGGTTGCATAATCGCAGGTTTGGTGTTAGGTCTCGACAGTCGCGTTCAGGTAGTGCGGATATTCATCTCGTAGGCGAGTCTTCGGTAGAGAGTGCCTGCGAGCCATAGCCGCTTGAGACAAGACTCTTTGCTGCAAAGTGCCAACAAAAAGACAGTTTAGCTAGCTATTACGTGACTGATACATGATGAGGTTCCAGTTTATAATGAAAATTTCAAGCTCAATGAAGAATTATTGAACTTGAATAAATTTGCTGTACCTACTGCTCCTTTTATTTCAGACATTCTAAACACCGCTTCGATTTTCAATCTAGGTGATATATATAACCTTTAGATTTGACACAATATTTGACCGCCCATATATATATATATATATATATATATATATATAATATTTAAATCACACAATATTTGACCGCTAATATATATATATATATATTCGACTAAACCCATTATATATATATACGTTTTATAGACGACTGTCTGAGGTTGAGATTGAAGTTCAGATTAAGAAAGGTTGGACGAGCGGCCCCTGTTAATGCGTTACCGCCACGCCCAGTCAGTAGTAAAAGTGATAACAGTAGTAGATAGAGGTGGTGACGTTGGCATTGTAGTAGTAGAAGTAGAGGAAGATTGTGAGATGTGAGGATACGCAGCCAATTCCAAGTAGCGCAGAAGAAGAGTTGATGACCGGCGTACGTAAGAAGGTATCCACGCAGCGTGCATGGGCAACGGTTGGTTAGTTGTTATTATATGTCGTAACGAATAATATTCGTTCTACTCATAGATGTTAGAATTTCATCTAAGAAAGTGGCTAACGCTTGTTGTACAAATAAGCGTGTTTAATTGAACGACGGGCAACAAACAATAACAACAGAAGCCGCAGCAGCAGCAGCAACCAAGTCAGAGCCATATGAACAGACATCAACATGAACATGAACGCAAACGCGACGTAACGTCGATGGAAACTTCGTTTGGCTGTTTCCGCCAAAAACAGTGTCCAACAACAAGGATAAACTTTTTACGGAGCTATGTCGTCTTGGCCGTCTTCTTCTTGTGTCTTCAAGACGCTGTACTGCCGAAGGCACAGACTTTAGATGGGTCTCTGATAGTACAGTACGTGTGGATCTCATTGGCCTTCATTGCCGTCTAGGTTAGCAACGAAGCAGAAGGGAAAACAAAACGCGAAAAAGCCAGGGTTCTAGATGCGAAGCTACGTCACTTCGGTGAACTAGTCACAGTAAGAAAATGAATGCTGTTGTTATCTCAGCATTATTCGGTGGTGCATCAGAGAAATGAGTAAGATCGTTTCCTATCTAGGCACTACGACGAGATCAATCATCGAGGGCACATACAAAATTGTGCGTTAGAAGACGCCGATAAATGTGGCGGTACGAATTACGGCCAATTTATTGCATGTGTAGAATGCTTTGGTGTACCTAGTGTGAGATTGGTTTTCGTTGGTCGGCCGGTAAAAGAGCCAATTTGCAAACGACAGAGGGGGTAGTCCTGTGTAACCTCCGAACCATGAAAGGATACACGACGACGACGACGACGAATAGATAGGCATGTGCTATGAAGCAATGAAGCGAAAAGCAGTCCCATGGACGTTAAATCTTGGCTGAGAGTCCGCCCAGAAAGAAGTTTTTTTTTTTTAGATAGACATGTGCATGCAACGAAGCTTCCGTCGACCTATCTGCAATCAGCACCTACCCGTGATGGCATTAGCGGCATCCTTAAGCTTGTCGAGCCCGTCTCCGCACGACGAATTGTGTGAGAGCGTGCCGTTGTGGAGGTGCTGATGAGCGACGCTTCCATTGCGAGACACTGCTATAGGTCCGGTAGTCGTCCCTGGTATTGTCGTCGTTGTTCCTGCTGACGCTTGGACGTTCAGGCCGCAATGGCCGTTGAGGTTGCTGTTACTGTTGCTCATGTTGTTGTTGTTGTTGCTGTTGCTGCTATGGCTGCTTGTGTACTCATCGTACATCGAGAGTGACATGATGCTCTGCTTGATCATTGATCCTGCTCTGCGATAACAAAATAGGAAGACAGACAATCAAGAACAGAACGTTGAGGCGTTTAGGCGGAAAGACAAGGTCGCTTGGAGTAAATGCGTATCCGTGGTCGTCCGTGTAGGCGCGGATGATGGGTGTTCAACTTATTATTTTGTTATTTTAACGTAGAGTTTTGGAGCCGGAACTAGCATTTAGGAAGTCGGAGGCTAGCAGCCCCGATGATGATATTTGCACGCATGATAATTACGCACAAAGGTACTTGAACTACAACAACAACATTACCATACATATCAAGAAATACTTCCAGCTTCCAATCTGAATAATCGTGTACAAATGGATTGATTAATTCTTTGATGTATTTGAGAGAGAGAGCAAGAGATACTTCTGTGTATTTTGGAAAACATACAGAGTGTACGAAACTGAGTGGCCTAATAGTCAAAGTAATCGAAAATAATACATTACAGCAGTCATTTCGATGGGTATCTATAGATACATATATACATATAAGTCCTGATCCAGCTTACTCCAACTGCTAGATACTCGGGAATCTATACATTAAGAACTAATTATATAATATACATCACCATTCGCGTAAACGTGAATACAAAAATACTATAACATGATGCCAAATATTATGATCATAAATATGACAGTTGCATGATTTCTGGTCTTAATAATGCGTATCGCAAATAGCAAAAGCTGCATGTCGCAATACCAGTTCTAGAAGCCTGAGTAAAAGAAGAACAAGATTTACGGAAACTCTACAAAATATTGAAGAACATATCAAAATGCAAATATCTGAACGGAAGCTCGAAAATGCACCGCAAAAGAAATTACATTTCACTTTTCTCATTATAATTATCCTAATTTTCATTTTATTTTTCAGCAACTCAATGTGAGCTGCTCTGAGGGACTTCATTCTACCACTACCACTTGTACGCCTTACCTGTGCTATGTTAGGGACCGATAACGTTTTGCGAATAGGCCGTCCTTAAGAGTGCAATAGTTCTTTGACGGCAACATCTTGACGGAGCTTATCGAGGTTCAGAATGGATTCGACCGAGATGACGACCTTCGTTTACTTTTCAATGTACGACTCGCCGTCGGCCGCTACATCATCCAGACCCTGTGCAGCCATCAGAGCTAGAGTTTCTCGACCTTCAAGATCTTCTGACGCCTTCAGAATCGAGCCCACGATCTCATACGTAACACCTAAACGAGGCAGAAGCACAGAAAAGTCGTCAGGTCTTACTACGTACGCTTATGCGATTCTGTCACGAATAGAACTATCCACTACCTAGCTAATATTTTAACATGCTTAACACGGTACAGCCTGCCAGTACACTCTTCGACGTTCTCTGAAGATGCATCCAAAAAACAGGGCATTTACCGGAGCGATGAAGCGTTGGAGCTCCAGAGATCCTTTTTCGAATCTTTTCAGTCAACGTCTGCCACTTGTAGACATTGATGGCGAAACGCTTCCGTAAGATGATGTCAATAGAGACAGGATGCGATAAGCGAACCTTGACCTTTAGTATGAGGTAGATTCTGTCCTGCGGACTCGTCGCCGCATTGAGTAAGGGCGAATCGTGTATGGATGAGTCCCAAGCGACTACAACCCGATTATCTTCGCTCCGTACGATGGGCAGCGTATACTGGGGACTGCCGTGTTCTTTGTTGAGTATCGAGTTGACGCCAGGCGTGTGGGCGGGATGAAGGTTCATGTCGTCGCTGCTGAGGTCGAGAAAGAGTACCGGTGTGTGAAGTTCCATTCCGGCGAGCTCAGAGTCGTCGCCTTCGGCCGGCGCCCCCGGAACCCGCGAGCCCGGCTGGGGGGCGTAGACCGCATCACGTTCCTCCTGGAGACGCATCCACGCGTCCAGCAGCTGCCGTTCCCGTTCCGCTTCTTGTTCACTCTTGTTCTCCTTCTCACTCATGCGCACCAGCTGCTCGTGCAGATAGCGTTTGCGTTTGTCAAGCACAGCCACCCACCTGTAAATGATTGACGTATGCACATGTTTACGACGTGCACAATGAAGGTCTTCCAACGACACCTCAATGCCTTTTTTTTAAGGGACCAGGAACAAAAATGCATAACGCACACTCTTTGGTCTGGGTAGTGTGGGACTCTCAAATTCACTAAAAACCTGGGAACCCCTAACCTACATGACCGGGATACTTGTGGTATTACTATTATCTACATCAATGCATGTATGTACACATTTCCGTGCATGTGTATTATATAGACACTTAAATCATGCTGAGTCAACTTCAGTCAGTGCACCTCAAAGCCGTAACACGACGCTCGCAAAAAAAATCGTCGTTATCGTATTGCTGCTGCTGTGCAGACGAACCGATTTTACGGGCCAATCTGCAATCAATCGGTCGCCGCAGATCGATCGACGACGACGACGGTAATGATGACGTTCACAAGCACGTCACATGAGCAAAATGAACTTACTTGTCGCGCAGAATGCGCAGGTCTTCGCCCTGATACGAGTCGAGGGCCTTCTGCACACGGACTTTTCGAGCGCAGAGTCCCCCGACGGACACGTGGGTAATGGCTTCGCAGCTGAGCGGCAGAGTACCCGAGTTCTGCGCGGCGGAGACCGACACCACCAGACGGCGCTGCTGGCCTTGACGTAGCTGAAATACGCCCCCCGTCGCTGCGTCGGGTCGGGGCGTGACCTCGACCGGTGCGTACTCGCCTTGCTCGTTCAGCTCGTGTATCTCAAGCCATAGCTCTAGCTTGCGTTTCAATTCACTCCAGCGGGCGGCGAGCGAGTGTTCGCCGAGCTGAGCGCCGATTTGCACCGGGCGGCCCATCTGCACTCCGCTCGCGCCCGTTCCCATGGCCGCGACTACGCCCGTGTGTCGGTTTTGCTTGCTACTTGCATACACCAAATAAAACGGCAGAGTGAAATGAAGTACAAATATCTGTATATATATATATATATATATATATATATAATGGGAATACCATATACGATAGGAATAACATACAACATCTGAAACTACCCGTTCCTTATCTACGTAGTTATTACAATGATAATACGTTTTCGGTTAGTTGCCAGGTGCGTAGTACTTCGTGCCGTTCAAGTTACTGGAAGAGCGCGAACAAACAGTGGGTGATGATGAGACGATTAACGACACTACCACACACCCACACATATATGTATCATGCACGTCACGTCACGGAGCGAGCGCAATTACAGTGTGTCTGTGAAAGCGGTGCCACTGCTAGCTCATCATTAGTGGATCGATTTGAGGTGGTAGCAGTACTCGCGGACGGCACAACTCTACGCTTGAAGATTGCTCAGCTAGAAGTACGGAGGAGTAAGCACAATAGCCCGTTGCAAAGCTCTTAAACGATTTATCGAGCGTGGGCTGCTAGAGCTCTCACCCACACTTAATTGGCCAGTGTCGGTGAATCAAGTCGAAGGCTGGTTGGTCGGAGCTTGGTTGATTGATTGTTGTGCTTCACGGCGTCGGCAGTTGGTAATGCCTTCGCGTAATGACGACTGAAAGTGCGTGCGGAACAGCGTATTGTGGAAGTGGTGCAACAATCACAGTTTTGGGCCTTGCGGGGACGGCCGACCGACTCCGGTCCAAGATGGCAACCAACCTGATGAACTTCACAGCCTCATCCAAACTGCGTTTCTCGTGTGCCCGTTTCGTCGCCACGTCAGGACTACCCTGGTTCATGAACCAAAGGGCAGGCCCGTGCACCAGCGCCTGGAACAGCGCTCGGAGCGGGCTGAAGAAGATGGCACCAAAGGCGCCGTTTGGTGAAGCCCCGCACGAGGCTCTGAAGGCTGGGGACGACGGGCGGCGGCCAGGTAGCTCGCCCCTATGAGCCGCGCCGTTTCCTCGACGTATGTCTCCGGACCGGAGGGGGGTACTCGGGGTGGTCGCGGGGACATTATCACATTGGACGGGCGTTGGTGAACAGGGCGGGGAATCAATCATGGGTAGGTGCGGGTCTCCGGCTGCGGCCGCTGCCAACACCGACGACGGATCGCCGTTGTTGTCGGTCAAGATCTCCGAGCGTGTAATCACAAAATGATCCAGCGGACAACTCGCTCCCTCCGAGCTTTGTAGCCCAACATGGTTTAGAGGGTGGGATAACACACTTAGAGGTATATGGGACAATTGTATAACAACAACTGAACGTGGGCACTTGCAACTAACCTACAACTTATTGCTAACCTGCTAACATGTGCGGAGATAAAACGAATCGATGCATGACCATTCATCAATAGGAATACCATAAACTCTCTATTCTGCCAGATTAAAGCGGAATGGTAGCAATGTCAGACAATAAATTATAGATAAGCCTATATGATCAAGCCAAGCAAACAAAACAAGCTTAGTATAAATATATAGTCAGTGCCATATAGCCAGTGTTTGCCTAAGAAACTCTTCAAGCGATTTAGCTGCAACAAGTGATACTTCGTACAGCCTAAGAAACTCTTCAAGCGATTTAACTGGAACAAGTGATACTTCGTACATGATTTGCTGACATCTTGCACGAACGCAGGCGCGCTGTGAGCGTAATAGCAACTACATACCATACTATTTGCTGTCTGTTGCTTGACTCCTCGGATTCTAGCTGCTTGTGGTGACTGGAGAAGCCGGAACTTGTGTGGCCAAACACCTCGACGCTGAGAGCGCCCTCTAGGCAGTACTCCACGAAGTCCTCGGTCACCGCCAGGTCGAATTCCTTGGTGTGGTCGAAGCGGACGATCGAGGATCCTCCTTGTTCCTGGCCTGACAAGCCGGTCGTCCCACCACCGATGGGCGCGCTTGCGGCGCTCGACACTACGGAGGCGACCTCTGGCTCGTCGTCCTGAGGTGCGACGGTTACGTTATTTCCCCAGAACGAATACTGGCAGAAGACGAAGTTGCAAAGCGTTGATGGCAGGCCGGTAGCCTCCTTGATAGTGACGCGGATGCGAACGAAGCGTTGCGATGCGCTCATGACGGCAGGAACCTCACCCCCCGAGCCGCTCGAGCCAGCTGAGGTTACCGACGTGGTGCTCGTGTCCATGACCGAGGCCTGGCCGGCCGCGCCAGGGCCGAGCGTGAGCGTGGCTGGTGCTGGTGCTGCAGCCGCAGCGTTCGCCGCAACGCCCAGTTGGCCCGCGCTCATACTCGTGCTCATGTGAGCTCCGGACGTGGTGGCCGGGCCGCCCTGGCCACAAAAGCCGCCGGCGCCGGCGGCGGTAGCGGGAACAGAGACCCCACTGCTACCGCCCCCACTGCTACCGCCGCAGTCGGCTAGCCTGTCCAAGCTTCCCTGAGTTCGGCAGATCTCCATGTGGAGGCGGCCAGCTACCTCCCCTTGCTGGCTGATGATGGGCACCTGGTAGGCGAGCTTGACGTCGTGGAACACCGCCCCCAGGGACATGTTGGCTACGCCGATCAACGAGTGATTCTCCTGCGACTCGAAGAACGGATCGAGGTTCGTTCGGAGCTCGGGGTGTGGCGGCAGCGAGGCTCCGCTCTCGGTGAACAGCTCCCTCATGTCGATCAGCTTGTTTTCAAGCTTGTCCATCGACCAGACCTGCGAGCTCATACCTGGACGCGAGACCAAGATAGCTGGTTCCGATACAAATGCGCTTTTCTGTAACGGACGAACGACGAACGGCCGGACAAACGCGCAATGCAATGTAATGCATATGTTAGCTAGTAGTGGCATGCGTGTCTTGATGGAGATCAGGAGGATGTGAAAAGCAAATGGTCTTGGAAAAGCTATAAAGGTTACTGTTTTGTTGTTTTTGGTGTTTGTCGTCTGCTACCGTGATGTTCGAATGTGCAAAGTGTTCGCTCCCGTTTAAAACGGGAGAACAACTGGTTATTTGTAACCAAGGCTGCTCTACTGTGTTTCACGGGGGGTGCCTAAACCCCGTGCCCCCCGAGGACACACAGTTCGTGTCGTGCGGGTCCTGTGAATCAGTGGAGCCCAACTTTGTCCTTATGAAGGAACGTTTGTGTGTGCTACAGTGGAACTTAGTGAAGCTGTGGGCATCACACACGGAGCTCCAGCGACAAGTCGCCAGCAATGAAGCGGCTCCCCTGAAGCAACTTGCGCACCCCGAAACCATCGAGGGGTGTTTAAACTCCACGCTAAATGAAAAAGTTAGCGTGAAGAAAACGGACGGAACACGGAAAGCGCGGAAGAACAAGAAGTCACGGTTGACGGAAGGCGGAGATCTGCTTGTACCAACAAAGCCGATCGACGACAGCGCCACCGGAGAGAACGGCAAGGCCGGTCTCTGCGGCGCCAAGCGCAGTGCTACAGCAGCTGGTCTTAACAGCAGCGGTAGCAGTAGCGGCGGCAACAACAACACCGCCACTACCCTCGAAGAAAATGAGCCGACGGATGACAACACGCCAACGGCAAGGGAAGCGGCAGCGGCCGCAACGTCGCCAACGGAGACAACCGCAGAGGCGAGGAAAGACGAGGAAGACAACGATGGTTTTGTCACCGTCCAACGGAGGAGGAGCGGCAAAACAAAGCATCGTATGCAGAAAGGCAGTGCAGCTGATGGAGTAGGAGATCTCGAAGTGTATGCTGGGCCAGGCAGGTTCAGCGCGCTGAGAGTAGCACGGCTGGCGGCGAAAACGTCAGCTGTCAACCTACACACATGGCTCGTTAACAGAAGCATTTGTGTAAAGGCAGTATTCAAAATGCGAACGCAGAGAAATGATGCCGTGTTCTGTGTAGTGCTGGGTGACGGCGAGTACGCAAAGTGCAGCAAGAGTGAGTTCTGGCCAAAAGGTATCCTATTTCGTCGTTGGGCTGGTGGTGCTCCCTACGAGAAAATGGTTATGGAAAGCTTTATCGCGCCTGGCGGTCCGGCTCTTCGCAAGTGACTGAACAGATCTAAAGATGCTAACGTGGAGACTACTAGGTCTCTGCGGCTGCTTCTTTGGAACTGTGAGGGACTAAGAGGAGCAATAGACCTAGCGCCAGTTGACATACTTACGTCGGTGGACATTGCACTCCTTACGGAGACCTACCAGCGGGAGGAACTGCATATCAATAATATGCGAGGGTTCCACCAGCTGGCAGTTCTACCTGCTGGAGGCCGTGGTAGACCAGTGGGTGGATTATCAATCTACCTACATAAACGTTTACCGCCGGCGCAATGTGTGAGGAAGAACGATTTCTATGTGGGTCTCTCGTCTATGAGGGTGAACTTTTTTTTTTTTTTTGTTCTGGGAGGTTTCGGTAATGCATGATGCACATGCGCCACTAGCAGCCTGCGTGACTAGTGTGAGACTCGCAAACCCACTAAACCCGGATTCCTCCCCACCCCCCCAGGCTCGGTATTACTTTGGCATTACATCGAGGGTGAACTTAGCCGTCTTCTACCTCCCCCCACATCTTGACTCGGCAGAGGTCGCTGACACGGTGAGTTCCGGTATATCAGGTTTCGACCTGTCTATGCCAACCATCGTCGGTGGCGACTTCAATGCCCGTATTGATGGTGGGGCTACTAACGATAAAGGAGAGGTGCTGCTCCAGTTGATGGAATACTTTGGTCTGAGATGTGCAAATGCACGCGAAGACCACACGTATATAAGTCATAACGGAAGCAGCACCATTGACCTACTGTTTCACAACCTTGTCGATGGCGACGTTGAAAGCTTCGATGTTCTCGAGGTGGCTGCAAGGAAGCACCTACCGGTGTCAGCAGTCGCAAATATTCCAGATATCTGGTTTAAGCAGCAAGGCGACCCACACCTGGTTGCCACGAGGCGTGTTGACCTTTCACTATTAGAGGTTGATAGCCTCGAGGTGGGCTGTGATGTGGATACTTGTTGTGAACTGCTAGAGAGAACCATGAGAAGTGCAGTCAGGTGGAAGAGACCGGGGCAGAGGAGATCACGACAGTGGTTTTCTCAGGCTTGCTATCTCGCCCACCGTGGGGTGCTCGAGCTTTTGCGCCAAGAGAGGGTAAAGGCACCACCACAGCTGCTAGCCAGACGCAGGCTTGACTACTTCAATAGTAGAAAAGCTTACATAAAGCTATGCCTTGGCCACAAGCGTGAATACGCTAGGCGGGAGGAAATCCGACTGCTCGAAAGAGCGGAGCGCAAGCCCTCAGCCTACGTCGTACGGCCTCGTAGGGGGGCGAACCACCTGCTCAGCGACGAACAGGTAACGAGTCACCTGACCGGTCTTCTATATAACCGCGAGACGGTACGCCTGGCTTCAATGATTGAGCACCCGCTCACATTGGAGCAGGATACTATGAATCTGCCCTTTGAGGTAGAAGAAGTAAGTCAGGTTCTGCACTCTCTTCCGAGAGTAAAGAGTGCGGGGCCTGACCAAGTGTACTATGAGCACTGGGTGCAGTCTGAGCCACTTTTGGCAAACCATCTTTGTGATTTCTTCAACGAGATCATGAAGAGGGGACAAATGCCAGGAGCCTGGCATATCGCCAGGCTTTCTCTTTTATTTAAGGGTAAGCATGGTGATGACAGACGAGACCCAAACTTATACCGCGGTATAGCGTCTGAAAGGACGCTGCAGAAGATCTTCTGCAAATTGGTTATAAAACGGATCGAGTACGTTGTCAACCAGACCCTTCCACCGGAGCAATTCGGCTTTCGAAGAGGTCGAGGAACGCGTGATGCAATCCATGTGCTTCAGTCAGAGATAGAGCGAGCTGTGGCAAAGCCCGGAGGCCATTTGTATGCAGTCTTTATAGACTGCGTCAAGGCTTTCGACAAAGCACCTCGAGATCTCCTGGTGAAGTCATTCCGATACGCAGGGGTTGGTGGCTCTCTTCTGAGCGTAATTTCCAGTTTCTTTGATGAGGACACCTTACTGGTACAAGGTGAGCAGGAAGTGTTGCAGGTAAGGCAAAATGTGGGAACCCCGCAAGGCGACCCATTGAGCTGCGTCTCCTTCACTCTTCTGCTTGGCGATTTTGTTGATTATATTCGACAAGAGTTCCAGAAGGCCACAGTTGTGATGTACGCAGATGACATAGTGGTCGCTCATCACGACCTGGGTGCCATCAAGCGCATCACTTCTCTGGCGGAGGTGTTCCTTGTCTCAAGAGGGCTGGAAATAAACGCCATGAAGACCAAGGCTATGAAATTCAGAAGAGGAGGTCGATTGGCTGCTAAAGACGTTATACGTTGCGGCGGCCAATCCTTGGAATTCGTTAACTCTTTCCGGTATCTGGGGCTTCGGCTTCATTATACTGGGACGACCTTCACTGCTCACATCGTCGAGACAGCGCGCACAGCCCTAATTTCTCTTTATGGAGAAATAGGCGATGTCCGGCGACTGTCCGTCCCGACGGCAGTGGCGCTTTTCTACCTCAAGGTTGTTCCGGCGCTGATGTATGGCCTTGACAGAGTATGGGAACACCTCACTCGGGCAAACTTTGGTTTGCTTGAAAGGTGTTTTACAATGTACATGAAGCGAGTACTTTGCCTGTCAATGCGGGCAAGGAGCCGCTTTGTGTACCTAATGTCAGGCTGTGCACCAGTTGTCGAGATCATTCGATTGAGGTTGAAGACGCCGCGTACAGTACCATTCGAGAGCTTTACCTCGGAATGGGAAAATAAAGTTGAACAAGTCCGACGAGAGGTCAGAGACCTGGATGTTTTCAGGGCCTTTCACCTCTGGTCTGGTCTTGCGTGTGACAATCGCCACGTCTATACCAGATACATAGTTCATGGCTATCATCACCTGGTTTGTTCGAATACGAGCTTCCACGAAGAGTACACCGAGTGCGTCTGTCGACTGTGCTCTCAGGCGTGTACGAAGTTTCATGCATCTGCCTGCCTGGCCCTTGCGAAGAGATCACTGCACTGCCTCTCTCGTATAACATGCCGCGAGGATCTGAGTGTATAATTGTATAATATGTATAATTGTTCATGTTATATGCATACTCAATATGAGTGAAATAAATACGATGATAAAGGTTACTGTTACTAATACCACACCGTAGAGCACGAATACACTCTAACTCTTAAGTGTCGCTGCAACGATAGCACAGCAACAAAAGTGATTGAAATGTAACTTTATTTAAGCCGCAAAAGTGATGTGGTTCTATCATGCTTACAAGGCACGTGTTATTAGTAGTCACAGTAGTGAATAATTCATGACCTTGTTTGCCGCCTACAAACATTTTCAAACTCATAATATGCATTTTATAGTCGGAACAGACGTGCGCGCAAACGATGCGCATCATAAAGTGTATTGTATATATGCACCACTACTTCCGTGCTGCTCTCCAAGCGAAGGCAATAAATAGACTCTTTACAAAAACTCCTCGAGTCGGACGCGAGTAGTAAATGTTGCCCACATATTGCCCCGTATGCTGCCCCAACATACCTTTCGGTTCGGCGTCAGATTGGCGGCGGGAATCTGCAACGTGACGCGGAACGTCGTGTTCTTGTTGAGTTGCTCCGATAGGAGGTTGGCCTCGCGCACGAGATCGTTGGCCGACGCTGTCTGCTCGCGCAGCTTAGCGAGGCTAACCTTAAACAGGTGGTCGCGCTCTCTCGCCCAGCTCTCCTGTGCGGCGCGCTCGAAGCCGACGTAGGGCGCGTACGGCGTCGTCGGCGACATCTGCTCGCGGAGAATCTGCAGCTGCTTCTCGTACATCTGGCGCTGCTTCTCCAGCGCGAGATTCTTGTCGTCCTCATGCTGCCGCTCGAGCGTGGCGATCGCCGTCTGGATGGGGTCGTTCGACAGCTCCTGCAGCATGAGCTCTTCGCGCGCGAACTGGTAGTCGATCGGCGGTTCGGCGGCCTCCTTCAGCGCCAGCTGCTCGGGCGTCAGCTGTTGCAGCTGCGGTGGCGGCGGCAGTTTTTGCGGACAGGTGACTCGGAAAAAGTGGTGATTGCCCCAGAAGATTCGGTCGCCATTGCGCAGCAGACGCCGCTCGCTGACGACGGCCCCATTGACGCACGTCCGGGCGCCATCGCACGGCTCAATCCACAGCTCCTCGCCGTTCTCGATGACGAGCACGCAGTGCTCGTTCTGGATGCCGATGCCCGACAGGTGTATGTCCGGCTGAACGACAGCGGCCCGCTCGGGCTCCGGCCGGCCGACGAGCGTCCGCTCCTTCTTGATGTTGAACAGCAGCATCTCGTTGAGCGACGGGTCGGCGTTCAGGTTCACCAGGTAGAACTTGTCGCTTTCGACCTTAATGCCGTCGGCCTCGACCGAGATGCCCATCTTTTCGAGCGCCTGCTGGCGCTGAATGTGCACCTGCTCGGTGTGCTTCACCTTCTCCTCCCACGGCTGCGAGATCTCCTTCATCAGCGACTCGCTCTCCTCGAGGCGGGCCGAGACGTCGGCGCTCTGCGCCTGCACCAGTTTGGCCTTCAGCTCCTCGACCTGCTGCCTGAGCTGTCGGATCAGCTTGGCGTTCGGGTCTTCGTTGACAACGGCGTGGTTGACGATCCTCTTGGCGCGGTCTGCGTACCGCAGCGTCGACAGGGTCTCCTCGTAGTTGTCGGCTGCCGGACTGATGGTGGCCACCATGACCGTCTTCGAGTTCCCTCCGAGCTTGTCCTTGAGGAGCCACGTGAGCACCGAGTCTCGATAGGGAATGAAGTGACTCGACGTTTTGCCCTCGGCGAGCTTCGAGATGACCATGCCCAGTGTTGTGAGCGATTTGTTGATGTTAGAACCTTCCTTCAAGCGGTCGCCTACAGCTCCGGTTTTGGTCGCGCGTTCCGACCCGGCTAAGTCGACCTGTATCACAAACACACGCACATGCATGCATAGGAATGAAATACAGTTATTTGTATAGAAACAAAATGACTGCGAAATCATCTAGCCTTACGCCTTCCGAAACCAAAACGAGTAAATCGGCAGAAAAATCTAATGTAAGTTGGCCAGCGTTTGGGTCGCGGTCAATTGCTCTAACCAATATTATTGATTGGTAAACTTTTGACTCGTTCATATCGCTGAACGCGCTAAGCCAGTTCAAACGGATGACTCTGTAGGCTTCCGGACCATATACTATATACAATATAGCAGACCATATATCATATACTAAATTCACTGAAGCGATAATTTGCATTACTGTAAGCTGTTATATATATATATATATATATATATATATATATATATATATATTATATATATATATATATATCAAGTCAACTAAAGCAGATCTAACATACCAAGCTCATTTTGGACATCTTTTCGCCCTGCGAGTTGGTGACCGGATCGTTGATGGTACACGTGAGAGTGATATTGAAGACCGCATGTGATCGTGATGATTCCGAGTTCATGTTGGTGGCTGCTACAGTGCGACTCTTGTTGCCCTGTGTCATCAATTCGTTGATCTGGTCATACGACGTAACGGCGTGCTTGGACAGATTCTCCACGTAGGTGCCTGCGTTCAGCAAAGATGTCGCCACGATTGCCATATTTATTATTATTATTATGATCATCATCATCATCAACGACAACAATACAATGAGCAGCGTCAACGACAGCGTCAACTTTAAGGTCCATACTTTGCTCATAAGAGATCGCACAAAAACGCAACTTATGCCATTGTTGTTCTGGAAAATAAATCTCGCGGAAGCATTCTTTCTTCTGAGATGACATTTGAGACTAGCTATGTAAATTGCACATAATGAGGGTGCAATTTAAACTAATATTTATTACCTTTCAGAAACGTATTAGGTAGTCAACCAAAATCATATCGAAGTCCAATATAGAAAGTTACCGATAATTTCTAGTCAACAACAGGGCCGTATATATATATATATATATATATATATATATATATATATATATATATATATATATATATATATATATATATATATATATATATATATATAAATAAATATATTTATATATATGAGTGTGTGTCTATATTGACTATATATATGACGTCCATATATTGACGCTGATACTCATAGTGGTCCATTCTGTACTATGAAAATTGGAGCTCAGCCGTCGTCACGGTAGAGATGACAAGCCGACGGACACTGTAGGCAAATTCAAACATCTTTAATTGCAAATGATTCGTTAGAACAACTGGATTCAGGTTTGTTGGATTATTGTGAGAAACCGCCGCTTCACGCCGCCATTAGGGATGCGCTCAGAGATAGACTCTATTGGATATAACTTCTGCGGCCACTGAAACGCAAGGACACAAAGTTCTATAAACTCATATGGGGGCAGCTAAAACGGAAGTTTCCGTCCTACTGTTTCATTGGGCGTCGACACGTGCTGCCGTCATAAAGATGATTGATTGATTGTCCGCTGCTCGAAAGTTGTCCAAAGCTGTCTCCAGTTTGCATGCGTTTCTCACACATTTTCCGAATTGTTAGTACATTGAAGGATTTCTTGGAATCGCTTTGAGCAGGATGCTCTACGCTTTCTCAAGTACTGCCTGAGAGCCAGGGTTCTAGCGAGCGTGCTGGTGGATATAGATAATATACCGTACAATCGTTACACAGAGCGTCACAATGAAATTGTAACATAAAAAAGCTCTACGGTGATAAACAAACAACACTTGTCTAGTCATGCACGATCGTCAGATTGCAATATATCTTCAATCTGACGCTCGCGCATTAAGCGTTAACCGAACGTGACTCAACTTTCTGCCGTTCAAGAAGCGACAGTTTCGTACACAAACGGCCAAGATACAAAATAACACTTCTTGATTATACACATACACATTAATTCGCATTCACACAGTGAGTACAAAATATCCTGTACACAAATAGAGCCACCACAGCAAACACAGTGCTACCTGTATATTTTATTGGATCAAACATTTCTCATGCATATTTACAAGAAAGAATATTTATTATTTTAAAGTTTTGTTGTTCCCTGTAAAATAGCTCCGACCTGCTGCGGTGCACTTGTGCCACCTGCTTTCCCAGCTTTCTGTAAAACATTTAAAAACGCGTTCTTCGAGATCGAGTTGAGTTGCGTTCGCGATAGTCTTGAAACGTTGTCTCTTTAAAGTCTTGTATCCGTGAGAACAGGGAGAAGCCGCAATGAGCCACGCCCGGCGAATAGGAAGATTGCGGAAATATAGAAATCGAATGTTTCATCAAATAGTCCTAAATGAGGCTTCTCGCGTCGGACGTGTTCGGGGAATCTTCGTAAAATGTCGCGGTAGTATTTTTAGATCCACGTAAACATTTGTGGAAGCGGATTCCCTTGTAGTTACCAGAGAGAGTAAAAAAAAACTTGGTGTTACATCTGCTCGGTCTGAATTTCTTTGATTGACTCGCACCACTGGAAGGATTGGGCTTTGGTCTCGATGTTGTAGCTATATACCCATAACTCGCCTCCTGTGATCACACTCTGGTCGCCACAAAGCAATCCAGGGTTTCTGCTACCGCCTGAAGGTTAAAGTCGAACATTTCCCAAGAAACGTTCATTTGCTAGAAATTCAACATTTTTGGAACGACATTCGCTGCCAGTCGTCTGACGAATAAAAATATCCACCAAGACTATACAACTACTGATCATACGATATCTCTAATTCGTCAGATAGAATTCAGCCATTGTTGGGTAATATATCACGAACGTTTTTTAACGTTTTGTTCTGTTATTGACGTCAAAGGCCTTCCCAAACGGGCGAAATTTTTGATTCCTTCACGTCGGTTGCGAAATCGACAGTACCACATAGATACACAGCGTTTCGGGACACTGCTTAACCATTATACAAGGGTCGTAATATTGCCACGACTTTAGAACATACGATTTGGTTTTTAACACAGAACTTAATGCAGTTTCGTTGCTGCTCCATGTTCGGCTCCTTAAAAATCACCGAATCTTGTTTTCTTCACTGAACCAAACTGAAACAAAAAATGCCGCCACCGATGTGGAATTTGGCCTGTCTGTAGCTGATGAATGGCGCTTTTAAGCAAAACAATCCGGAATACATTGGTGGTTTCGGTTCAAATCAAAGTACTAGAACTTGCTGATCCGCCTTCGTATATATATATATATATATATATATATATATATGCAGGTTCAGGCAAGCCTGCTATTATTGTTTGCGTACGCGTCCCGTTGATGGCCAGTTTGGCGAGAACCTTTGAAAAAGCTGCTACTATAATTACCCGACAACACGCGTGTTGAAGTGAATGTATCATATACAACCAGCAGTTATGCGTAGCGGTGACATTTGCTCTCATCGTACGATCTACGGAGTGGCGATGGTTGTTGTTGCTTTTGTTGTTGTTGTTGTTGTTGTTATTGTTGTTGCTTTAACTACTGCTTCGACTGAATATTCGAATATTCAAGCGCGAGCAGCTCCTTGACGTGGCCTTTTCGAAGTGACCGTCGGTCGTACCTTGCGACCAGAAAACATCTCCACATGGCGACGGCCACGCGAAGGTAAGAGGCGAGCAAGAAATGCTGTCGTTCAAGTGACGTACAGAAATGTTTGTACAACAGCTTTCTTCGTAGCAACAACAGCAGCAACAACAACATCAGTACCACTTTTAGCAAACACAGCAACAACAGAAGCAGCAATAAACACCTAGTCTACGCATGGTAGCTTTGTAGATGGCAAAAACGTATTCTATGCAAAGTACTATAGATCGATAGAGCCCTCAGTTGCAGCAATTGCGACAGTAGCCGTTCAAGTAGAAGTCGTTGTATTTATTGTAGTACTTGTGACAGCCAGTTCAGACAGTAAGTTATCACTCAGCTGGCTGTTAGACTGCGGCCAGCTGGCTGTCTAGATGTGAGCAGTCGTGTATTGTGCTCCGCTGACCACACCCGCTTGTCGCTCTGGCGGCTGTCTTCTCATAATTTGTTGTAGTTGTTGTTGTTGTTGTTGTTGTTGTTGTTGTTGTTGTTGTTGTTATTAGTGTTGTTGTTATTGTTGTTGTTGATGTTGTTGTTATTGTTGTTGCTGTGTTGTTGTTGCTGTTGTTGTTGCTATGTTGTTGCCGTTGTTGTTGTTATTGTTGTTGTTGCTGTGTTGTTGTTGTTGTTGTTGTTGATGTTGTTGTTATTGTTGTTGCTGTGTTGTTGTTACTATGTTGTTGCCGTTGTTGTTGCTGTGTTGCTGAGTTTGTGCAGCTGTTCTGCAGTTCTGCCCTTCGTTGATCAATGAGTGGGGGTAGGGGTTATCTTTTGGTCAGTCATGAGAACGGCCTACCGCGTGTCGCCGTCGACACCGTCTGCATCCGTCTGAAACCCTTCAACTCTGCTCTTCGAAGGCAAAATTCCGACGTTGACTTCACATCACCATCACCATCGACTACGAACATTTACAGAGAGTATTTTTGAGAGAGGCCGAGCCCCACAGGTGGCAGGCATATGTATATATATATTATTTTATCAATTGATTATTATATTGGAACCCCCACAGGTGGCAGGCATATGTATATATATTATTTTATCAATTGATTATTATATTGGATAATCTGAAACTCTTAGGCAATCTTATCAGCATTTTCCTTTGGGAGCCTTTGGGAAGACGTCGCTAGAAAAGCCTTGTTCAGCCACAGAGTGTAAACATCATTTGACATTCAACTGTGTAAAGATTGCGAAGAACTCAATACGAATCTGTGGGGTTTGTTTTGGGTTTACGGGTGTCAGAAGGCCATCTTAAATCCCGTTGATCTATTACTTGCTGTTTCCATTCCAACTCTTTAGGAAGGTTCGTTGGTACTGGCTTACTCAACATCAAATGACACGATACCCTCATATACTTTCGAGAAATGTACCAACAGATAATGCGAAAGAGATTCCCGCGGAGCACGCCTGCAACGCGTTCATTTTTCGGAGACAGCTAATTCACGAGCAATTGATGGATTTGCCAACAAGCTTTGACAGACAGGCAAATTAAATATGCTAAGCGATGATAATGGCACCTGCCAATAGTGCCAAGCAGCGTGCCCGACGTGTCGTATTTATGTTTGTCTTTCTCTGTGTCGTCCCCTGTGTCTACGACGATTGGCATATTACCTTATGAGGACCTTATGTCGGAAACGTAAAGTAAATGTAGTCATAGTAGAGGCGTGAATCAAATGTGTTCTCGCCCATAGTATGACTAATATAGTGTAATGAAAGAGTGCCTGAACGGTTGTTAAATAAATTATGATAATAAATACGCTCACATATTCAGCTTTGCTGTGCCAATACTGATTATTGTTTTTTTAGTTTGTTTAGATGGCAACATACTCTCCTTTCCATCACATGTTATTCAACGATATAAACATTAGCCCTTTAAAGTGCGCAATAAGCAAAAAGTGCACTCAAACGTTTGCATCGCTTTGTGAAATGTTGATCTATACGAGGTTTCTCGTTTCTGTAGGTTGGTTTCGCTGAAGGATTTATCAAATGGTTACACTAGCATTGCAGGATTGCATGCAAATGCACGGGACCTCCGATCTGAGACGAGGTTCGATGATCTCACGCTCCTTATGGATAGCTCGAATGTGGACTGGAATGTCGTGGTGGTGGGTGAGACCTCGTGTGAGGGGCCTGGCGCCCCCTTGTGTAATATCGTCGGGGCGTATTCCAATTGGTCGGCACTCTGATGGATATTCTAGACAACCTTCTGTCAACGACTAAGGATCTGCCCTGTGCACTTTTGGGTGACACAAACACTGATATTTTGGGTGACGGCGCTGTGAAAGCTGAATACTGCTTTGGACTTGCTAGCAAGAGCATTGAGCAGGCCATCAGTATCATCACTCGCTCCAATCATAGATCCGAGGCAGTGTCATTTGGTTCGACGGTGTCACCAGAGTGGATTGGTCATCGGTTCTCGACTCAACGATCCCAACGAGGCGTTCGCGTTACACAAAAAGCCGGTAAGCTCTGGGTCATGTATAGCGATTGCCGCAAGTTGCGACAGCGAAGGGCTTCGAAAAAGGTAAACCGCTTACCTTGGTTCACTAGTCATTTGGTTAATTTAAGGCATACCGTCGATCGCGCTCACCGTCAATGGATTAGCACACGATCCGCAGATGACAAAGAGGCGCTTTGTTGCAGGTGTTGTACAAGGTAGAACGGAAAATGGCTAGGGGTACTTACAACGAAGAGCAGTTTGCCGCTATACGTAACCGCCATACCAAGCTCTGGGGTTTCTAATGAAATATGAGGCCGTGGTAAGGAGTCTGAAGCGGTGCCATATCGACCACAGGTCGAAGACAGGGAGCTGGAGAAGGCGCAGGAGATAGTGAAAGCACTGAATGGTTCCTTTTCATGTACAAAAACTACATCCTTGCTCCTCCCTTAAGAGCCGGTTGACAATTTTCTCTCAAACCTATGGAACTCGGAGCCAAATTATTTTTTCTTTAGTGCTATCACAGCTCAGGAACTTCACATTTTTGCTAAGGACGTAAAGACAGACTCACTCTATAGCGGTGGAAACATGCCTGGCAAGCTCTACTCTAAATTCATTGACATCTTAGCGGTCCCTCTAGCTGCCGTATTCAATATTTGCGATGACTCTACTAAATAAGGATAAGAGCGGATGTGACTAACCTGGTAGCTGTCGCCCGATCTCCTTGGTGTCTTTCGTCTCAAAAGTATTTTAAATGTTTGCTAAACAACTGCCCGATCGCCTTGCTGAAGAATGCTGAAAAGAAGAAGTTTAATTAACTTCTTTCTAAAAATAAATTCGCTTTTAGGGAGGCTCGATCAACTGAGTTGGCATTGGGACATATCTCGTGGAAGATCATTAAAACTGCGGAGGATGGAAATATGTGCCTTGGTGCATTTCTCGTAGCCCAAGCGCTCGACTGCCTCAGTCACTCTATATTTCTTAAGATGCTCCACCAACTGGGCCGCATACCAGAAGCAACATCTTGGTTTAAATCGTGTCTTAGCGGACGGAGACAATTTGTGGCGGTGGGCGATTTAATGTCCGCAACGAGAATTGTATTCACTGGCACGCCTCAGGGATTGGTTCTTGGACTTTTCATCTTCATCACCTACATGAATTGCCGCCTAATCGTCTATGCAGACCAGACGACGTCACTCTTTTGTTCCGTGTCTCATCCTCCTAAATATATATCATACACACAATCTTCAGCACGTTAAAATCGGTAATGGGAAGGCCATATCTGTGTTTCAAAGATTTAGTCTTGTCGTTAACACGACGAAGACGACATTCGGTTGATTACACACCCCACAACGGGCATTGAGACAGAAGCTCAGAACTGGTAATATCTACCTCAGAGTAGACGGCTCTGCTATCCCCCTCAGCTCAGAGGCAAAGTGCCTTGACATTGTGTTACACGAGCTTATAAAATGGGATAGCCAAGTGAGGTTCGAGCCCGTAGTGCATTCGCGTGCGCTTCGCGACCGGAGGACACAAATAGGTGCACGGTTTCAAACCTGATCGGTGCCTATTTGTATGTTTGTTCAAGTGTTTGTTTATTGACATTTCTTGTAAGATAATTGCACACATCAATTTCAAGCTCCATTAAGCACATAGCTTGTTCGGAACCCCTTTTATGAGATAACAATGTATAATTTATATATGCCATGCTCACCTATTTACAAAGTCTTGCAACATGTATGTATGTTTATATCACTTTTAACCAGATACCAAAGTTTCAAGATAATGCTCTTTGAGATCGCATTTGAATTTGAGCAGAGACTTTGTCTGCCTGACGGAGGCCGGTACTTTGTTCCAGTAGGAGGCCCCAATGTTTCTGATTGATAGCTTTGACTGGTTGGAGTTGGCAAAAGGTATTTCCGGAGGAAAATCTGGATCTCGCCAGAGCCAGGAGTGCCACAATTGCGGTCTGGCAGGAGAAATGGGTGCAGGTTACCCGGGGTGACCAAAGGGAGCTGGACCAAAAGTCTGATATCAGACCTCAAGGCTTGGTATGACTGTCGACATGGAGAGTTAACCTACTATACGGCTCAGATTCTGACGGGTCACCGTCAGTTCCAGAGCTACATGGCTAAGATAGGGAGGGCCACCAGTGATACCTGTGTGCTATGCGAGTCTGGGGAGGCGGACGGCGTGGAACACACTTGTAGTGTTCACCACCCCCATGACCGGGCGGCGACCGTTACGAGCTCGACATTCTCTCGCTCAGGCAACACACGTCTTCTGTCTGGCTCGCAGCAACAATTACTGACTAATTTATTCTCATGCCTCCTTATATACTCAGAGATTGCCCGCGCGTGGTGACTTCCCGCGTCTTTGCTACTGGCGGATCTTCTATTTGGCGCCATGTATTTAGCTTGCTTCGGCATTGCCGCCAACCGACGCTGTCTATGCCCGCGCTGCTTAACGGACACTGCGATCCTACATTTTCCCCCCCTTCATAGGCTTGTTTTGAATTCTATCCCGTCTTTGCTCACGAACTTCCGTAAATGGCTTGGTGCGCGTCTAACTCGCCGTGGACGTCCTTCAGAGGAATGCGCTGTCGTCTTCATGTTCTTCATGTGGCGCATCCGGCCTCCTTATACTGACCCAGTCGCCGGGCACGACCGCACAAACCTGGTTCCGACTGCCGTTATTCTGCCGTCCGCGTACTCCTTTGGCGTGTCCACTCGCGCTCGCTCACCCTCATGTGCATCCTCCGCCGCCTCCAAGCATTTGACTCTGGTCCAACGATCCCACGTCAATGCCTGTACATTCTGCCGCTTTCGTACACTTCCGGCCGAAGTGGCCAAACTTGCCATACTTTCGGCCCCGAACTCGTGGCTTGTCCATCCGCACGCCTGACATCCACCCGCTCCGTATTCTCGGTCTGCCGCCGGCCTTTGTCCGCTTCGTTCCGCCGGCCCTTCAGCTTCCCGCTCCTCGTCACCTATACGTACCGTCCTGCGATCCACCTGGCTTCCGTGACGCACCCCTCCACGTGTATCGCGGCCGTCACAGCCTGCTCGACTAGCAAGGCCTCCTGGAGGAGAAGCTTTCCTCTCACCTGTAGCATTGTTGCCCCCAGAATGTGATGGCTCCTCAACACCAGGCCCCGAACGTCGAGCTTGCACCCCATCACCAGTCACCGCAGTGCCGCCAGGTAACTACCGTTGTCGTCACCGGCAACGGCTGCCGAATTCGTCGCCGGCAACGGCTGCTCCCTTGTGTTCCTTGAGCATCTTCCTTAACTTCGTCACTATCCTGACGTAGTGGCCTCGCCGTCTTCCTCCGGCTCCGTGCCTGGTGCCATTCCCTCCACGGTGCTGTTGGCCGGTCCATGGATGTCAGAACCGGAGGTGGGGGTGGCATACCTGTGGCATTGTTGCGCTGCCTTTTCATTCTTCCGGATCCTGTCGACTGCGCCAGTTGTAGTGCCTGTAGGATAGCAGTGTCCGTTAAGCAGCGCGGACATAGACAGCGTCGGTTGGCGGCAATATACATGGCGCCAAATAGAAGATGCCGCTACCCTACTAGCGACGACGCGGGAAGTCACTAAATGCGCGGGCAATCTCTGAGTATATAAGGAGGCATGAGAATAAATGAGTCAGTAGTCGTTAGTGCTAGCCAGGCAGACGACGTGTGTTGTTTGAGCGCGAGAATGGCGAACTCGTAACGGTCGTCGCCATGGTCATGGGGGTGGTGGACACTACAACTGGCGCAGTCGACAGGATCCGGAAGAAAGAAAAGGCAGTGCAACAATGCACACAGGTCTGTCACCCCCACTACCGGTTCTGCGATCCATGGACCGGCCAACAACACCGTCGAGGAAATGGCACCTGGCACGGAGCCAGAGGAAGACGGCGAGGTGACTACGTTAGGATGGTAACGAAGCTGTTCAACGGAGATGTTTAAGGAACACAAGGGAACAGCCGTTGCCGACGACGAATTCGGCAGCCGTTGCCGGTGGAGGACAACGGTGAGTACTTAGCGGCACTGCGGTGGCTGGCGGTGGGGTGCGGGCTCGACGTTCAAACCCTGGTGTTGGGGAGCCACCTCATTCTGGGGCGACAGGGCCACATGTCAGAGAAAAGCTCCTCCTCGGAGAGGCCTTGCGGGTCGAACTGGACGGCCGCGCTGCACGGGGTAGGTGCGTCACGGATGCCGGATGGATCGTGGAGGAAACGAGTAGGTGAACGATGTTCGGGAAGCGAACGGCCGCCGGAAAGAAGCGGACCAAGGCTGTCGGCAGGGCGAGAACGCGGAGCGGGTGGATCGTGCGCAAATAGAAAAGCCACGATTACGGGACAGTCGAAAAGGCCCTAACGGCCGCGTTGCACGTGGAGAGGTGCGTCACGGGGACCAATGGATTGCAACACGACACGAGTTGGTGAGCGAGGGCCGGCGGAACAAAGCGGACCTAGGCTGACGGCAGGGCGAGAACACGGAACGGATGGATGCCAGGCGTGCGGATGGACGAGGCACGAGTACGGGGCCGAAATGTGCCCGGCAAAACGGGTGAGGAGCCGGAAGTTTGGCGGGTTTGGCCATTTCAGCCGGAAGTGTACGAGCGCGGCGGATTGTGCAGGCGATCGGCGTGGAGGAGCGGCCACGTTGGGCCAGCGGCGAATGCCTGGAGGCGGCGGAGGATGCACATGAGGATGAGCGAGCGCGAGTGGACGAACCGGGGGGGGCACGCAGACGGGGGAGGAGCGGCAGTCGGAACCAGGTTCGTGCGGTCGTGCCCGGCGACTGGGTCGGTTTACGGAGGCCAGCCGCCGCCGGGTGCGCCACATGGTGAACATGAAGACGACAGCGCACCGCTCTGAAGGACGTCCACGGTGGGTTAGACGCGCACCAAGCCATTTACGGGAGTTCGTGAGCAAAGACGGGATAGAATTCAAAACGAGCCTGTGAAGGGGGGGGGGAGAATGTAGGATAGCAGTGTCCGTTAAGCAGCGCGTACATAGACAGCGTCGGTTGGCGGCAATATACATGGCGCCAAATAGAAGATGCCGCCACCCTACTAGCGACGACGCGAGAAGTCACTAAATGCGCGGGCAATCTCTGAGTATATAAGGAGGCATGAGAATAAATGAGTCAGTAGTCGTTCGTGCGAGCCAGGCAGACGACGTGTGTTGTTTGAGCGCGAGAATGGCGAACTCGTAACGGTACAGCACATTACAGTGTCCACCGCCCCCATGACCGGGCGGCGACCGTTACGAGTTCGCCATTCTCTCGCTCAAGCAACATACGTCCTCTGTCTGGCTCGCAGCAACAACTACTGACTCATTTATTCTCATGCCTCCTTATATAATCACAGATTGCCCGCACATTTAGTGACTTCCCGCGTCTTCGCTACTGGTAGCGGCATCTTCTATTTGGCGCCATGTATTTAGCTTGCTTCGGCACTGCCGCCAACCGACGCTGTCTAACGGACACTGCTACCCTACAGCACTGTCCTGCACTGCGAGTCTTTTTGGGAGGAAAGGTGCACGGGCTCCACGGCCTCATCAAGGAGGTGGCTGCAGTAGTAGTTTAAACAGTAGTAGTAGTAGTAGTAGTATTTATCTAAAGTAATAGTAGTAGTAGACGTAGAAGCGGTAGTAAGAACATTGAGAGTGGCGCAAATGGCGGTGGTTAGTTACGGCGTCCGTGCCAGCAGCTAGGGCAGCAGCAGTGCGTTCTGTTGTTGTTGTCTGCTGTTTTTGTTGTTGGCTTTTGTTGTTGTTGTTGCTGTCGCAGTCGCCGCTAGTCACGGCTATAACAGTCGTAGTGAAATCACAATAGCAAAATTTCCGTCTGGTCCTCCATACAATCATCATCATAATCGTCATCGTCGTCGCCCCCCACAAACATGATAACCCCCACAAACCCCCAAAAAGCTATGTGATGACCTCGACGGAAGCGTGTAAGGAAGCGACCGACCTGTTCGATGCAATTTTGACGCTCAAGACGGCCAAGGACACCGCTAGGCGCGAGAGGTTCACGCGGCTGCCTCATGAGAGTGGTCGAGACGAGGAGCCGAGGGACGTGGGAGGGGAAGTGCAGCCAGGCCTTCAAGCTCTTGCCGCATTCCTTCAGAACGGTGTATATTTGTCATAAGCTCCCTGTCTGGATGCATTTAAATATGCAGAAAGATAGACGAATACATATCTGAATTAAGGAGAAACGGCAGGAACGCCTCTCCTATGGCTTCGAAGAATTGCCAAGTATTACCGAGCCTGGGAGGGTGGGGAGGAATCCGGGTTTAGTGGGTTTGTGAGCCCCACACTACTCACGCCGGCTGCTAGTGACGCACGTGCATTCTTCATTCTTGAAGCTTCCCAGAAAGAAAAAAAACTTTATTGTAGTAATTATCTTCCATTTGTTGCTTTATTGCCTACATGCTGTTTATTTGCACTTATACTCGTACTTGTGTGCATTTTGAACGAATTAACCCAGAGATGCGTGGTACAATTCTAGCTGTTCGTTTTAACTTCGTGACTGTGATTACGTGGCAATCAGGGTGGCTAGCAGGTTAGCTGAAATTTATACCCGGAACCTGGCCATGACGTACGCATAATTAGTGCGATGGGAGGCCTATATCCACAGACCATATCCAGGAATCATTGGATTCTAACTCCTGCAGTCACATGCTTCTAAACGGCGCCGCGTCGAACACAATCCGTCCACAAACGGAAATCAAACTTGAATTTGAAGCCCTGCAACGCATAGAAGAGTCGCCGTAAATCTGTGGAAGCCTGACACGCTTTTGCAGGTGCACACAGTATGTGCGGAGTATATGTTAGACCTTTGTCAAAAATCACTCCTAGGCAGACACTCAACAATTGGAAATTCTGGAAATTGTTCTCAGTACACGATTAGAACTTTCAATTTTCACAAGGGTCAGCTCAAATCCTAGATTTTGGGTCTTAAGTGGAATGTCCAGCATAGCCCAATTGGCCCATCGGGACCCCGGGCGGCAGTAACCTGCGGAGAGATTGGTGTGAGGGATAAGTGAGGTTTTTACGACGAATTGGATTTAATTGCATAGTGTATGTAAACGTGACGAAATACTGATTTTGGGGACTAAATACGCGTCCTAACAAAATGTTCTATCTGAAGCGTTGGAGCAGAACGTGATATTGAACACGGAGAATGAATAGCTCTTCGTGAAAGGTGGTCCAGAGTCGTCCTATTTGGTCGTTATTAAAGGGAGATCAAGTAAAGCTGCTTAGTTTGCCAAAAATCTGGCCTCTCGTTATTACCCAAGTAGAGAGGCAGTGACTGTGCGCTGTATTAAAATTACACTTTATCGGAACCCAAGTATACCAGCAATGCGTTGATCTTTCATTGCAATCGGGTGTTGAAGAAAGAGATGGAATGTTAATCTCTGTACTATATTATTTGGTACGAATTGGACTTACTATTTGAAAAATACAGGGTAGTATTCTGCATACCTGTATAACATACATAAATAATACTAATACAGAAAAAAAAACGTACAGGTTTGTGTGTGTGTATAATAATGTGATTACACTTGACAGATGCAGGTGCTACAACGATAGGTATTTTAATGAAATAAGGCTTTGACATGAATTGTGACAGATTGCCTGTAAAAGAACATGTCAATAAAACAATCTGATGATTATGATGATGCAACAGTAGGTGGACGTTGTTCAGTGGCCCTCGGCGCAATTGATAAACCGCTTGCTCTCTCAC
Organism: Dermanyssus gallinae; assembly: GCA_003439945.1. NCBI lineage: Eukaryota > Metazoa > Arthropoda > Arachnida > Mesostigmata > Dermanyssidae > Dermanyssus > Dermanyssus gallinae. The sequence continues at coordinate 136,320 of QVRM01002679.1, forward strand.
AGGCTGATTTGAACGAGCATCAATCTAAGTGTATGCAGTTTTTGAAGGAGTTAATTCAACTGGGCCATGGCTATGAATGTTCCAAGAACGTTTCGCTGCGTTATAATCAACCAAAATAAAAGCGCAATTGGCCGTGTTATTTTAATTTTGTTTGGTGCCTTTTGATTGGAACTGATGGATACTGATCGTTTAATATGGTCCTAGAAGTTATTGGCGCGGCCTAAAAGAGGCCATATTAGGCAGTGAGAAGAGTTTGCTCCGCCGATGAGTTTATGAAGATATTTTTGGAACTTGCCGCGGTCTTGTTAGCAGTAGTAGCATATATGACAACAAACTGTCTTGTTGTTGGCAACAGACCCTGATATTGAGCATGACACTTTCTGCTCTGTCTCTAGTTGTCCAGGCACGTAAGCTGTTCGTCCTCTCATGTTGAGTTCCTCTTCTTGAGGACCTCAAATAAGTTCGGTGTCCTCCTGTACCCTTTATTAGTGTTGTATGTAATCTCTTTTCCTAGGAAGGCAGTGTTATAGCAGGATTGATTTCTTATTTTTCTTAGACAGACGAGCTCTAAATTAATTGATGATTTACAAAAAGTGCTGCTTCAGCACTGTACTGAATGCTATACTGAGCGAACTATTGGCTTAGAGAAAAGATTAAGCATTTATGTATGCGGATTTAATCGCACGAAACGATCACGAAAGTGCCTCAGCAAGCGCGCGCAGAGATGTTGCGATGGATTGGATGAACCACGTTGCTAAAGCCGTACAGCTGTTACCTAGGCAAGTGAGGCCAAAAGTCTTGCATTGTGATAAGAACAATGACAGCAGGTGAATAAAAAATACAAGCCTAGTCCATTGAGAACTGTTCATTTACTTATTTTATTGCATCAACATCACTTGCGTGGTATTTATTACACGTACTTGCTTTATATATATATATATATATATATATATATATATATATATATATATATATATATATATATATATATATATATAAATTATTAATATTATTATCATTACTTTTAATGTTTTGTCATTCTTCGCCTCCATTCATGGTGTAGAGGCGTTTGTCGGGCGTGCAGTGAAGGCGACAGAGAGAAGTTTAAATTAAGAACACCTTTCTTCTGTTTGCCACATATTTGTAAGCTTGAATCTCTCTCTCTCTCTCTCTCAATGTCGATCTCTTTCGTTTTTTGTATCTGTGCTTGTTTTTCATTGATCGCTCAAGTTTTCCATTTCACATGGCGGACTGCTTTGGGAGGCTGCACAATCTGGCAATCGTCGCATAATGGATGCGATCGGTGAACTGCGTAAATTCTAAATCCTACGCCTAGCTCCAAACGACAAAGCCACGCCAATACGAACATCCTCAGTCAGACCGTCTCATCCGGTCAGTATAGTGCGACACGTATCGTTGCGTGTTTCTAATCTATCTATCTAATATTGTTAGAATAGAATTAGTAATAATGACATAATAATAATAATAATACGAATTACTTCTAGATAATAGACAATTTCTAATTTGCAATCAGCTGCTTATATTGTGACTGTTTAACGTCTGCTTGGGTCGTTGGCCTGCTGGCGAATTTACGAGGGTCTATGCGGCTTGTTTTTCGCGAATGCGAGCGAGCACCCGTTTTTCGGGTTCGGAATGGACAACGTGTGCTGTCTGTCCGTTGGTGGTCGAATCGATTCGTTCGATGGTCGATATTCTACCGGCCCCGCTCGTTCTACGCAGCACCTTTCAGCTACTTGCAGGCTACTGAATTTCGTCAGTCCTCGAATTCAATTGATTGATTGATTGATTAATTGATTGATTGTAAGCAGTCATACATACAATCACGCACTTCTTCTTTCGATCGAGAACGATCGCTCTTCGTCGTCGTCGTAGTATACTGTTCTCGTCATCGTTAATTATTTTGTTGCTTTGTTGCTGTTGATTTTGTTGGTTGGCTGATTGATTGATTAGAGCTAGGCAGACTGATCACTAACAACCGGGTGATGTGGCATTTTTTTATGGTACATTAGCGTCGAATGCGGCTGCCCCTCCACTGCTAACAGTGCGATAACAAACAAATAAACAACCGTAGTAACTTCTGTCATCATCAACATCATCACTAGAGCAGTAGTGTAAACACAACAGGTAATAGTAGTAATAGTAGTAGTAGTTGTTGTTGTTGCTCCATTGTTGTTTCCATGAGGTATTTGTACTTCTTCGTACAAGAAGGCGATGTCATCGATGCTCGCGAGTCGTCAGTATGTGTTGTGAGGCAACCAACAAGGTATTTGTTTCCTCTAAATATGCACACACATATGTATGTCTATGTATGTATATATATATATATATATATATATATATATATATATATATATATGTATATATATACATATACATGCATACATAGGTGTATATATATAGGAAACCCGCTGGGGAAACTTTAGGCATGATTGTACAAATTACTGACTCCTTGACTCTAACTCCCCCGAGCGCTATCTCTCTCTCTCTTGCCCTCTCTCACTCGCTTGTTCTGATTCGTGTAGAGAGGGCCGGCGCCGCCTGTTGCTTTTTCTGTAGGGGAAGGGATCACACGTCACTTTCACTGGTCTTCCGTCTTTTGGCTTTACAGCTCCAGATAAATATTGCCCGAGTTCACTTCCATCAAGCGTGCGGCTGTCGGGGGTACGGCACCGTTGGCAACATCGGCGTTTCGAAAAATTTTCATCCGTTGACGGAAACCGCGAAAAAGCAGATGGAGTGTAATGGTGGCTAATCTGTTTTTGGTTGCGTTTGTAGTGCGCATGCGTTCACTCGATGTGAGGTTGCTTTCATGTATATATATGTATATATATATATACACGCACATGTTTATATCTCTCCACTATCATATGTATTTATGGACGCATATATACATGTATGAACATATATGTATACATTTACGTATATATACATATATGTTTATACATGTATATATATATATATATATACATGTGAGTAAAATGTAAATGCATCCACAAATACATATGCCAGTGAAGAGATATAAACTTTTGCGTGTCTGTATGTATATATATATATATATATATATATATGTATATATATTGCACATGCATAAGCCTATAGCTATCAACTTGAATATGTATAAGGGAGCTACAGGCTTTATATATATATATATATATATATATATATATATATATATATATATATATATATATATATATATAACATGCGCAGTACATCGCGTATATCTGAACACAGCTCAACAGAGACGGCACATCTCTCGATGCAATGCATCAACTTTGCCTATACTCATCGATCTTCTTTTCTGGCTGCTGATTTCCTGTCGGGTTGGACGCTCGACCAAATTCCATCCGTGACTTAAACAGTCTGTCGAATCGCCGACAACAGCAGCAACATCGGGTATGGCGATGGCAGCCAGAATACTTTCTCGGCAGCTGAAACCAACCGCGCACTTTAATTTGCTCTATAATACTCCGTACGCAGTGCTAGTCTTCGGAAAGTGGCCTAGTCTAATTTACTGTGCTGTTACTACTACTACTACTACTACTACCACCACTACATCACTACTAATTCGACTCTTGCTAATAAGGTTAATAATTAAAATGATATCACGACTTTTAGGGGACAATGACAGCGTCGTTGTCACCTCATTTACATTCGGACATCAGTGCGTGATGTCTGATCGTTAAAATGATCATTAAAGCAGTAAATCGATTGTGAACGGTAAAACATACTTCACTGCTGAGTTTTACCCGGCTAGATCATAGTGTAGGCCGTGACACGAGTTAACTGATGCACCAATATATACTCATAACATGCTTTCAGTATAAATCAAATTATGATACATCAATCTTCATGTAGAAAAACACAATGTCGACTGAACAAAAATAGTCGTAATAGTAAAAATATACTCTTTCCAGTACCTTTTCTAGAGAACTGTTCGCCGAACGAAAGTGTGCGTGCAAACACACACGCATGTATAGTAAAAACTCTGTTAGCTAATTCTGTTATTTAGAGTGTGACATTTCTACAAGTTAGCGCGGATGATACGGAATCAATCTCTGCTCAACGAATATTGTGTAGCTATTTGCCTCATGGAAATCAAAGGTAGTTGTTTCCATCCGGCCTTTCGGTATATGCATGCGGATGGTGATCGGCTGGCCAACTTAAAGTACAAAAGATCACTGGGGACGAGTCATTAATTACACAATGCAGCGGCTCAGTGTCCCTATTTAATATTGGCTGATGTTTAGTTATATTAAAGCAACTTGACCGACAGAGTCCCGTTTGTACTGAGAAGCTTTAGCTCGGTCCTTCTCGTTTCCTCGTTCTTCTTCTTCTGAAGCCCACGCACTCCTCTCTCTAGTCTCGAGTCATGTTGTCGTGGCATCTTATCTACCTCCGGCTTGACGTACTCGCTGCAGCAGCAACAGCTGCACCCTATCTTGCCTTCGCCACAACCCGGTCCAACCCGTGTTTCGTGCGAAAAATGTGCTTTCTCTTATCGAAGATGATCATGATCTTTCAGTGGAAGAAGCAGAAAGGACCCCGGCACGAGAGAGCGAGAGAGAGGGCGGTAGGGAGGGCGGGAGAGAGTGAGGCAACAGTTTAAATGGTCCGCTTAGAGAGATAACAACTCGCGTCACTCGTCTGTACAACTCGCGCATAAGAACAATATGAGCGCGTATTGTCTGCAGAGCCTCCTCCTCAAGTAAGTTACTCGACTGATTACAGCCCGTCGCCTTTGGCCTAAGCGGCCTAGGTTGTCGTATGCACACACATATATATATATATATATATATATAGTCCGCCACATTTAACCATAATATTCCAGTCGGCGGGCGAGCGAGCGAGACTATGAGACAAAGCCGAATTGCCTGTCTGCTCATTGTCAAGCAGGATTTCGTCCTCCCGCCGCGAAAAATTATGGTCCATGGTGTATATAAATATATATATATATATATATAGATGTAGTTGCGTAGTAAGGATTCGTCGATCAGGTAAACGCCAAATACATAGAATAATGCACAAAAGCTAGCCACATACGCACTTACGTACGCCGGGTGAAGTCGAAACTTTACTGGCGGAGCTGATAGTGGCGGCCGAGACACCTGCGGCTAGGCAAGCACCACGCGCCCACCTTTACAGCAACACAATCACACACACACCCATACGCATAGTCACAGCCATAGTCACGAGCAGGAGGCTACTGACAAACATACAGACTGACTGACAGACAGACAGATAGGTACAGCGCTCACAACACGAAAGACCATGAGGCGGCGAACTGGTTGTCTGCAGGACATGAAGACGAGTCACGCACTAAACTAAGCTAACTAGCACAACCTGTTGTATATGCAGTAGAGTAAACGATGTTGTCGAGGTAGTTGTCAATCAATCACGGGGGGGCCGTCGGATAGCGTCTTCCTCGTGCTTCTTCCGCGCTCGCGGAACTTGTGCTGCCTAACTAACAACAACAACCTTAACTAGCAACAGCAGCGGCAACGGTAGCAACAGTAAACAGCGGTAGAAGAGAATAAACTCTCCACCACCACCGCTGACGCCGCTCATCATGCTGGTGACGATCCATCCCAGAGCGGCGAGCTAGCAGCGAAATAGCAGCACATACAATCATCACAGCGGCCACCCAAAATGCACCCGGCACCTCGTCGTACCGGGTACCACCCCATCCCACCCCATCCCACCCCACCAAGCAGCCCCCCACAATAAGGGATCTAATTGAACTGCGGCGTTGCGGTGCTGTACATCATACGAACAAGAATAGAAAATCGAACTTACGGACAGTAATGCTTCGACTAAGGCTTAATTCTACCTCTACGACGGCAGTAACGCTACCATCAGCAACGACCACTAGCAAGTAGGTTATTCTCGTCCAACTACAGCGCTTCAGCTACAGGCTAGCCGTGTAGGTGATGACACATGACTTGACACCCAGCGTGTCTTGCCTTGAGTCAGTCGTGGTGGTAGGTCGGACGACTCGCTCGTAATGACTCTTCGTCTAAGACAACAATATCTGCTACGCACGCTTACGTCAGTCAGCTCATCCCGTTTCACTCCCGACCATTACTAAATCGTTCGTAGTATTCGTCGTCGTAGCAGTACTAGAAGTTGTAGCCGCAGAAGCAGCATAACGAGAATTCACAGAAGAGTTTCTAAGTTCCAAAGTCGAAACACTCAGACATGGACTAACAACTTTGTAAACAGATGTAGATCCACGTAGGTGTAGGTTCTTATTTCGGTTCGAATCTCGCTCGCTGGCTCGCACCCTCCATCCCGTCGTCCCTAACCTCTCTTTCTACCTTATATTCTGTCTACTCTGCATGGTCTACGCCCCAGTCTTTCACAACACGTAATCTCAAGGGCTCGCCCCCCGCCCACGACCATGTCAATAACACAGGAGTAATTGTATATTCTTACTCACTTCATTAGTATATCCATCTCTCTTTGTCTCGCTCCTCGCGCGCGCTCTCTCTCTCTCTCTATCGCTCTCTGTCTCTCTCCGTTCGTTTATCGTTTTCTATATTAGATCTTAAAAGTTTGCACAACAGTTCTCTGACCTACATGGTCGAAAGACAACGACGACGCAGATAACAATCGTCGTCTGCAATGCATCATGCTTATGTGTCTGTATACCTGAACGTTTTATGTGTAGGCGTGTATAGGTCGTGTTTTGCGGCGGTTCACATCTTGTAGACAGCGGTGAGAAGTCTGGTCACCTAGTGTTTGACAGGGGCATCATCATCTTAAGCCGTTCAGCGACGAGCATCTGGTAGTTATTTAGTGGTAGTTAATGCAAAACGGCGACAAAAAAGGCGACATAGCGACGTCCGATTTTACTCAACAGTTAGATAGGTTGAGAGATAGCCACACAATTAAACAGACAGAGCTAGCGCTTTAAAGGAGACCTGCCTCCTCTGTCCACGTTGAGGCAATGAAGCTGTCAGTTGTTCAACAACAAGAAGGGAACCGCCTGCATGACTGAATAAAGTAAGTGTAAGTGGCTCGCAAGTTCTAGCGTGCACGTCGTGAAAGTCTCGAAATAGTGACCGAACATGTAGCTAGCTCTTTGTGCTGTCTGAGGTGATCCCGCCCGCACTGGCCACGCGTGGCTCAAGTGTTCATCCCAACACACGGTCGTTGTTCGTAGGAATTCGACTTGTTACAACAAAACCTTGACCTTGTGTTTTTGCTTCTATTATGATAATGATTATTCTAATATTAATACTCCTACCAACAGTACTACAACTACCATTAAGCAACAGAAACAGCTTAATGGCACCTATCGGCGGTGGCGTCAACAACGCCGTTGCACTTTACATTGCATTCGTCGAAGAGCTCTAGGTTCTTAATTTTTTACACAAAACACATATATATATATATATATATATATATATATATAATACTGTCAATGACTATACTATTATTACTACTGTCGGTCGTTGCCATTGCAGAGTTGTTTTGCTGTTACTGTCACTAAAGCGCTCATATAGTGAAGTTGCCATCGGCCATGTCTGAGCGCTGTTTTCCCTAATTTAGTCATGTTTGCCGAAAAAATGTTCAGGAATTTTATATCTCTACTACGTCCGTTGCGGTTGTCGTTGTTGTTGTCGTCGTAATGCATAACGGTTGGTTTTTTTTCATATTGTTGCTCTATCGTTGCCGCCGTTATTGTATTCGCGTCTCTGTTATCTCCTTCAGACGAGTACTCGCGGCGTTGCTGAGCACTGGTGGTTAGTGCCAAGGTTGCATAATCGCAGGTTTGGTGTTAGGTCTCGACAGTCGCGTTCAGGTAGTGCGGATATTCATCTCGTAGGCGAGTCTTCGGTAGAGAGTGCCTGCGAGCCATAGCCGCTTGAGACAAGACTCTTTGCTGCAAAGTGCCAAAAAAAAGACAGTTTAGCTAGCTATTACGTGACTGATACATGATGAGGTTCCAGTTTACACAACTATTTGTTTGAATGAATGAACTTAATGAATGTATGTAATAATGAAAATTTCAAGCTCAATGAAGAATTATTGAACTTGAATAAATTTGCCGTCCGGAGAAGACGGTCCCATAAAAAAAAATTATATATATATATATATATGCATCAGGTTGGCAAAGAGAGGAAATAGGAATATACAGATAAAACTTACGTTCAGTGGAATCTGACGTATTGTGTGAGTTCTGCAGCAGCAGAGTACCGTCAGTATCGACCTCGTCTGAATGAGACAGGATCGAAATGGATTCGAGGTTCTCTTCGATCAGTGGTCGCAGTGGCTTTAGCTTTTGGCCCACGAGCGTACCAGCGGCCGGCGAATCTGTATACCCAGTCAATCCGAAAGACCGTTGCAAGATGTCCGTATGCACAACAACAAAAAGTCACGACACAAGCATGATGAAAGATCTAGTTAGCACTCATTTCAGCAGCGACTGTACCTACTGCTCCTTTTATTTCAGACATTCTAAACACCGCTTCGATTTTCAATCTAGGTGATATATATAACCTTTAGATTTGACACAATATTTGACCGCCCATATATATATATATATATATATATATATATATATAATATTTAAATCACACAATATTTGACCGCTAATATATATATATATATATATTCGACTAAACCCATTATATATATATATATACGTTTTATAGACGACTGTCTGAGGTTGAGATTGAAGTTCAGATTAAGAAAGGTTGGACGAGCGGCCCCTGTTAATGCGTTACCGCCACGCCCAGTCAGTAGTAAAAGTGATAACAGTAGTAGATAGAGGTGGTGACGTTGGCATTGTAGTAGTAGAAGTAGAGGAAGATTGTGAGATGTGAGGATACGCAGCCAATTCCAAGTAGCGCAGAAGAAGAGTTGATGACCGGCGTACGTAAGAAGGTATCCACGCAGCGTGCATGGGCAACGGTTGGTTAGTTGTTATTATATGTCGTAACGAATAATATTCGTTCTACTCATAGATGTTAGACTTTCATCTAAGAAAGTGGCTAACGCTTGTTGTACAAATAAGCGTGTTTAATTGAACGACGGGCAACAAACAATAACAACAGAAGCCGCAGCAGCAGCAACCAAGTCAGAGCCATATGAACAGACATCAACATGAACGCAAACGCGACGCAACGTCGATGGAAACTTCGTTTGGCTGTTTCCGCCAAAAACAGTGTCCAACAACAAGGATAAACTTTTTACGGAGCTATGTCGTCTTGGCCGTCTTCTTCTTGTGTCTTCAAGACGCTGTACTGCCGAAGGCACAGACTTTAGATGTGTCTCTGATAGTACAGTACGTGGGGATCTCATTGGCCTTCATTGCCGTCTAGGTTAGCAACGAAGCAGAAGGGAAACCAAAACGCGAAAAAGCCAGGGTGCTAGATGCGAAGCTACGTCACTTCGGTGAACTAGTCACAGTAATCAAATGAATGCTGTCGTTATCTCAGCATTATTCGGTGGTGCATCAGAGAAATGAGTAAGATCGTTTCCTATCTAGGCACTACGACGAGATCAATCATCGAGGGCACATACAAAATTGTGCGTTAGAAGACGCCGATAAATGTGGCGGTACGAATTACGGCCAATTTATTGCATGTGTAGAATGCTTTGGTGTACCTAGTGTGAGATTGGTTTTCGTTGGCCGGCCGGTAAAAGAGCCAATTTGCAAACGACAGAGGGGGGTAGTCCTGTGTAACCTCCGAACCATGATAGGATACACGACGACGACGACGACGACGAATAGATAGGCATGTGCTATGAAGCAATGAAGCGAAAAGCAGTCCCATGGACGTTAAATCTTGGCTGAGAGTCCGCCCAGAAAGAAGTTTTTTTTTTTTAGATAGACATGTGCATGCAACGAAGCTTCCGTCGACCTATCTGCAATCAGCACCTACCCGTGATGGCATTAGCGGCATCCTTAAGCTTGTCGAGCCCGTCTCCGCACGACGAATTGTGTGAGAGCGCGCCGTTGTGGAGGTGCTGATGAGCGACGCTTCCATTGTGAGACACTGCTATAGGTCCGGTAGTCGTCCCTGGTATTGTCGTCGTTGTTCCTGCTGACGCTTGGACGTTCAGGCCGTAATGGCCGTTGAGGTTGCTGTTACTGTTGCTCATGTTGTTGTTGTTGTTGCTGTTGCTGCTATGGCTGCTTGTGGACTCATCGTACATCGAGAGTGACATGATGCTCTGCTTGATCATTGATGATGTCATGCTTGAAGACATGCTCTGCGATAACAAAATAGGAAGACAGACAATCGAGAACAGAACGTTGAGGCGTTTAGGCGGAAAGACAAGGTCGCTTGGAGTAAATGCGTACCCGTGGGCGTCCGTGTAGGCGCGGATGATGGGTGTTCAACTTATTATTTTGTTATTTTAACGTAGAGTTTTGGAGCCGGAACTAGCATTTAGGAGGTCGGAGGCTAGCAGCCCCGATGATGATATTTGCACGCATGATAATTACGCACGAAGGTACTTGAACTACAACAACAACAACATTACCATACATATCAAGAAATACTTCCAGCATCCAATCTGAATAATCGTGTACAAATGGATTTATTAATTCTTTGATGTATTTGAGAGAGAGAGAGAGCAAGAGATACTTCTGTGTATTTTGGAACACATACAGAGTGTACGAAACTGAGTGGCCTAATAGTCAAAGTAATCGAAAATAATACATTACAGCAGTCATTTCGATGGGTATCTATAGATACATATATGCATATGTATAAGTCCAGCTTACTCCAACTACTAGATACTCGGGAATCTATACATTAAGAACTAATCATATAATATACATCACCATTCGCGTAAACGTGAATACATAAGTACTATAACATGATGCCAAATATTATGATCATAAATATGACAGTTGCATGATTTCTGGTCTTAATAAATGCGTATCGCAAATAGCAAAAGCTGCATGTCGCAATACCAGTTCTAGAAGCCTGAGTAAAAGAAGAACAAGATTTACGGAAACTCTACAAAATATTGAAGAACATATCAAAATGCAAATATCTGAACGGAAGCTCGAAAATGCACCACAAAAGAAATTACATTTCACTTTTCTCAATATAATTATCCTAATTTTTATTTTATTTTTCAGCAACTCAATGTGAGCTGCTCTGAGGGACTTCATTCTACCACTACCACTTGTACGCCTTACCTGTGCTATGTTAGGGACCGATAACGTTTTGCGAATAGGCCGTCCTTGAGAGTGCAATAGTTCTTTGACGGCAACATCTTGACGGAGCTTGTCGAGGTTCAGAATGGATTCGACCGAGATGACGACCTTCGTGTACTTTTCAATGTACGACTCGCCATCGGCCGCTACATCATCCAGACCCTGTGCAGCCATCAGAGCTAGAGTTTCTCGACCTTCAAGATCTTCTGACGCCTTCGGAATTGAGCCCACAATCTCATACGTAACACCTAAACGAGGCAGAAGCACAGAAAAGTCGTCAGGTCTTACTACAGACGCTTATGCGATTCTGTCACGAATAGAACTATCCACTACCTAGCTAATATTTTAACATGCTTAACACGGTACGGCCTGCCAGTACACTCTTCGACGTTCTCTGAAGATGCATCCAAAAAACAGGGCATTTACCGGAGCGATGAAGTGTTGGAGCTCCAGAGATCCTTCTTCGAATCTTTTCAGTCAACGTCTGCCGCTTGTAGACATTGATGGCGAAACGCTTCCGTAAGATGATGTCAATAGAGACAGGATGCGATAAGCGAACCTTGACCTTTAGTATGAGGTAGATTCTGTCCTGCGGACTTGTCGCCGCATTGAGTAAGGGCGAATCGTGTATGGATGAGTCCCAAGCGACTACAACCCGATTATCTTCGCTCCGTACGATGGGCAGCGTATACTGGGGACTGCCGTGTTCTTTGAAGAGTATCGAGTTGACGCCAGGCGTGTGGGCGGGATGAAGGTTCATGTCGTCGCTGCTGAGGTCGAGAAAGAGTACCGGTGTGTGAAGTTCCATTCCAGCGAGCTCAGAGTCGTCGCCTTCGGCCGGCGCCCCCGGAACCCGCGAGCCCGGCTGGGGGGTGTAGACCGCATCACGTTCCTCCTGGAGACGCATCCACGCGTCCAGCAGCTGCCGTTCCCGTTCCGCTTCTTGTTCACTCTTGTTCTCCTTCTCACTCATTCGCACCAGCTGCTCGTGCAGATAGCGTTTGCGTTTGTCAAGCACAGCCACCCACCTGTAAATGATTGATGTATGCACATGTTTACGACGTGCACAATAAAGGCCTTCCAACGGCACCTCAATGCCTTTTTTTAAGGGACCAGGAACAAAAATGCATAACGCACACCCTTTGGTCTGGGTAATGTGGGACTCTCAAATCCCTAAAAACCTGGGAACCCCCTAACCTACATGACCGGGATACTTGTGGTATTACTTCCGTGTATAGTATCTACATCAATGCATGTATGTACACATGTCCGTGCATGTGTATGATATAGACACTTAAATCATGCTGAGTCAACTTCAGTCAGTGCACCTCAAAGCCGTAACACGACGCTCGCAAAAAAAAAATCGTCGTTATCGTGTTGCTGCTGCTGTGCAGACGAACCGATTTTACGGGCCAATCGGCGATCAATCGGCCGCCGCAGATCGATCGATCGACTTCGACGACGGTGATGATGACGTTCACAAGCACGTCACATGAGCAAAATGAACTTACTTGTCGCGCAGAATGCGCAGGTCTTCGTCCTGATACGAGTCGAGGGCCTTCTGCACACCGACTTTTCGAGCGCAGAGTCCCCCGACGGAGACGTGGGTAATGGCTTCGCAGCTGAGCGGCAGAGTACCCGAGTTCTGCGCGGCGGAGACCGACACCACCAGACGGCGCTGCTGGCCTTGACGTAGCTGAAATACGCCCCCCGTCGCTGCGTCGGGTCGGGGCGTGACCTCGACCGGTGCGTACTCGCCTTGCTCGTTCAGCTCGTGTATCTCGAGCCATAGCTCGAGCTTGCGTTTCAATTCACTCCAGCGGGCGGCGAGCGAGTGTTCGCCGAGCTCAGCGCCGATCTGCACCGGGCGGCCCATCTGCACTCCGCTCGCGCCCGTTCCCATGGCCGCGACTACGCCCGTGTGTCCGTTTTGCTTGCTACTTGCATACACCAAATAAAACGCCACACGGCAGAGTGAAATGAAGTACAAATATCTGTATATATACATATATATATATATATATATATATATATATATATATATAATGGGAACACCATATACGATGGAAATAACATACAACATCTGAAAATACCCGTTCCTTATCTACGTAGTTATTACAATTATAATACGCTTTCGGTTAGTTGCCAGGTGCGTAGTACTTCGTGCCGTTCAAGTTACTGGAGGAGCGCTGACAAACAGTGGGTGAGAATGAGACGATTAACGACACTACCACACACCCACACATATATGTATCATGCACGTCACGTCACGGAGCGAGTGCAATTACAGTGTGTCTGTGAAAGCGGTGCCGCTCGCTAGCTCATCATTAGTGGATCGATTTGAGGTGGTAGTAGTATTCGCGGACGGCACAACTCTTAGCTTGAAGGTGAAAGTGCGTGCGGAATAGCGTATCGTGGAAGTGGTGCAACAATCACAGTTTTGGGCCTTGCGGGGACGGCCGGCCGACCGACTCCGGTCCAAGATGGCAACCAACCTGATGAACTTCACAGCCTCATCCAAACTGCGTTTCTCGTGTGCCCGTTTCGTCGCAACGTCAGGACTACCCTGGTTCATGAACCAAAGGGCAGGCCCGTGCACCAGCGCCTGGAACAGCGCTCGGAGCGGGTTGAGGAAGATGGCACCAAAGGCGCCGTTTGGTGAAGCCCCGCACGAGGCTCTGAAGGCTGGGGACGACGGGCGGCGGCCAGGTAGCTCGCCCCTATGAACCGCGCCGTTTCCTCGACGTATGTCTCCGGACCGGAGGGGGGTACTCGGGGTGGTCGCGGGGACATTGTCACATTGGAGGGGCGTTGGTGAACAGGGCGGGGAATCAATCATGGGTAGGTGCGGGTCTCCGGCTGCGGCCGCTGCCAACACCGACGACGGATCGCCGTTGTTGTCGGTCAAGATCTCCGAGCGTGTAATCACGGAATGATCCAGCGGACAACTCGCTCCCTCCGAGCTTTGTAGCCCAACATGGTTTAGAGGGTGGGATAACACACTTAGAGGTATATGGGACAATTGTATAACAACAACTGAACGTGGGCACTTGCAACTAACCCACAACTTATTGCTAACCTGCTAACATGTGCGGAGATAAAACGAATCGTTGCATGACCATTCATCAATAGGAATACCATAAACTCTCTATTGTGCCAGATTAAAGCGGAAATGATAGCAATGTCAGACAATAAATGATAGATAAGCCTATATGATCAAGCCAAGCAAACAAAACAGGCTTAGAATAAATATATAGTCAGTGCCATATAGCCAGTGTTTGCCTAAGAAACTCTTCAAGCGATTTAGCTGAAACAAGTGATACTTCGTACAGCCTAAGAAACTCTTCAAGCTATTTAACTGGAACAAGTGATACTTCGTACATGATTTGCTGACATCTTGCACGAACGTAGGCGCGCTGAGAGCGTAATAGCAAATACATACCATACTATTTGCTGTCTGTTGCTTGACTCCTCGGATTCTAGCTGCTTGTGGTGACTGGAGAAGCCGGAACTTGTGTGGCCAAACACCTCGACGCTGAGAGCGCCCTCTAGGCAGTACTCCACGAAGTCCTCGGTCACCGCCAGGTCGAATTCCTTGGTGTGGTCGAAGCGGACGATCGAGGATCCTCCTTGTTCCTGGCCTGACAAGCCGGTCGTCCCACCACCGATGGGCGCGCTTGCGGCGCTCGACACTACGGAGGCGACCTCTGGCTCGTCGTCCTGAGGTGCGACGGTTACGTTGTTTCCCCAGAACGAATACTGGCAGAAGACGAAGTTGCAAAGCGTTGATGGCAGGCCGGTAGCCTCCTTGATAGTGACGCGGATGCGAACGAAGCGTTGCGATGCGCTCATGACGGCAGGAACCTCACCCCCCGAGCCGCTCGAGCCAGCTGAGGTTACCGACGTGGTGCTCGTGTCCATGACCGAGGCCTGGCTGGCCGCGCCAGGGCCGAGCGTGAGCTGGTGCTGGCTGCTGCTGCAGCCGCAGCGTTCGCCGCAACGCCCAGTTGGCCCGCGCTCATACTCGTGCTCATGTGAGCTCCGGACGTGGTGGCCGGGCCGCCCTGGCCACAAAAGCCGCCGGCGCCGGCGGCGGTAGCGGGAACAGAGACCCCACTGCTACCGCCCCCACTGCTACCGCCGCAGTCGGCTAGCCTGTCCAAGCTTCCCTGAGTTCGGCAGATCTCCATGTGGAGGCGGCCAGCTACCTCCCCTTGCTGGCTGATGATGGGCACCTGGTAGGCGAGCTTGACGTCGTGGAACACCGCCCCCAGGAACATGTTGGCTACGCCGATCAACGAGTGATTCTCCTGCGACTCGAAGAACGGATCGAGGTTCGTTCGGAGCTCGGGGTGTGGCGGCAGCGAGGCTCCGCTCTCGGTGAACAGCTCCCTCATGTCGATCAGCTTGTTTTCAAGCTTGTCCATCGACCAGACCTGCGAGCTCATACCTGGACGCGAGACCAAGATAGCTGGTTCCGATACAAATGCGCTTTTCTGTAACGGACGAACGACGAACGGCCGGACAAACGCGCAATGCAATGTAATGCATATGTTAGCTAGTAGTGGCATGCGTGTCTTGTTGGAGATCATAGGATGTGAAAAAGCAAATGGACTTGGAAAAGCTATAAAGGTTACTGTTACTAATACCACACCGTATAGCACGAATACACTCTAACTCTCAAGTGTCGCTGCAACGATAGCACAGCAACAAAAGTTATTGAAATGTAACTTTATTTGAGCCGCAAAAGTGATGTGGTTCCATCATGCTTACAAGGCACGTGTTATTAGTAGCCACAGTAGTAAATAATTCATGAGCTTATTTGCCGCATACAAACATGCTCAAACTTATAGTACGAATTTTACAGTCGGAACAGACGTGCGCGCAAACGATGCGCATCATAAAGTGTATTGTATGTATGAACCACTACATCCGTGCTGCTCTCCAAGCGAAGGCAATAAATAGACTCTTTACAAAAACTCCTCGAGTCGGACGCGAGTAGTAAATGTTGCCCACATATTGCCCCGTATGCTGCCCCAACATACTTTTCTGTTCGGCGTCAGATTGGCGGCGGGAATCTGCAACGTGACGCGGAACGTCGTGTTCTTGTTGAGTTGCTCCGATAGGAGGTTGGCCTCGCGCACGAGATCGTTGGCCGACGCTGTCTGCTCGCGCAGCTTAGCGAGGCTAACCTTAAACAGGTGGTCGCGCTCTCTCGCCCAGCTCTCCTGTGCGGCGCGCTCGAGGCCGACGTAGGGCGCGTACGGCGTCGTCGGCGACATCTGCTCGCGGAGAATCTGCAGCTGCTTCTCGTACATCTGGCGCTGCTTCTCCAGCGCGAGATTCTTGTCGTCCTCATGCTGCCGCTCGAGCGTGGCGATCGCCGTCTGGATGGGGTCGTTCGACAGCTCCTGCAGCATGAGCTCTTCGCGCGCGAACTGGTAGTCGATCGGCGGTTCGGCGGCCTCCTTCAGCGCCAGCTGCTCGGGCGTCAGCTGTTGCTGCAGCTGCGGTGGCGGCGGCAGTTTTTGCGGACAGGTGACGCGGAAAAAGTGGTGATTGCCCCAGAAGATTCGGTCGCCATTGCGCAGCAGACGCCGCTCGCTCACGACGGCGCCATTGACGCACGTCCGGGCACCGTCGCACGGCTCGATCCACAGCTCCTCGCCGTTCTCGATGACGAGCACGCAGTGCTCGTTCTGGATGCCGATGCCCGACAGGTGTATGTCCGGCTGAACGACAGCGGCCCGCTCGGGCTCCGGCCGGCCGACGAGCGTGCGCTCCTTCTTGATGTTGAACAGCAGCATCTCGTTGAGCGACGGGTCGGCGTTCAGGTTCACCAGGTAGAACTTGTCGCTCTCGACCTTAATGCCGTCGGCCTCGACCGAGATGCCCATCTTTTCGAGCGCCTGCTGGCGCTGAATGTGCACCTGCTCGGTGTGCTTCACCTTCTCCTCCCACGGCTGCGAGATCTCCTTCATCAGCGACTCGCTCTCCTCGAGGCGGGCCGAGACGTCGGCGCTTTGCGCCTGCACCAGTTTGGCCTTCAGCTCCTCGACCTGCTGCTTGAGCTGTCGGATCAGCTTGGCGTTCGGGTCTTCGTTGACAACGGCGTGGTTGACGATCCTCTTGGCGCGGTCTGCGTACCGCAGCGTCGACAGGGTCTCCTCGTAGTTGTCGGCTGCCGGACTGATGGTGGCCACCATGACCGTCTTCGAGTTCCCTCCGAGCTTGTCCTTGAGGAGCCACGTGAGCACCGAGTCTCGATAGGGAATAAAGTGACTCGACGTTTTGCCCTCGGCGAGCTTCGAGATGACCATGCCCAGCGTTGTGAGCGATTTGTTAATGTTAGAACCTTCTTTCAAGCGGTCGCCTACGGCTCCTGTTTTGGTCGCGCGTTCCGACCCGGCTAAGTCGACCTGTATCACAAACACACGCGCATGCATGCATAGGAATGAAATACAGTTATTTGTATAGAAATAAACTGACTGCAAAATCATCTAGCCCTACGCCTTCCGAAACCAAAACGAGTAATTCGGCAGAAAAATCGAATGTAAGTTGGCCAGCGTTTGGGTCGGGGTCAATTGCTCTAACCAATATTATTGGTTTGTAAACTTTTGACTCGTTCATATCGCTGAACGCGCTAAGCCAGTTCAAACGGATAGGCTTCCGGACCATATACTATATACCAGACCATATACCATATACTAAATTCACTAAAGCGATGATTTGCATTACTGTAAGCTGTTAAATATATATATATATATATATATATATATATATATATATATATATATATATCAAGTCAACTAAACCAGATCTAACATACCAAGCTCATTTTGGACATCTTTTCGCCCTGCGAGTTGGTGACCGGATCGTTGATGGTACACGTGAGAGTGATATTGAAAACCGCATGTGATCGTGATGATTCTGAGTTCATGTTGGTGGCTGCTACAGTGCGACTCTTGTTGCCCTGCGTCATCAATTCGTTGATCTGGTCGTACGACGTAACGGCGTGCTTGGACAGGTTCTCCACGTAGGTGCCTGCGTACAGCAAAGATGTCGCCACGATTGCCATTATTATTATTGTTATTATTATTATTATGATCATCATCATCATCAACGACAACAATACAATGAGCAGCGTCAACTTTAAATACCATACTTTCCTCATAAGAGATCGCACAAGAACGCAACTTATGCCATTGTTGTTCTGGAAAATAAATCTTGCGGAAGCATTCTTTCTTCCGAGATGACATTTGAGACTAGCTATGTAAATTGCACATAATGAGGGTTCAATTTAAATTAATATTCATTACCTTTCAGAAACGTATTAGCTAGTCAACCAAAGTCATATCTAAGTCCAATATAGAAAGTCACCGATAATTTGTAGTCAACAACAGAGCCTATATATATATAGATATATATGTATATATATATATATATATATATATATATATATATATATATATATATATATATATATATGTGTGTGTGTTTATATTGACTATATATATGACGTCCATATATTGACGCTGATACTCATATTGGTCCATTCTGTACTATGAAAATTGGAGCTCAGTCGTCGTCACGGTAGAGATGACAAGCCGACAGACACTGTAGGCGAATTCAAA
Source organism: Dermanyssus gallinae (assembly GCA_003439945.1). NCBI lineage: Eukaryota > Metazoa > Arthropoda > Arachnida > Mesostigmata > Dermanyssidae > Dermanyssus > Dermanyssus gallinae. The sequence goes on from QVRM01002679.1 coordinate 155,157, forward strand.
CATTTTTATTTGCAAATGATTCGTTAGAACAACTGGATTAACGTTTGTTGGAATATTGCGAGAAACCGCCGCTTCACGCCGCCATTAGGGATGAACGCAGAGATAGACTCCATTGGATATAACTTCTGCGGCCACTGAAACGCGAGGACACAATGTTCTAGAAACTCAAAAGGGAACAGCTAAAACGGAAGTTTCCGTCCTACTGTTTCATTGGGCGTCGACACGTGCTGCCGTCATAAAGATGATTGATTGATTGATTGTTCGCTGCTCGAAAGTTGTCCGAAGCTGTCTCCAGTTTGCGTGCGTTTCTCACACATTTTCCGAATTGTTAGTATTTTAAAGGATTTGTCGGAATATCCTTGAGCAGGATTTCTCGACTACTGCTCGAGAGCCAGGGTTTTAGCGAGGGTGCTGATGGATATAGATAATATACCGTACAATCGTTACACAGAGCGTCACAATAAAATTGCAACATAAAAAAAATATTTTGCTGCATTAGATAGATGATGCGTATGTACAATGCAGATTGCCGTTGTGTATGTTGAGTTCGTATACTGCCGGATCAACAAAACTGTCGCATCTTGAACGGCAGAAAGTTGGTTCATGTTTGGTGAATACTCCATGCACGATCGTCAGATCGTAATACATCTTCAATCTGACGCTCGCGCATTAAGTGTTAGCCAAACGTGACTCAATTTTCTGCCGTTCAAGAAGCGACAGTTTCGTACACAAACGGCCAAGATACAAAATAATAACAATTCTAGATTATACACATACACATTAATTCATACGCATTCACACAGTGAGTACAAAATATCCTGTACACGAATAGAGCCACCACAGCAAACACAGTGCCACCTGTATATTTTATTGGCTCGAACATTTCTCATCAAGAAAGAATATTTATTTAATATTTTAAGGTTTTTTGTTTCCTGTAAAATAGCTCTGACCTGCTGCGATGCACTTGTGCCACCTGTTTTCCCAGCTTTCTTTGAAACATTTTAAACACGCGTTCTTCGAGATCGAGTTGAGTTGCGTTTGCGATAGTCTTGAAGCGTTGTCTCTTTAAAGTCTTGTATCCGTGAGAACAGGGAGAAGCCGCAATGAGCCACGCCCGGCAAATAGGAAGATTGCGGAAATATAGAAATCGAATGTTTCATCAAATAGTCATAAATGAGGCCACTCGCGGCGGAACTGTTCGTGGAATCTTCGTAAAATTTTGCGGTAGTATTCTTAGATCCACGTACACATGTGTGGAAGCTGGTGCCCTTGTAGTTACCAGAGAGAGAGTAAAAACAACTTTGTGTTAGATCTGCTCGGTCTGAATTTCTTCGATTGATTCGCACCACTGGAAGGATTGGGCTTTGGTCTCAATGTCGTAGCCATATACCCGTAACTCGCCTCATGTGATCACACTCTGGTCGCCACGAAGCAATCCAGGGTTTTCTGCTACTGCCTTAAGGTTAAGCTCGAACATTTCCCAAGGAACGTTCATTTGCTGGAAATTCAACATTTTTGGAACGACATTCGCTGCCAGTCGGCTGACGCATAAAAATATCCACCAAGACTGTACAACTACTGATCATACGATGTCTCCAATTCGTCAGATAGAATTCCGCCATTGTTGGGTAATATATCACGAACTTTTTTAACGTTTTGTTCTGTTATTGACGTCGAAGGCCTTCCCAAACGGGCAACATTTTCGGTCCCTTCACGTCGGTCGCGAAATCGACAGTTCCACAGAGATACACAGTGTTTCGGGACACTGCTTAACCATTATACGAGGGTCGTAATATTGCCACCACTTTAGAACATACGATTTGGTTTTTAACACAGAACTTGCTGCAGTTTCGTTGCTGCTCCATGTTCGGCTCCTTAAAAATTACCGAATCTTGTTTTCTTCACTTCTTTGAACCAAACTGAAACAAAAAAATGCCGCCACCGATGTGGAATTTGGCCTGTCTGTAGCTGATGAATGGCGCTTTTAAGCAAAACAATCCGGAATACATCGGTGGTTTCGGTTTAAATCAAAGTACTAGAACTTGCCGATCCGCCCTCGTATATATATATATATATATATATGCAGGTTCAGGCAAGCCTGCTATTATTGTTTGCGTACGTGTCCCGTTGATGGCCAGCTTGGCGAGAACCTTTGGCAAAGCTGCTACTATAATTACCCGACAACACGCGTGTTGAAGTGAATGTATCATATACAACCAGCAGTTATGCGTAGCGGTGACATTTGCTCTCATCGTACGGTCAACGGAGTGGCGATGGTTGTTGTTGTTGTTTGTTGTTATTGTTGTTGCTTTAACTACTGCTTCGACTGAATATTCAAGCGCGAGCAGCTCCTTGACGTGGCCTTTTCGAAGTGACCGCCGGTCGTACCTTGCGACCAGAAAACATCTCCACATAGCGACGGCCACGCGAAGGTGAGAGGCGAGCAAGAAATGCTGTCGTTCAAGTGACGTACAGAAATGTTTGTACAACAGCTTTCTTCGTAGCAACAACAGCAGCAACAACAACAACAACAACATCAGTACCACTTTTAGCAAACACAGCAACAACAGAAGCAGCAATAAACACCTAGTCTACGCATGGTAGCTTTGTAGATGGCAAAAACTTATTCTATGCAAAGTACTATAGATCGATAGAGCCCTCAGTTGCAGCAATTGCGACAGTAGCCGTTCAAGTAGAAAGTCGTGGTACTTGTAGTACTTGTGACAGTCAGTTCAGACAGTAAGTTATCACTCAGCTGGTGGCTGTCTAGATGTGAACAGTCGTGTATTGTGCACCGCTGGCCACACCCGCTGGTCGCTCTGGCGGCTACCTTCTCATAATTTGTTGTAGATTGTTGTTGATGTTGCTGTTGTTGTTATTGCTGTGTTGTTGTTGCTGTTGTTGTTATTGTTGTTGCTGTGCTGTTGTTGCTATGTTGTTGCCGTTGTTGTTGCTGAGCTTGTGCAGCTGTTCTGCAGTTCTGCCCTTCGTTTATCAATGAGTGGGGGGAGGGGTTATCTTTTGGTCAGTCATGAGAACGGCCTACCGCATGTCGCCGTCGACACCGTCTGCATCCGTCTGAAACCCTTCAACTCTGCTCTTCGAAGGCAAAATTCCGACGCTGACTTCACATCACCATCACCACCGACTAGACCACCACAACGACCCCCTCCAGCACCAGCACCGTCATTATCGTCAGAATAATCATCATAATCATGTCTATGTTAATAAGCAGCAACAATTCTGTAGCGGCGGTTCGATTATAGGCCACCACAAGCCTACATATAGTCACGCGTCGCGCGACCAAAACACCGCGATTGCCGAACGACCTTGGCTGTTTTCGGTGTACGAGCGAGCGTAGACGCCTCAGTAACTGTGTGGCCGTGCAAGTTTGTATGCGCCTGTCAGGGTCAGGTTTAAGATCTAGTGTGTTTTTGTCTGCACCCGTTGAACAAACGCAAATTCAGAAGAATGCCTATTCTTTTCCATGTGCTGCGTCTGCCCCGCTATGACCTTGTTCCCTTGCGCTATGACCTTGTTCCCTGCTCGTAGCGCTGCGACACCAAGGCACACCTCAGTGCTCTGGCAGCCCGCTTGTATCCTTCGCCGTTGGCTTCGGTGTTTCTTCACAGATAGCGAACGAGAGAGCGGGAACAGGGAACGTCCTCAGGGCCGCTGGTCGATCATCGACACAGCACCAATCTTTGTGTCATCTGTCACGATGCATTTACATTTAGAAAAATAATAGTAATAGTATAGTAGTCTGCTATTCGTGGCCGTGACGCGGACTTGAGAATAGGTTCGTCGCTGCGGTAGGTCTAGCCAGCTAACGCCCCCTCCATGAAGAACGGACCACAGTAAACAGCAATAGGGAGACGCATGGAGTAATAGGGAATACTTGGGTTCTGGCAAGAGAGTTTAACTGTCGCTGATCGATTTATCATCGGCAAGTCGTTACGCTTCGATAGCAGAGTGTGTGTGCATACATGTGTGTATACATTTCGCGCAATGGCCACTTTTTTATTTGTTGATATTATAAGCTCCATGCTTCTGCGTGCCAATTATGGAACAGCATTTTGGCCTTGCCACCCAAGCAAGCCTGATGACAACCTTTCATTTCAAAGCCAAACGCGGTTATCTAGTTTCCTCGTTGTCACGCTTCGGGAACCTTTTGGTCCAGCTGGAGTGTGCACGCTGGCTTCTGCCGTTGAATTCAAATATGACACGGAAAGCATAGTCTCCGGCTAGACGATGCATCTCACGAATGTACATATACCCTGCTCAGAGCGGAGTCTGTGGTTTCTGGTCCTTCGCAAACCTCCCGCACAGAGCCAGGTACGACCGGCATCAGATTTTGTTGGTACTCCCGTATCCCTCGCTCCGCAACTGATGCGTCAGTATCGAATAAGGCTAGGCTTCGTCGATCGAGTCAGGCTAGACTTTGCATCTCGTATATTCGCTTCAGGGTCGTGGAGTTGAATTTATATTGCTCGGGATGTCTCCCGGATGGTAATAACGATGATGATCTAATGCTTTAAACGCATAATTCTTCACCAACTTTGTCTGTATATATGCGCACGATTCTGTTCCTATAATGTCCATCGCTATTGTGATAGCGGTCGGCTCTCGATGCATACATTGTCCGTGAAGATATATCTGGCGAACGAACGAAAAATATGAAAAAATCTGTGTTGTGCACGTAGGCTCAAGAGGAGCCAATAGTGTGCGTTGATAGAATATTGCAAAGTATAGAACTTTATACCCAGGGATGCTGTGCCGAAGAGTAAGCGACGAATATTAAATATTATTATTACGATAAGATTTAAAATGTGGATGCTCATACTTGAAATACGAGGTAATATTCGCGAATTCCTCGTATGAAAACGGTGCTATTTTGGTGGAACGCAAATAGCAGAACCTCATATATATATATATATATATATATATATATATATATATATATATATATATATATATATATATATATATATATATATGTATATAAATATATATATATATATAGTTCCTCAGGGACTGACTATTCGTCATATGCATGGTCATTGCTGGCTGCCGAGCTGCACGACAGAGGTCGACAGTGGTTTAGGCATAGACCGTTTTGGATCACTAATAGGGCACATGGCCGTGTGCAGGTCACGTTCTTTCGCCGGTTCTGCATCTCGGTCTGCGCCACGTCCAGATGTCGGCGTACTACGACCGTACACGGGCCACAAATGGTCGTGCATACCGAGACGTGTACGAATCGACTCCATCCGATGCTCGTACTGTCTGTCTCCACTACTATAGGCCTACTGAGTGGCAGCCAGCTTCGAGGACAGAGGACAACCAGCCAAGATAGCCTGACAGACAGATAGACGAATGTGTCTAGTCCGTTAGTCACGTCACAGGCTTGAAGCAAAGCTCGACGCTCGGTAGGATCAATTAAATCTGCGCCCTGCAGTGGCGTTATCTGCTCCCCAACTGGGACAGCCTTATCGTTTCACCGAGCCCTTCACCGAGCTAGGGTAAGCCTGCGAACGAACGGAACGTTTCGTCCGAGATAACATGTTGCTACATTACGACAGCCTCGCGCTGTCGGCAATACGATGATATTTGACGTCGATCAATGTCGACGCGCGCGAACAACTAAACACGGAGAAAGCAACCAAGAAGTAAGCCCAGATTTGCTATGTAGCCGTTATCAATTGATATGTATGTACCGATACAAGCGCGTCCTCCGCATGGGGGCCTCTCGAACAACGGAGCTCGTCGAACGTATCAACAAGCAACAAGCTGGCTGCTTTGTGCACTCGTAATTCCAATTCCAATTAGATTTATTTCACTCAGATTGAGTATAATATACAGTTCACGATGTTTCTTCATAATACTCTATCTTCTTCACGCTTTCGGCGAGAGAAGTAGTGTAACGATGTTTTGTTCAGCGCTGTGCATCCCACTGCATGGTACTTGGCACACCTCTTCAGGCAGAACCGGCAAGGTGCACAACTCGTACTCCTCGTGAAAGGCTGCGTTTGAACATACCAGGTAGTGATAACCATGCACTATGTACCTGGTGTATACGTGGCGACTGTCACATGCAGGACCATACCAAAGGTGCACGGAATTGAAACGTCCAACACCGACCTCCCGTCTATGTTGACTTAGCTTCATTCATAAATGAACATTCGTGGCTGTAGGAGTCATGTTTCAGTAGCCGTGACACCTGACATGAGATACCAACGCTCCTTCTCGATGACAAGCAAGCCTCCCTCATTATAATGAAAACACCTCTCAGCTGTTAAATCCTGTGAGGTGGTTCCTTGGTACATCGAACAATCTTTAGCAGAAATCACTGCTATAAAACGACATCGACATTTGACCGTAAAGAGACAATGCCTCCGTACTGTTTGTTTATATCGCTTGACGTCGTTCCTATAATGCGCCGGGCCTCTGGAAAGTACAAATCCATGTGCATCGTAAATAACTTGGACAATATTGCCTGGCTAGACTGGTTAGGAAGAATACGTGAGGATCCCCCTTTTTGTCAATCCTGACGAGCATACATGTTTCACATAATTAGAACGCCGAGCCGGAAAAACGTTGATAAGTCGAGCCGCTCAAAACGTTGAGTCCGTTAGAATATCAAACGCCGTGCGTAAATAGAGATACTAGTGATTATAAGCCATCCTGTGTAAGTGAACGTGTTAACTTTCAGCCTATAACAGCCATGGTGTGCACCATTCGGCAAGCGATCCCAAAATTGAGATTGCGTTGCCCCGCTGGACGTCAATGGAAAGTCTTTGGCGCAAAAATTGTGCGGCTCTCTTGTCCCCAGTAGTTATCTTTAATCGTTCGCCCAATTTAGTAAGTACTCTCTTAGTCAAGGGGCCCGGTGGTCCCAAGGTTTCGAAGGCCACTGGGCTGAAGTTATGGGCTCTTGCTAGTTCGGCGTATTTGTTCATCTTGATCGTTTCTGCTTGGGTCGCGGCGTGACCAGCTCTAAGTGAACCGAAACCGACCATTGAGGGAGAAAGTGAGTCGGTTATAAGCCATTGCATCATGCGGCTAGCCAAACCAGAGTTACAACTAGTCCACTCGGTCCTTCTCTAGAAAATGGCCTTCTAATAACGCAACAGCCCCCCCGTTTCATCTTTACCATTTGCTCTATTCGCCTTCCCATGAGTGGGCACTCATGGGAAATGTGAACTGACAATAGGCCGCAAACACTTACCCATGATATTGTGTTCCCGAACCCGAAGCTGCTGCTTACAGCCGCTCGCGTCCAAAAGGTCATGCACCTTCTCGTTGTAGATTTCCATGTAGGACACTTCGACCTTGTACGAAGTGTGGGGATCGCTATCGTGAGCGATCCGCTCGAATAGGTCATCGCACAGACGAGGTATGATGCCTTTCTCCTCCTTGGAACCCATCATTGTATAGGATTTGCCTGCAATAATGAGACGTACGTTTAATTCAGTTAAAGGTATTCGTGTAATAAAAAGAAATAACAAGCAGATAGCACTAACGCAATTTTTAATTTCGTATCTGGTAGACGATAAAATACTATATATATATACCTATACACTGAGAGGACGGTAGAGGTGATGACGGGCGGCTTTGATACTAGGAGTCGCTTGTTCGACATAAACAAATTCGACGCGAAACCCCTTGGAGTAGCACATCATGATAAACGTTAAAACGACTCAAATAAAATAAATAGAGAGCAAACTTTCCGACTGCTACAACCAATACTCCCTCCTCCTTCTCCCCCCCAAAAACTGTACAGCTGAGGTTAAAGCACTCAAGAACAAATGCATAAACTTGCACAAAGAAGATTTGATCGCAGCCTTCACTGCATTGGGCAAGAACTCACGGAGCAAACAACAATACAGCATTGCGAAACAAGAACTTCTTATAATGCCTAGATTATCGCAAAAATAAGGGTTCAATTAGTGTGTCAGTATTCAGTACATTTAGATCACTGTTTGAGCTACACTTATTTTCCCAGTAAATATTTACACATGTGCACACATTCATATTTTTTTCACATTATTTACATTTACATATTTGTCTTAATGCCTTGGTTATTTATATGTTCTATAGCTACCCTAGCCAATTCCTTTACAGACACGTGAGACACAAATTTTTCGAGAAAGGAAGCTCCGAATAGACGGAACGCGGTAGGAGAAAGTACCTGCTACTTCCGTTAAAAGAAACGACGAGTGTAACAAATGTGGTAATGCGACGGTTAGAGCGACGGAATATCTCGGTCTCATAGAGCTTTAGTCTATAGTAAGATTTCTAAGTCTCATTCAAAATTTAATTACCAAAACCAAGATCCAAACTTGCGAAAAACTTGCGTCCGAGAGTTCAGAAAGCTCTCGACCTCGAGTGGGGAGCAAAGGGGAGCCTTTCCGCCCTTCTCGCATGGGATGAGATTCGGCCCCGCTCGGTCGCCAGTCGCGCGGTGCCCCATTTACGTTTATTCTCCTACGATTCATGTTAATAATGGATCACTAGGCTGTCTACTACGAACTGCTACAACTACTGCTCTACTACTACTGCTATTATTATTAGTAGTAGTGTTTTTTTGCGTATTTGAACGAGAATTAAATGCAGTTAGGCACGCACGCTACAGTGTGCCGATGATTCGTCCTGTACTGAGCTGTGTGGAACTCGACCGCGACGGAAGGAATTTGGCCCATCGAGCCACATACCCACTAAACACAGATCCACCCTTAATGAGCTTCACTCTGCCGCAATTAGTACTCCTGTGAATACTCCTGCGGTTGCTCGAAGTGCGGCATCCTACACTCAAAAGGAACCCTTGCAAGTCTTGAATCAAAGCCCTACTATCTATCCTGTGGACGCGCTTTCCTCTCTCCGGCCGGCGGTCGAGAGATCTGTTGTCGGCCGCCCTCAAGGCTCACGGTTGTTTGCCCGCTGCCGAGACGTCGCCGGATTGGTAGAAAAAGTAGACGCAGCGGTCGTAGCATTCACTGTAGCAACAGTAGCAGCACTGGCCACCAATTAGAAGTGTCCTCTAGTGGAGTTTCACAGACGGGAGAGACGTGGCCTCATTCATTGGACTGGTATAACCGAACTCATGACGGGTGTCGGTGATCAAAGTGAATGAAGACGACCGATACAGTTAGAGGGAGAAATCTCACATAGAGGATAAAACCGGACGTGCTTTCTCTCTCAGAAGATGCTATGTATCTCTCTCAACTATTGTGTATAAGTCTATATAACAAAGCAGCAACTTCTACGACAAGCAACAAAAAGCAAGTGGCACAACTAATCGCAGACAATCGTGAAAGATGGTCAAGAGGTCCTGTCAATAGAGATCATCCGGCAAATCGAAATCTACGTTCGCACTCTCTCTGAGACGGCTCTGGGAGCGACACTGTCTGTCGCTAACGCTAACAAAGCAACGATCATCGGTAGTAATGCTCCTCCTCCTCTTTGGGCAATTGTCGATGATTGTCGTGGGACGGAACAGGAGAATGGCAACTTCATAGGCCATGGAACAACGTGCTATTGAGTAAAGCCGACAGCTGTTCAACTAACGTTAGTCCAAATCTGCATGCAATTATGAAAAAAAGACTGCATCGAAATATGCTTGTGTTGGGGTGAAACCCGCGAATTAAAGTAGCATAAAAAATATATATATATACTATCAGCTAGTTTTTCAACTGACCAGATCCGGTTTGTCCATAGGCGAAGATGCACGCGTTGTAGCCTTCGACCGCGTTGTCGAGCAGGGCTGTGCCGATTTCGTAGTAGACCTCTTTTTGAGATGCAAAATGCTCGTCTCCGGGATCGAACGACCAGAAACAGTGATCGAAAGCGAAACTCTGCAAGAAAATGAGGACAAACGGCACAAAATTATTATAATCCCAGATGAGGGATTCTTGAGGGTGCAAGCACACTTTGCAAATACGCATTTCTCTTCCGTATTAGAAAATGCTTTTAATTTTAATGCTTTTAAATTATAATGAAATAAATAATAATAATTTTAATTATAACTACGTATGCATTTTTGTATTGCAAAAAATACGCACGTTAAATATGCAGACGCAACATGCCCCTACGAGGCGCTTGTATTGACGAATGGCATACTGGGGCCGAACACAACTTAAACAGCTTATAAAACCTGACCTCGGTGAAGTAAATATGTGTGATATAAAAATAATGTTGTGATGCGAAACGACAGTTCATCTGGGGCCCGATCATGTCAGACAAAAACGGGGCACATTTTGTACAATCGGCGTTTATCGCAAACAATGTCGCAGCATAACCAGTTAAGAAACCCCAATACAAATATAAGGCCCGCCTTTATGTAATCCTTAAAGGGCATTCCTGAATTTCACACAGCTCATTGTTTTGCTCTCTCGCTCTCGGGATTGGTGCCTATTAGGGATTATACCGGGTTTAGATCATCCGAGACTCGGTGCCGATGGCCGTCTCCGAAATTGGAGGTCCGAAGATAAAGATGCTTGTTCGACAAAGAAAGAGGCTAGTTATGTCAAGAAATAGATCACGCTGTTCATCAAGCAACAACCACCCAGTCAGGTGTTCCATTTGTCAGTCATTTAATGTCCTACTTGATTACTCCTTATTTTGCCCACGGACCTCATTGACCCAAGATAGCACCAAGAGACAGCACCGAACTATAAAGCAATTGGCCACATAAACATGATGACCTCTAGATGGAGTCCCACAATAATAAACATCTTCTTCTTCTTCTTCTTCTTCTTCTTCTTCTTATTATTATTATTATTATTATTATTATTATTAAAAGTCCTGCTTGGTCAGGAAGCAGGGCTTTAAATATACACCCTGCACTGGATCCCCTGTAATGGTGCACACGTCAGCTGGGACCCAAATGCCGTGTTCTACATTTGACGTTAAACAACAGGACAGATATATATATACTGGTGCAAGTTCGTGTCGTGTTACCATATGTGTATGTGTGTATGTAAACCGCAGGAGTCTACAGCGACTCTTGTATATATATATATATATATATAAGGAGCACACATAAATACATTGCAACGCGTAAAAGCGGTGGCTCGTTGAAAAGGAGCCAGCGTATTAAACGTCTAAAATCACGTACTATCCATTGTTTTCACGCGATGCCATAGTCCTCGTTCGCCAATTTCTCATCGATAAATCTTATCTATATAGAACTGGACGTCAGAGTACAGCACCACTATCAACAACAAAAGCAAACACAACAACTACAATGACACCAAGAACGACAATAACAGCAACGATAACAACATTATCAACAACAACAAGAATGGCAAAAGTCAGGTACGATTAAGTTTTTGACTTAGACGGAAAGTCGGTGGCCGTTAGTGGAAGTCTTTCCTCTGAGGGCTGTCAAGGCTTGTTGGTGAGACAGGAGCCTGTGAGCGAGCGGTGATGGAGGTCTAGAGGTAAGTGACTTTCTCAGTTATTCGTCTTGCCACCGAGAGGCGTTGTCACACGCATACACGTGCTGCAAATAATACTACCCAGCGCAATTGGACGTCAGCCTTGCCAATGCAACACGGCTTCCACTGAGTCCAAAGCCGGGAACAGGACATACGACATTGGGCACTACCCAGGGTTCCTAGGTGCCCCCGAATACGAATCTCAAGGCGTTGGGTAGGGCAACGGAGAGCCACTTGCTCTGGTGACAAGATAAAGGCGGCGTTGAGCTGCTAACTCAAACTTCCAGCAGAAGCCTAGCAGCCTAACGTTCCCTAGCTCCCAGTTCGATGGAAGCGGCCAGCCAGAAGAGTGCGTAGGCGGACTCTCAAGGGCCTATTTAAGTCGCACGAGCGGATCTGTTGCTCAGAATTGCCAGGAGGAAACAAGCGGACCTTGCCGACGCCAAAGTCGGCATAAAACAGAAGAAAGCGAGCCCGTCCAACCGGGCCTGGACAAGAGGCGGAAATGCACTCCCTAGCTACTTTCCAAGGACAGGTGGAAATAAGAAACGTAATACTCCGAAAATGCGAGATTGAACAGGAACTCCAATTATTTATTTCCCGGGATTGGCCGCCTATAATAAGGTGAGGGCCCTCGGGACCAGCATCTGTGACGAAAGTCCTCTATTGATTCTGGTGGCTAGAAAAGACGTTCCGTCTGTAACCAGCACACACAAAAGAAAATGGCCTGCCAACTTCAGGGTATTGGCGGCGAAGCCAGGAGGAAGACGGGGGGCGGTTCTGACGGTGAGCTATTCACTAATCGCGCCTCCTCAAGGATGCTACGTCAGTCTAGAAAAAGACATCCTGGACCAGGCGCTAACAAAGTCCAACAAATCCTTAAACCCAAGCGTGCCTGAACCTATCTTCTGTCACATAACAGTTCAGTGAGTAGAAGAAAATATGCAAGCTTCTGGAGCGCCGAGCCCGCGAACAGGGCCTCGCCGACACCCCTAGAGCACGTAAAAGGCTCCTCGAGGCGCCCCAACGCCAGATTGAGAAGAGTAGAGCCATTTCAGCCTTCCTTCTAAAAAAGAATAATAGAAAGCCTTATGCCGATACGATTAGAAACCTGGGTACCAAGGTGGACCCTAAGTGGGTGAACTAACTTCCAATAAGGGTTTCGGAAAGGGCGCCTCGGTTCGGGAAGGTTGGCTCGATAATCAGCGCCATTCAGTAGGCTGCAATCGAAGGCCAAGCTCCTCCGCACGTCTTCGCCTAGCAAACGCAACCTCAGTCCTGACCGTTGTCATTTGACGTTACAAAGGTTTTTAACAACCTCCCTAGGATGAGTCATACTCAAGGTTCTCTACAGGAAAAAGGCCCCGCTTTTAAGAGTCATATCCGAGTAGCTACAAGACCGTTCGATCCAGCACCAAGGAAGGCCCCCCTCGTTGTTTGAAAGTGTTTGCGTAGGCAGTGTTTCCGGAGGCTGGGGCGATGGGAAGACGACCGCTTTTAAGTGGGTTGAAGCCCCATACTATCGTCTGTAGACGAGGAGTTTCCTGCCGAGGTAATGCCCGTGTGTGCGAATCAAATTTTCTAGTTTCTCTTTTATACAGGAAAAAATAAGAACGGTGAAAGGTTGGTGAGATGGGGGGGAGGTGCGACAAAAAGGGGAACAGTCGCTAACAGACGCTGCCACAGTACCAACAGCAACAACAACGACAACAATGACAGCAACACCAGCGACAACGATGACGCCGTCTTCACTGCTTCATGATGCAGCTGTCGATCGCAGCCTGCCAACGGTGACCAACAGCCTGGTCGGGCCGGGGAGCCAGACGGTCAGGTTTTTTGACCGTGACGATGCTCTGAGCATCCAGCCAATTGAGACAGGTTGCTCGCTGCTAAGCGGGCCAGGCTTCGTCACTTCAGCCTTAGACAGCAGATCTGTCTGCAGACAGACAGACAGACAGACACACAGACAGAGATAGATGTCTGCGCTCCTTTAGAGCCAAAGAGGGCAACAGACCGCCGTCTTCGGACGGCGTGCGCATTAACGCCTCGTCAGCACCAACACCGGGTATCAGCGATGGAGCGAACAAAACAGCATCAGCAAGAATAACAGCGGCAACTCTAACAAGAGCAACATCAACAGCAACAACAACAGCAATAACAACAACAACAACAACAACAACAACGCGACAAACAGCAGTAACGGCAACCACAGCAGCAACATCAACGATAGAGAAAAAAAACAACTCATCAGTGCAACGCATGAAGCATGCCGATAATAAGAGAACAACGATACATGTTGAAAACTCAACCGATATTTTCCTCCTATACTCCTCATCCTCGAAACCACTAGCCAATTCAGCGCCGCGACGCTATATGATATGCACACTTCGCCTCCCTCTCTAGACTCTTTCTTGTAGTCTCTATATGCTATTCGTCCATCTCGTCCAAAAGCGTTAAGCGTTTCTTCCGTTAGAAGAGTATCTTTCTATAACTGTGCTACAAAAGATAGGTAACCCTTCTTCGTCTCAAAGACCCGGTGTACTGTATCTCTCCTCTCTGTATCAATGGCGGTACAATGGTCGTATGCTGCGACGTCATCGTCACGTTAAACCACCAATCAATATCGCCAACAGGTAGCACTCGTGTCTAGACGATAGCAATAACGGCAACAATAACAAACAACAATGACAACAATACCAACAACACCAGAATCTGCTGATCGGACCTCCAAGGGGATGAAACGACGACGACAACCATAATGAACCGCACATGGACGTGGCTCTACCCCTCGCTTCCTTGAGCAGGCGTCTGCTGACGACGATGCCGCTGCTCTTTCAGCTGACGCTGAGCTGCGCAGTTAGCTTCACGCTCTGATTGTTGTTGTTGGTGGTGGTGATGCTGGCGTCGTTATTGTTGTTGTTGCTGTTGTCGCTGTTGTTGTTGTTGTCGCTGTTGTTGTTGTCGCTGCTGTTGTTGTTGTCGTTGTTGTCGTTGCTGCGCCCGTCTCGAATGCAGAGACGGGACAAGGAACTGCTTAGTTTAGCAGAAGTTACGGTGCTACCTGTTACGCCTTCAGCTCGGAGCAGTAAGAAGTTATCGTCGTAGTAGTAGCAGCAGTCGCACTAGTTAATAGTAGTCGTAGCCGTTAGCGGAAGTAACTACAACAACAGGACCAACGACGACGACAACAACAACAGTCGCAACACTAAAAACAACAACACCAACAATCGCAACCCTAACAACAACACCAACAACCGCAACCCTAACAACAACAATCGCAACATTAACAACAATAGCAACAGCAACAGCAACAACAACAACAACAAAAACAACAGCCCCATTAAACATTTTACTAGTTGTAATCGTAGAAAGAACAGTGATACCCAGAGCATCAGCGGTTGCGGCAGCAGCAGCAACAACAACACTAACACGCAGTAGTAAAAGTGGTGTGGAACATACGCTTCATGCGAAAATAGATCTTGATTCACACACACATATAGTTTGGAAAAACGGGCTACGATGTTCTCGATCAAATTAGACTGTTTGTTGCTCGTTGATGCCCTGGCTGGCCGGGCCGGACGAGCCCTTGTTCGGAAACTGGCCGCAGTTGGCTGCTTTGGAAAAACATGATGAACGTCGCTTCTAACCGCTGGTCGCGCTTCGTGCGATTCCGCTAACTAATACGTGCGAACTTAACGTAGATATTCGCTTGTGGCAGGCACTGTGCTACGTTTGCACGTACAAGAGTACACGTCTGCAGGCGCTTAATGAGCACAAACCGAGCCCGAAAGAAGCATGAGGCCATCAACGGAGAATGGAAAAAAAACAGTCGTAGAAACTCATATTCCACGACCACTAGCTAACTGCTTTAGCAACTAATTGATAAAAACCAAAAGCAGTTGTTTCATCCAACTCGAATTATATATATATATATATATATATATATATATATATATAAAGTAAGAGCATGTGTATCTTGATGAATCCCCCAACATAGTTCAAAAAATCAAATTAATACGTATTCTTAGTCATGTAGCATGTAAGGCGTTGACACACACAAGAACGGAGGCAGACACGAGCGATAGCCTTTTCTGCAAAATACGCTCAATTGTTGAAATTTTGTTAATTATCGAAATCAAACTTAAATAATCTTGACGTCCGAAAAAACAGTATCATAAAAAAGGAAATATAGAACATATTTTTTGAACAGGAGTTTATTATTACTGTTAACATGTGCAGGTAACACAATTACCAATACAAACATTATATAATAGTCACAATATTGCTTGTAGTATTGCCTGGATGTCGGTGATCACTTAACATCAGTTTGGCGTTGCCTTTCTGTAGCTCCAATGACACCATCTGTCGGAGGAACGGGATCGATCTTGGCTCCAATAATAATAATAATAATAATAAAAGTGAGGGCAATGCAGTCTCCTCGTTAACAAGGCTGACACTGAGCGAGTTTAAATTTTAATATAATTACGAGACTGTAGTGATATTGATCATGCTATTGTAAATTTTACCCAATCTGGTGTGGAAATAAATAATGTGTAATAATACTAATACTAACACGTTCTTGTTAATCCTTACGGCAAAAAGGACGTTTTTGACATTTTTTAAATCGTAAATTGCCATTCTCGAGGGCAAATTCTCGAATTTCTGATTGTGGAGGGATATAAGCGTAGCACACGACTGGTCTCGAACGTTCAAGATTCTCACTCATCGACCAAGAGGCACGCTGCACATATATCGTTTAATCATTTTTTTTTAGACTTACCGTAAGGCTAATTAATGCCCGTGTACTGTTTTTTTTCATGTCATGGCAAATTTTAATTCCACTCCGGCATTTACCTTGTCTAAATTGGAAACCATGCAAACCAATTTAAGAGTGGCCGGGATGGGTCTCGAACCCAGTCCTCCCGAATGCAAGACAAATGCTTTGGCACTAAGCCATCTTGCTCGGTGCTGCTTTTCTTACCGCCAAAATTCGCCAGACAGACTTATGCTACGTGCAAATGAGACGAACTTCAATTTGTGGCTATGATACACGCTACTTGAATACTTCAGCAATGAGTAAATCTAACAGCAACAACAACAACAACAACAGTAGCAGGATAGCCAACAACAACGACGACAACTGAAACAACAACACGACCACTAACGGCCAACAATTGTGTCCTTCGTGTTTCAAACTAGCCTGTATCTGGCAGTGCAAGAAGGACACAAAAAGAGCTAGAATGGGGGTTGCTGACAAGACCGAGAGAGAGAGAGAAGGGGGGGTGAGGGAGAAAGAGAGAAAATGAAAGCAAACAAAAATTCGTACAGAAAGGAAGTAATAGAGAGAGAGAGAATAAAACGCCTTTCTTTTCAAGGACGCTTGGACGCAACGTGCAACGGGCCAAGCCGCGGTGACTCAAATCAACCAAGTTGCCTTTTATTGGTTATCACTAGTGCTACACACTACTACTACTACTACTACTACCAGAACAAGCCGTGACAGGGCTTCCAGAGCAGCAGCTGACTGACAGGAGGCGTAGCAGTCTTGAAGCAGACTCTGTTGAAGGTTCCGTTCCACCTTCACATAGAACGGGGACAATAGTGACGACAATGGCAGCAGCACCAATAACAGCAATAACAACAACAACAACAATAGCATCAACAACCACAACAATAGCATCAACAACAACAACAACAACGACAACAACAACGACAATAGCATCAACAACAATAGCATCAACGACAACAATAGCATCAACAACAACAATAACAACAACGACAACAACCGCAATAACAACAGCAAGAGCAACAACAACAATAGCATCAACAACCACAACAATAGCATCAACAACAACAACAACAACAACAACAACAACAACAACAATAGCATCAACAACAACGACAACAACCGCAATAACAACAGCAAGAGCAACAACAACAATAGCAACATCAACAAGTCTGTCTCTGGGCGACAACTCCCTGGCGGAGCAAGACACACCACCGACACACGCCAACGTCGCTGTACGGACTGCACGTCCGATAGAACGCATGAAATCATTTTCTGTTCAACGCTCGTTTAGCTCGGCAGACACACACACACAGCTCGTGTTTCGCTATTGTTCAATGATTTGGCCTGCTTTGAATAGCATAATTGCTGTTGCTGCACATGGACAGGCCACAGAAGTGGTAGCGTCTATTTACTAAGTAAGTCGCAGCATCTCATATTACTTTAGACGGGTAAGCTAATTAGTCTACTTTCTATATATAACAAAATGAAATATATATATATATATATCATGCTCGACATGTTGGTTACGAATACGTCTAGAACTATAAATAAGTATATATATATATATATATATATATATATATAATATATTTATAGTTCCAGAGGTATCCGTAACCAACATGTTGAGTAGCGCGGCCTTGGAATGTGGCACGACGCGCACTAGTGATGTTGGTGTCCATGTTAGCTCAGATGTGACTTGTGTGGTTGACCAGCTTGTTCCTCTGTTCCTCTCTATATCCCGATCTGACAACCCCCACGCCCCACGCTCCCCCTTCCACCCCTCGCTCTATCAGACGGAGAACGCTTGAACGCAACTCAGGGCCGCAGTTCGTCTTATTTTAATTTATTCGACAACAGGTAGCAAGCAGAAGCGGGGTAGCCAGCAAAGCGGCGAGAGTGGGTTGGGGTGATTTCATTCGACAACTTCACGGCGACGACCAACATTGACCGCTGAGATAGCACGGTAACAGGCTAGGATGAGACCCTTCCAACAAGCTCACCATTTTTTCTTTCTTGGTGCATTGTGTATACACATGTGCAATATATTGCAAACATACACGTGTGTATGTTCTTATAATTATATATATATATATATATATATATAAACATTTGCTTAAAAAGCTTAAACACAGGCCACATTTTGCGCCAATAAGTGGCGGCGTTTATTGTTTGAGTTTGGTTTAACGAAGTAAAGCAAACGAGGTTCGCCAATCTTTAAGCAGCCGAACATGAAGAAGCAAATGTTTGCATCAAGCTATGTGTTGAATACCAAATCATATGCTTTAAAAAGGTGAAAATGATTACGGACTACTTATGGTGATCAATCAGCGTCCAGAAACACTGTGTATACGAGGCCGATACTGTGTATACCGTCGATTTCGCAACGGATATTTGGTTGTTTTTCATTTCCTCTTCCAAGAAAATTTGGTACATGGTACTACGATCAAGAAGGAGTACTACCGCAACATTTTATAAAGAGATTATTTTGCTAAGATTTTACTTTTATAGAAACGTCTTCGCAAAAGACCTGACGTCGGGGCAAACAACTCTTGGATCCTCTGTCGCGAAAATGCACCGACGTTATTGATTTCGGTTATTGATGAAAAATTATATTACTATAATTTCGCAACATCCATGTTCGCCTGACCTAGCAGTGTACGATTTTTTCGTTTTCCCACGGATAAACAAGTATTTAAAGGAACAACGTTTCGAGACTATAAAGGAGGTACATTTTTTAAGAGTGGGAAAGAAGGTTGTGCAAACTAAGAGAAACACAAATAGGCCAAATAGGAAAGCAACTGTTATGCCCTGCCCCCGCCATACAAGGGAGATAAGCGAAAATAAAATTCGACATTTTATCTTGGCGGAAAAGGCCCTCAGGCGGGAAGGTTAGGGGGTAGGGGAGAATAAAAAGACCTGTTTTCCTAGTTAGCTTACTTTTGAACATCTGTTGAACATGACACTCTGGGTTTTATAGAATGATAAAATGATTGCCTCTGCAAATTTAACTTCCGAGCAACTGGTAATGCGATAGCATGTGTTGGTTCGTATTTGTGGTAACTGCGTCTACACTATATATACTTTGGTACCGTTAAGAGAACTAGTACGCTATTAATGTATGTGCATTTGTTTTAGTCAGAAACATACCTTTGGCTGTTGGCTGCCAGTCGGCAAGCTTTTGTAGAGGACGGTTTGACCGTCTCGCATTTCGACGACACATTTTGTCCCGAGGCTTTGCTCTGCGAATAACACCAGACACAACACCAGAAGGACACAATTCAGTTATCCATGAATAATATGCATTGAACAAATGAAACAATATACCTGAAAGCAGGCTATTGCAAATTGAACGCTATGTATACAGAGTTCACAAGAAAGCCGACTGATTCAACCCCGACCATTTTCTGAAGTCCTCAAATGTACTATATGTTTATATATATATATATATATATATATATATATGAGTGCAACCATCGGTAAGGTATAATAACGACAGAAACTAATATATTACTTAGATAAATATTACGGGTACAGATCGAAACAATAATATCTAGGGCATTCTGAACATATCTACTACTAAGGGGCCTATAGTATTATAGGCCCCTTAGTCTTTTAGTTAGGAAAAGTCTTTCATCTTTTGTAGTGCCAAAACCGTAATAGGACAGGACATTTTGGGGTATGCTAAAAAGTTCAAACCAATATTGGCGACTCATTTACACAGCTTAGACAAATTAGCCTTACCAGTGCTCGTAAATTTTGTATCTTAAACATTTGTTTTCATCGGCAAGCATATATATATATATATATATATATATATATATACAAATAAAAAATGCTTGGTGTGCTTACTGTAATAATTGTTCTTACTGAAGCATGGAATGCTTTACTTTCGCGTTTCAATGGCACACTACTGCCGAAGGCATAGCCAGCAGCATCGTACGCAGGGACGCAGAGTAATTACCTTCTACGTCGCTATATTTTTATACATGTAAATCTGTACTGCATAGAGTAACTACACATAAGTTGTATATGTATGTGGGTTGTAGTGAGTCCGTGAGTTATATATATATATATATGTATGGAGGTCTAACTTATCCATGAGTTATATATATATGCCAGTCGGCACGAGTTGCGACTATTAACTGCGTCTAATAACCTATCGACCCGGTTGGACTAGGACTAAAGCCGATGGCCATCGCCAACCATAACTGCAGCCTCGCATCGAAACGCCCTTACAGCCATGCACACGGACATACTTATATCGCTGACGGACTGGCTGTATGTATGGACGGATGCGCCACACAGTGCACACATATTTATCTAGCAGCGTTCCCTTTGTGCTGGCTGTAGCCGTGTAGACACGCACATGAACGGGCACACGTGCCTTGTTAGGTAAGTGCCTCAACATACCATATGGCACCTTATAAAGATGCGAAACAGAAAACGTTGTACATCTACGTAAGGCGTGCTCCACTCTACTTTCCCCTATGTTCGAATGTATTCATGCGTTTCGATCCAATTGAATCGCTAGGTACAATGTGGTATTAGTTAGTTAGTAAAAGGGAAATTTACAAAAGAAGGATTATATTTGTATATATATACATATAAAGAGTTAGCTTTCACCTGGCCAAAGCAAAACTGTCGGTAGACACTGACAGGCGCGCAGGTTCAGCCGTAAATAGTTGGTCGACATACAGACAAATCGTTCGAACAACAATGAATGAGGAAACACGCAAACAAATTATCCAGGCGAGACAATGTCGAAGCGGCAGTGGTGAATAAGAAAGAGAGCGGGATATTTCGCTCGATATATAAAGGTGTCGTCCCAGATCACGAGAGAGAGAGAGATAGCGATATAGGAAAAAAAGAGAAAGAAAAATACAACGCGCTGGTTTGCTCTTCCCTCTCGCTCTCTCTCTCTCTCGATTAATAATAGGCAGACTTTCACAGCGTCATCTAATGATTGTTGTTCCAGGTGCATCGTCTATAAGCTATTAATTGCTGTTCGATGTCGGCACCTCTGCCAAAGTGCTGCCGCACGAACATGCACAAAGTCATTATTGTTAAAGTCTGAACTTGTTCGAGGTCGCCGCCGCTAAGGCCGTAATCGACGGATAGGGCCAACGGGCGAGCGAGCTGTAGGTGACAAACGATTCCGTATAGAGTCGAAACGTGGTTTTCAATACTTCGTAGCATTCAACTAGATGAGATAACATTGAAGTTGTTGATGAGATAACAAAACTGCTGCGGTTGCTGCTGTTGCCACGTAGGTTCCTACAGTCCTCTTACATTCGTAAAGTTGGCTGGCGGTCGTTTCTACTGTCAACACAGAAATATAATAATAATAATAATAATAATAATAATAATAATAATAATAATAATAATAATAATAATAATAATAATAATAATAATAATAATAATATTATTATTGTGATAAACTGCATGAACTATTTAGAAATGGTTTGCACCATGTTTTGTGCTGATATTAGTAGAGAGAAAAGAAGTTGGTCTTTCATCTTTTGTTTGCTTCTCCTCGCAGCCGGCTGCACTCTGGTGTCGCTTCAAAACACTTTGCGGCCTTAGCTGCGCCTGCTTGTGCTGACACTGACAACGAACACCTGTCTAGCTACATTGAAGCAGTGTCTCGCTTTGAGTCGCTCGGATTCATACATATATTCGGATATAAGTGCGCTTAACATGAGGACAGTTCCCCCTTCAGATTCCCTCTCGTTTCGTAATCTATTTTCTATAGGCTGACAATCGGCCGCCAACGAACGCGACGAGCGTAGTACGTAGTATTAGAAGTTCCAATGACAGACTTGACGTCATTTTCCCAACGTCACAGGGAACTTATCGGGTGAGACTGGAGTTCACGTGTGTTATCTACTATCGCAACGTAACCGTCACCGAACAGTTTGCTAACTACTTGCTGAGCATCTACTTGCCACGAAACACAAGAGAAAAGAGGAGAATTTTCATTGGATGACCACGATGACAAACGGGTGTTGTTCATATCCGCCTGCTTTTTATTGAGCGCGCCTCCCGCAGACTACGATCATCGTAGTGGCACTTGAATGCCTTACAATGCAATACAAATACAATACAAATGTCTCCTTTATTTAAAAAAAGGGTTGAACAATGGAAATGAATTGCTCGCATTCGCGGGCAAGGCGAGCTGTTCGCCAAACAAATGAGTGGTTAACGACTGCCACATTGGCTAACTCGTGCGGTTGAATGGAACCGCGACTCCGTAGGCTGTTTGATCGCACGTGGTAAAACTTATTAATCTGATCATTGCGTATAAGATATTTAAAAACGCGGTAGTCAACACGACGCTGGTACTCCGCGACACTTGGGAGTACGACTCTGTCACGCGTCAAGTTGCACCTTCTTGAAACTCTCTTTAAAAACTTGTCCTGAATACGCTGCAGCAAACATATATCCTTGTCGTAAAAAGGCGTCCACACGTGAGCACAGTATGACCATTTTGGCAGGTATTTGGAGGCATCTTGCGATAAGAATACTCTTAGTATAAGGTTACTTAGTCGAGAGGCAGCTTTTGCTGAACCGGCAATGTGCGCCCGAAACTTCATATGTCTATCGAACGTAACTCCTAGGTCCTTGTAGGATGTTACCTCAGGTATAGGAAAATCTTTTAGCTGGTACTTGAAGTTGTCGGGAGCTGTCTTCAGGACCGCGCACTTTGGAACTGAAATTACCATATCATTTAGCTCACACCAGGTGGCAATACTATTAATGGCTGCTTGAATATTCAGGCGGTCCTCGTTTCCTCTAATCTGGGCATATATTTTTAAGTCATCTGCATACATTTTGTATGTTATGTTCAGGTTGCGAAGACATACTCCCAAGTCCTGAGCAAAGATTATATACATAAGAGGGCCTAGGCAGGAGCCTTGAGGAACCCCAGAAGGGCATGGGGAGCGCTTCGAGACCGAGTCACTGACTTTTACGGCGAAGGAACGTTCCGTCAGATAAGAGTGACACCAAGCCAGGATTCGAGGGCCAATTCCTAGCGCCGCCATTTTAGATAAGAGAATCTTGTGATTTACCCTGTCGAATGCTCGCGAGAAGTCAAAGTAGACCGTATGTATGGGGATGGCCCTGTTACGCGCAATAGCCCAAACGTGGCAGACCTCGAGAAGCTGAGTTCCAGTAGAGCGCCCCTTTCTAAACCCATGCTGATGAGGGTCCAAGAGTTCATAGGCGTCGAGGTAGTTATAAATTTCATCGACGATAATTTTTTCCATGATAAGGCACGGTATACAGCCTTGAGCTACCGGTCGGTAGTTTTCTGGAAGGAATCGCGGTCCCTTTTTGTGCACAGCCGTCACAACAGACTCTTTAAAAATTAGGGGGACCTTTCCATCTTCGAAACTGTGGGTAAAGATCATTGTCAAAGGTTCCGCGAGGGCTAAGGCCAATTCGTTAAAGAAAATTGGCGGGAGCCCGTCGGGTGTCAGGCTGCACTTCCTCTTTGTTTCACGCAGTTTCGTGTAGATAAGCTCGGGCGTGAATACGTCGTCATTGAGACCACCTTCTCAAAAAAAATACAATGCCTATTCATTCCACAGTACACGACGACAAAGCAGAAATGAACTTTGAATGAGGAGACTTTGTCTAAATAAATGTCAATCCGAAGTCATTCCGAAGACTGAGGTTCCATCTAAACTGCCGGCAGGATACGAACGAACCGATAACTTCAAACGTTCGAAATCCAACTAACAATGCCGCATACGATGCGCCGTGTGATGAAGAATAGCAACAAGGACACCTCAACAGCACCACGTCCGTTCGTAGCTTAAAGCGCGCGCGGCCATTCATTAGCAAGGCAGTTACTCTCAACAACAGTCTGCGTATGTTGTGTCTGTTAGTGCATGTGCACGGTGATATCGTCACTAATGTTGTCTATCACCTTGTCTACTCCTTTATTCGGGTTTTGGTACTACTCCACAAGCAGCCAGCAAAGGTAATCAGCTGTACCGCTCAATGGTTTATACTCGACATCGACTGTATAATCAGGTATATATAGCTGATTTAAATTTAAACCTAAATATCAAGTCGAACATTTAGGCCAACTTTACCACTGATGGATATGGAACGTCGACGTACTTACCTTGTACCCAACCAGCAATGAATCTATCGACATGCACCGACTGCCTCACAAAGCACGCCGATACAATGTGATACAACACCCTAATTGTGAGATTGATTTCATTTTTGGTGACCTCTACGCATAAGGACGACCCAAACCAGTAAGGCTATAAGTACAGGACGAATGACCAGCTACCCCTTCACTTTAGAAGGCGTACTTGGCCTATTCCTATGTGTAAATATATATATATATATCGAATGTATGGTCACAACTTCAACAGGCCGATGGTGGTGTTGTCTTTGTTGGGGGCGAGGGAGGGGCAGCCGTTTTTGGGCGTGAGCCCATCTTAAAAGGTCGTCGAATCGTCGAAGGGAGCATCGAAATAGGCGTCAACCGTTGGTAGAAGGTCCGCAAGCAGCCAAAGGTCCGGTCGGTCGGTCGGTCGGTCGCTGAGTCCGTGGGTTTCGGATAACAGCCAGGCTACAGTTGGCAACGCTGTCATGTCACGCCTACTCGACGTGCGGCGCCTGTCTGCCTCCCGTCGTCGTCGTCGAACCCCCGTTGTCGTCGAACCCCCGTTGTCGTCGAACCCCCCATCGTCCGCCCGAGGTGGCGATGCTACGCGGCTGCTGCTGCTTCTATAGTAGATAGAAGACAGCGATACCGGCAGCACAACTACACCAGTGCAGCCTGCGATTGTTGCGCCGGCGTCTTTCATTTGATCCGTTCGGTTGTATCAATGGGTAGACATGTGCATGTACCGATACAAATGTACACATATATATATATATATATATATATATATATAAATATATATATAAATATATATATATATATGGGTGTGTGTGTAGTGTGAGGTTCA
This sequence comes from Dermanyssus gallinae, assembly GCA_003439945.1. NCBI lineage: Eukaryota > Metazoa > Arthropoda > Arachnida > Mesostigmata > Dermanyssidae > Dermanyssus > Dermanyssus gallinae. Next base: position 180,359 of record QVRM01002679.1, read on the forward strand.
CACAGCAACTCAACGAGTTGAAGGTGGCCTCTTGTCGTGGTGGGCTGATTCGATCTGTCTTTGTGGTGCTCCTCCTAGTCGTCATCGTTATGAGAGTTTGTTGCAGTTGTTGTGGGGTCGTCGGCATTTTTATTGTTACTATTAATATTCTTAATATGATCATCATCCTCATCAGCAGCAGCAGCAGCAGCATCCATCTCGTTCCACAGAGTTCCCTATTTTGTTTGTCGCCAGTCGGTCAATGCAGGATTGGACGATTAACGAGCAGAAATGGGTGCGATTATTGTTGTGCTGATTATGATTTTGACAGCAACAACAACAGCAATAACAGCAGCAACAACAACACAACAACAACAACAGCAATAACAACAGCAGCAGCAGCAACAACAACCACCCCAACAACAAAGAGCGACTGCTCGAGGCCTAATACTCTGCTGATCATCTCGACTGCTCGGCGATGTGTTGTTGATACAATGTTGACCAGGCCAGGCCAAGCCAACGGCAGGCCGAACGGCACCACGATAATTCCTGACTCAGGCCGGCTGAAGTCGGCGGGAGTCGGTGGACAGCTATAGTAAGACAAGACAGGCCTGCCTCTTGGCCTGTCTTCCCGCCTGTCAGGCTGAAGCTAAACGGCCACAGACTGGAGACAGAACAGAGAACGGAATAGTGCGGGATGCTGAGATGCTAGACGGAGACCAAATCAAGGCCACCGAAAGTAAATTAGGGCGCACGCCATCAATAACGGCGATAAAGAAGGAAAAACAACAACAACAACAATAACAACAACAGCAGCAGGAATCAAACATAATACCGACAAATAACAATGACAACGCTGATGAAGATGACAACAGTGGCAAAACGGTAGGAGTACCAATAAATGTGTATATATATGTATGTATGTATATATATATATATTTTTTTTTCTTTTAATGAATGGAATAAAAACGACAATAATATTCGAATGTACTCTACGACCACCACAACACTACCGATAACAGCAACAACAACAATAGGAACAACAGTACAGGGAAGCCGAAAGACTACGATGAGATCGACAGCGATAGCAACAATGCGTACATTTTCATTGTTTTTCTTCTGATGTTTCGGTGGCAGTGCTACTTGATAGTGATGCTTTGTTAGCGACTTTTACATCATGATCCTGTGACCAGCCAAAGAGCGGAAAACGTAATTAACACTTGCTTCTGTCTGCTTTTGTTGTTGTCGAAGAAGAAGAAGAAGGGAAACAAAAAAAGCTAGCGCTAGCTGTCTAATAATTACGATCCCTCATCTATCAGCCAGAAACTACCGTCAATATCATAATCGGTTCTCACCTACACCAGAATCTTGTTGTTTTGGCCGCTTTTGCTGTATAGTACGCTATATATGTATGTATGTGTATATATATATATATATATATATATATATATATATATATATATATATATGTGTATTGATTGATTTATTGTTCGCTTGGCATGTATACCTAAATACACATGTCACCCTTTTATATCAGGGCCGCTTAGAGCGGCAGCATATATAGTCTAAACAATTGCAGCCAAGAAAAAACAAGACAGCCATGCGATGATCTTGACGGGATTGCCCATTCTGTAACTAGTATTCTAACTAGTAGTTCAAAGAATAAATGTTGATATATGTTGTTGTTGTTTCTATTTGCTTTCGATGCTGATACTAAGATGCTTAGTAACACAATTGACATCCGTGTTGTTGTTGTTGTTGTTTTTGGCCTTGTTGTTGTTGTCGTTGTCGTCGTCGTCTTGATCGCCCTGCGTAGCGGCGTTGTAGGCGACGCTAAAGCATATTAATTGTTACTTTTACTATTACTACGACGACGACGTCTGCTAGTAGTAGTACTTCAGCAGCAACTGCAATTACTGGCGATCGTTAGTAATGAATGCCACAGCGCCCGGGCTTGACGAAGCCCGTCGATCACCGAACGGTCTCTCATCCATCCCCTTGCGTTCGCGTTCCGGCAGAACCGCCTGCCGGTCGCCACACTCACCCACTACTGGCCCGCTGCTGTATTTAACGGCGGGGTGTGGTATTAGCTGTAGCAGGAACAGCAAAAGCGGCACCGGCTGCAGCGGCGAATCCGTACCGCCGCTTGGTTCCGTGTGAGGTCGAGCCCCTCTCTGACTTTCTGACTCTGGATTCTCGGCTAACGGAAGAGAAGGGGCTACAGGCGGCCAGTGCTTCACAATTCACTCAGATAGGTCATTTACTACTGAGACAGGTCAATCGATAGATCAACGGATGGAACGGACAAAAAAACAAAATAACAAAGGAAGAAGCTCGTCATCGTAATGATTTATCTCCGTCAATAGACGCTTGTGTCCTGCCGCCGATGTCCGTGCAAATGGCGGCGCATATGTGTTTGCATACGGCAGTACGGCATGCACATACTATATGTGTGTACACATAGATACTCCAGGTGTATCCACATAGATACTACATGTGTGTACCCTAGATACTACATGTTGGTAGTCACATCGATACTAACATTGGATACACATAGATACTACATGTGTGATTCACATCGATACTACATGTGTATACACATAGATTACTACATGTGTATACGTCATAGGGACTACATGAGTATACCAACGATACTACAGTGTATACGCTAGGTACTACATGAGTATACACATAGATACGCATGTTATACGGCATAGGATACTACTGAGTATACACTAGATACTACATTGAGTTATACAACATAGATACTAGATGTGTATACACATAGATACTATATGTGTATACACACTAGATACTATATGTGTATACATGGTAAATACTACATGTGTATACACATCGATACTACATGGTATACACGTAGATACTGCGTATGCTCGCACGTATACAGGGAACGTATGCAACGTGATGAGACCAGCCCGCCATCCAAGTGTGAGGCCGCCGGCGCTTTGAAAGCCGATCCGCTTGTTAATTGTCCGAGAACTATTGACGAGACACAGCTCACAGTCGATGAGACGGCGCAGTTTAAGTACATTTACAAGTTTACCTACCTATCTACTCGCACACCACCTACTCTACCTATGTACGAGATATGTTTTTGGATGTCAGATAAATTCGGTATTAATTAGTAACACGCAATAATTAGTCGGATGGCTGGCAGCCGCTCCATGTATGCGACGCGACACGGCTCGTACGTAATACGTAATAGCTGTAGCTGAAGTGTTCGCCTGAAGTAGGCAGGTAACGATATCGTGGTGACGCCAAAAAGCTAAACAGGGTTTTACGTAAGACGGGCCCAGTGTATCTGAGAGTGACAAATCACACCTAGCTTCTAAGCCCAATTTCAGTTTGTTTTACTGACCAAGCAATAGCAGGTATTGTATCTAAGAAAAAATCCTAACCAGATAAAGGAGAACAAAGACAGAGAGTATAGCAGGTGAGCACATACGATGGGGATCTTTTGATTTGATGCAAGCAATTATCCATATCCGGTCTGATATGTTAGCGCTATCAGTAGATAGGCAAGCCAATGTGAACGAATCAGTCAACCGAGTGGAGCGGGTGGCACGGACATACAGAATGTACAAAGGACAGGACAAGAACGTCGTCAATAGCAATGCCGAGATCGACAACGGTAACACGGACGATAACGATAACAACAGTAACAACAATAATAGGAACAACAACGACGACGACATCAACAACAGCAACAACAACGACAACAACAGCAACAACAACAGCAACAACAACAACGACAACAAGACTTGTCTTTTTGGTCTAGGTCGGCGTCGATATTCGCTGTCTGCAAACTACTAACCGCGCTCCTTTTAGTGGGTTTCCATCATCTCCCTAATAGGGAAGGATCTCGTTCGTTCGTGCGAGGAAACTATTCAGGCGTCTACGCGTCTGGGCGTGTTCGCTCCAGCTGAACCAAAGTGGCCTCCTGCCCGGTGCTACGTAGCTAAGCGGCATAGTGCCGTTTAATAGCTAGGCGTCCCGATCGGCGCTGCATTTCGGCCGCGGACCACACACGTTCACTCAAGTCTGACCCCTATGGGATCTCCCCCTCACACTGGGGGAGCGGCGGCAAGTCCACTACTACTTCTGACAACAACAATAGCAACAACAACAAAAACAACAACAACAACGAAAACAGCAACAACAACAACTACAACAACAACGAAAACAGCAACAACAACAACGACAACAGCAACAACTTCTACTACTATTGCGACTGCAACTGCAACTTGAATTACTACCTTCAAGATAATCGGGCGATTGTCAGACGGTAGAGAGTGAAAAGATCACGACAATAGGAATTCTGAAGGGATGACGATTCCCATGCGCTGAGCACGACGATCATATCCCATCCACGTTATGAAGATAAGCCTCCTGTCTAAGAAGCCTACGTGAATACGTATATGCAGACTACTCGCGCACACTACCTTATCCGCGCGCAGCCGTAGATGATGAGAACCAACACCCGATGAGAACACACATGGCTCGCACCGAACGGTTTCGTTTTCTAGAAAAAATAGGCAACAGAGGAACCGAGAAAAACGTCCGGATGAGCTATGGACACAAAAACGATACTCTAAACTATTTGGCACAATGATGAAGTGCAAAGCTGGTTTGACCGAGCGTTGTAGAACACGGGAGAGTCTCGAAAAAAGTCTCTCGTAAAGCTGGATGTCTGCTTCGACAAGTAGATAACGAACGTCTCTCTCACTAACTCTCTCTCTCGGGGAAAGAGATAGTCTCGTTGGAGATTTGTCGAACGGGCCTTTCCACGATATGAGTAAGCATATCACGGCAATAACTAACAGTCTTGCGGCCAGGAACTATGTTCGCTAGAGCAGCCACGACAAATGCGTAAAACCGCTTCAGCACTTCATTTATGAACGCCTATTTGTAACGTGTATTTTATGTGTTTGCGCTTGTACTGTTGTTGCTACAATCGTCGACTATGTACAATACATCACATGTGCATACACATAGTCATCGGTATTTATCGGCGTCATTCCTCCAGGACATAAGCGCACATGAGCACAACTAGAAAAACGACGCACGATACACCCATGCAGACCTCGGGCGTTTCGTATGCAACCGGCTTCACTGTCTGCTGCTGCTGTTGCTGCAGGCAGGCATAACAGCAGATGAAGACAAGACGAATGCCTAAAAATGCCCCACCTCCTCCTACATAGAGAGTCTGCTTCGGGCAAGACCTGCTCGTTTCGGCCAGATTTCTGCGAACCAGAAGCCTTGAAGGCGCACCTTGATGAGTCGTAGGCCGATCGTCCACATCGCGCTAGCAGAGAAAACGCGAGGAAAATTAGCGAGCACACAGTCAAAGCGGCGAAGAAACTTTCGAGGAGTTCACCAACTTGTCGTCCGAGGGAAGAATGAAATTATCGGTATTAGTTGAAAAAGCAATTATATATGAGTAAATAATATATCGGTATATAGGTATATATAAATCATATATAATATATATAATATATATATATATATATATAGATAATATATATATATCTATATATATATATATATATAGTACTACATTAGCGTATCCATCATGCTCACATATTCATCGTAACAAACTCCGCACCAAAGTACTGTGTCGTTTGAATGATTGTTATAATTCACGTATGATTAGCGTAATCACGAGGCAGGTACGATTGATCGCACCGTAGAATGAGTGGCGTTTATCAGAACACTGATCTACTGTCCGATTGGAACGGTACGGTACAGGACAAAACACGCAACACTGGGTAACAATATCACCCGTAAGTGCAGTAACACAAAACAACAATAACAACAACAATCAGCACTATCATTAAGAATGCAAGCATTAATTAAAAACACACACACACACAAGAACAGAAACGACGATACAGATAACAAGCTGAAGACGAAATAAACATCAAACACGATACAGGCAAGCAACAACAAAAACGATCTCAAGCAGCATTGTTAGCTGTCCTGTTTTGACGTAAGTATGACAGAGTACAACGTTACAGCAGCAGCAGCAGCATCAACAGCAATAACAACAACATTTACAACAACAGCAACAATACAACAACAACGCAACAACAACAGCAACAACAACACGACAACAACAGCAACAACACAACAACAACAACACGACAACAACAATTGCGTCGTAACAGGATTTCGTTGTCGTTTGCTGCCGTCGCCAGCAAATCAGACGTCTATATGCCGCCTGCTTCGTGGCGTGAGACCTGGAGGATGGACTAAACGCAATAATGTTGCTGTTGATACTGTAACGGCAAAAAAGTCACAATCGTCGAATCGTCTGCGCGGTTGGTCTCTCTGTGCCACGCGTCTGTATGTGACGTCATCGTGTTCACCCCCTGAACACAACCTAGCCGGTCCTGCTCCAGTAAAGGTCCAGCAGGAAAACGATCGGTCCTCGCTAGAGTGAGTCGCTCAGCCCGCCAGTCGACCACCGCAGTCGACGGCGGTGTACGGCGTGACCGGTCGGAATTTCCGTCTTCGGTCCACAGTCGCTCGCTGGCCGCGATGACCGTTGTGATATCGACACGGGCACGCTGGGCAAACAATGTGGTGACTCAGTCCTGACTAACTAATAATAACCACACCAGGAACAACAACAACAACAATAACAACAACAGAAACGACAACCACAACAACAATAACCACAGCAGGAGCAACAACAACAGCAGCCATGCATGGCTCTCCCTTAGGAGAGAACAATTTTGGTTTCTTCGAACTAGATGAATCACATCTCTACGTAGGTGTATATATATATATATATATATATATATATATATATATATATATATATATATATATATATATATATATATATATATATATATATATATATATATATATATATATATATATATATATATATATATATATTCTAAGCTTCAAACAATGCGCTAGTGCACAAAGCAGCAATTGTCTTTGCTTGTAGGCTTGCAGAAACCACCTCTGGAGCCCCTCCATCACACGTTGGTCTTCCGAAGTCGAGCGTGCCAAAGACTAACTCTCGACTCAAACTAGCAAACGATATCTATTGTTGCTATCGAACTAGATGAATACTTCACTCAACGAAAATGTTGTCGCCTACCGATGCTGTTGTCAATATTTGTCCAAGGCCAGGACAAACGAACGAAGTTGTGACGGACACGCAATTTCGCATAAGTGGTGCATGCTTCTCGCGCGTATAACAAGTATGTGATATTTTACAACTATTACACCGAAACAGTGTTTTTTTTTACTATATATATATATATATATATATATATATATATATATATATATATATATATATATGGCCAAATAACAGCAAGGTCAAACGGATTACGTACACAAAGATGCCAAGCATTCAGGCGGAATGTTTGGCGGCCAAGCAATTTAAGTAAGTGAACTGAGTTCGAAGGACCGTACGTCCGAGCTCAAGTCCGTAGCCCACAGCCTTGCGTGTTTCTGGTTTTCAGTCGGAGAATGCAGGGCACAACTTTTTTTTATGATCAGGTGTGGGCAAACAGGGAAAAAATTGAATTTTAATGCCTCAGGTTTGTATGCCACTATCATGATCACCAATATCGACCAGAGAACCACATGGCGTTACGGTTCAGCACCAGAGTCGGTCAGTTGCAACAGTGATCTAGTAAGAGTTACGCACAAATCAGGCGCTCACAATACCTGAAAGTATAGCGCACTACGCAAAAAACATTTCCGACTGGCAACCCTCAACGAGTCAGTCGAAGGACGGCATTGCAACCAAAAAATTTGTTGGAATTCAAAAGTTATATATATATATATATATATGTATATATATATATATATATATATATATATATATATATATATATATATATATATATGCAGTAGAATCAGTCAAGCCAAGAGGTAATTCGAAGGCCGAATATAATAAGGCATGGCAATCTGTTATCCTCCCTCGAAAAGGATCCGTCTAGAATGATCCAGAAAACGCTGGTCACGCATCAGTTGGCGTACACATTCTGCAGCTCAGGTGGCGAGCGTAGTATCTGTTGCTGTCACTGTGTGTGTCTGTGTAATGCAGTGGATAAGAATTTTCGACGAAAAACCTCTCTTTCAAACAAGCCGCTACTTTGAGCCCATCTCAAGGCTAGGGTTCTATTCGAAAAACAGAGCAAACTCGGCAACTGTGCGGGCCGACGGGCATTGGTGACAGCTTTGTAAACTTATCTTGGAAAAGAATGCGTGCATATATATATATATATATATATATATATATATATATATCTAAGCAGGTGATTGCTAGTCTGCAGGTGGTCAAATTCATGTATATTCATGCGGAACGTTGAGTCCAATCTCTGCTGAATGAAATAGCTGCCAGATGTTTTTGAGAATGCCCCATTGTTACAGAGCAGACTGCTTACCAGACAGACAATTTGAACGCTTCTCTGCACAACGGACGCGTACGTATGATACAAGAATCCCTCTATAACGTCAGCTAGACCTAGAAGTTAAGAAAGCGTAGATGCAACAACAACGTACATATGAATACTATATTACATGTAAACAAGAAATTTGCTATATCGTTTTACTCTGCAACCGAATCATTTTCGACTGTTTTTGTAGAACTCGTAACCAAAGCAGGCAAAGAGAGGTTCACTCAGAATTGTATGAAACGCTAAAAACTACTTCATATACACGCAGCCCATCTCTAAAACCAAGTATCAAATGAAGATGCACAATAATGTGTGCATTTATACACAGCATTTGCTAAAAACACAGAGCACACCAAACACAACAAAAAAACTGTTTTTTAGCGTTTTTAGGCACCTGACAATAAACCAGTCTGTTTCGTCATCTTCCAATAAAGCAAATGTTCTCCTACAAAGATTAAATATCGCAATGCAGAGAGAAAAAAATATATTTCACACAACGTAGCCCGCCATTTCTCAATCGTGCTCTACACGAACATTGCCTCATATATATATATATATATATATATATATATATATATATATATATATCAAATATTATCTAGAACGAACGCAATAAAAACGCTAGGCAGATATGCGCTATACCTTATACAAATGCAGAGTCACCCGAGAAACGTACAGGTGAGTTTTATATATTTGACAGGTTATAAGAGGGTCGAGTGTCTACAGAGCACATAACAGACACTGTTCTAACGCCAACGTTCTACGCCAGCTCTGGATCTGGACAGTCTAAAGTTTGCCTTAAAGGGCATAAATAGCGCTGGCCGATTTCAACAATAGTAATAACAACAGAGTCCAGAACATCGTACCACTACTAACTGTTTCCCTGACTGTTTCCCGCCTCACAACTGAACAGAATAGAGACTGCATTCACAAGCACACGCATGTGCAACATGACTACATCGACAAGTAAGAGCTCTTTGGTGCTCCGTGGGAATCAATAAATTATTATTGACACCTTTCGGCATTGTTGTGATCGATGTTGCTGTTCTCGTTGTCTTTGCATATTGTTGCAAGTCTCGGTTACTCCACCGCTATCAAAAAGAGTAAAGCCACAACAGCAAAAAGAACAACAACTATAAGTTTGTATCATCTACATCAGTATTTGCCATCATCTCGTTATAACGATAAAGCCGATAAAATATTTGTGTATATAAAAGTGACATAAATCCTCAGCCAAACTAAAACTTGCCGTGAGGTGCACTCGAGCAGCAAGGTAATCCGGGAAGAAACTCTGCTCAATCTATTGGGCGAGTCTATTTTTGCCCAGGAGCTCCATACTTCCACGTGGCACTTGTTGGTGCTAACGTAAAGTTACTTGCTAACCGCCGTCCTCAGATTATACCTCTGTCTTCTCAAGTAGGAATTGTTGTTGTCATGAACCTCTCTCGTGTGCCTCACCTTTCCTTCGAACGTGGCAAAAACGTGGACTGTTCAGCGAGTACAGTGGAGAAGTTCCGCTCGTATCTAACCTCAAGAATTCAGGCTGTGAGGGTTGGGTCGGCCGAGCCCTCATGGAGATCCATATTTATCGGCACCCCACCTCCGGTTTCTGAACTTTACTGCATTTAAGTCCTACACATGTTATTCTCTTGAATATTTAGAGGGAGAACTTAGGCAAGCCGATCGCTTTTGCTCATGACACGTTGCTTTTTTGGCTAAATGCCTCTAATGTCTGTTCAAAATCTACAATAAATCAGATCCTGGCGTCATTCCAGCAAACATACGTTATTATATTCCCAGCCTCTCAACTAATGTTGTACCTGAACAGGCAATTACTTTTAGCTGGAGAGAATTATGCCTCCCACAAAATGTCTCGGCCGCATTACATTATACTGCATGAGTGCGTTAACTGGCATGCTCATTTAGAAGACATCAAGCCCAAATGTTTTTTTTATATGCGAGAGTGGGTTCGAGGTTGTCCTCCATAGGGCTCGCGTAATGCAAAACGATGCTCTAAGAGCCATATTTAGCAGGTAACGCTGAGACAGTCCGTCGGTGATCTCTATGGTCTTCTCCTAGTTGACTCGCTCTACCTGCTGAGGTTGCCATGCCGGGAATTTTTTGTTTGATCTTTTTTAGTTTCATGAGGACTAAAGCGTTTTATTATGCCGCTCCTGCAATAAACCGCGTTTTGAATCTTGATATCTTAAATATATATATATATATATATATATATATATATATATATATATATATATAATAGTGGTATTTTAAATCCATCCAAATTCAATATGCGGTTACAAAAACGAAATGTGAAATCAATTGTGCTTAAGTGTATGTCATATAAATATATATATCTATATATATATATATATAAATTCGCAGCAGAAGTATAAGGTCGCGTGTGGCGGCAGGATGTCTGGCAAGACCTTGAGCCGGCACACCGGCAGATACAATACAGAGAAGTTCGCCTTCAATACGGCCAACCATCACTGCCGCCAAAACAGCTACCCCCTCGCAAAGCGAAGCAGGCAGCAGACCTGTGTAGACCACAGCAGCAGCAACAGCAATGCGCCACCACAGTGAACACGCCCAGACTCACAGCCAGCCAGATAGATAGCTGGGACCCTTTAGACCCGAACATCCGCTTGCTTAACCACTCGTCCCCCCCTCTCTCTCTCTCTCTCTCCCTCACCGCTCACTTACTTCAGATTGCTGCTGTGCCACACCAACAACCGCATATATGAGCATTGGACAGTAACCGATAAATGGAACCACTATAGCAGATATATATATAGAGAGAGAGAGCTAGATGAGGGCGCGGGGAGAGAGGAAGAGACCCACAATAGAACACAAGGAGGCACGAATTGCAGACAAACACAGAGACACAGAGCTGTGGGGAGAGGCAATAGGGGGAAAGGGACAGGTAGGGAGGGGGACACAGAGAGAGATATAGAGATATGGTCTACACAGAGGCAAACCACCTTGGTCATGCTTGAGAAGCCTGGGGCTGCGGCGGTGGTAGCTTGGAACGCGCGGTGTGGATTTGTTCGTACACGATACATATACCCAGTTTATATATATATATATATATATATATATAAATGTATGTGTATATGTATATATATATATATATATATATAGCGAGAGAGGCGGGGTCGGTATACGCGCACACATTCATCTATATATCTAGACCAAAAAAAAGAATGAGTACGGGTAGGTCCTGTTTGTTTCCATCTGAGTTGAGTCGGGTAGGCATGACATGACCGCACACATAGCGTCGTGGTCCTGTGTCTCATATGTCGCTTCTGGCAGGCCAGTAGCAGTCGCGCGGTAGGAGAGGCCGCCGTCGGATCGGACAGTTCTCCAGGACGAGCAACGCAGTCACAGAAAGAGACATTTCGGTTCCCATCAAGGCGTTGACTTCTGAAGCAGTGACGCCCACATGACGCTGCCACATCTTACTCTTCCAGCAAAATAAATCCTACACGTACAGTCACTATGCCACTAAATGTCATCCTATGCCACTAAATGTCGTCAGTTTGTGTTATATATATATATATATATATATATATTCTCTTATGTGTTCAATAGCTGACCTTGCTCGGAAGCAAGGTCAACCTTCGATAACCCATTAACAGGATCTGCCGCAAACGAACACGAAACTACATTTATGGCCCACTAGTACACTTAAATAGAATGTATTAGTGTGTACATTAATATTGTTGCTGTCATCCAATTGGCATCGTAGATGTACCGTAGAGAGGCACATGACACAGTCGGGCAACAAAACCACATCATTAATATTGGCCGATTTGTCGATTTGGCCTACTAGGTGCGTGAAGGTGTTAGAAACTGATAGTTTGAAAGGGTTGGCCCCTTGGTTAGCTTCAAGGTCTAGGGCTAGATAGTCCATCTAAAGCGAAGCGCACTTCGCCAACGGCACTGGACACTGTCTCAAAATCCAAACCCATCAATTTCCCAGAGCCAATCAACCCGCTAATTATTATTACTATGTTGGCTAGCTACACCGCTTGACCGTCCTTTCGGATAGAGCAGTCCAATCGGTGGCGGTAACGTTCGAAATCAACTGACCAGAAGAGTGCGGCTGTCAGCTCATCAGTCAAATTGTCGTAGTGATTGTAGTATTGAACTAAAGGTGGCTGATACGGGATCAAAAACGAAACGCCCACATATCGAATTGACGCCAAAGCTATTCGTTTTCAGGAGTCACACAAACCGCGGTGTGATGTGCTATTTAGACTAGGAAAAAACGAAACAAGCATCAATCGGCAATGCTACAAAAGAGGTTTGGCTGAACCTAAGAGTAGTATTAGTAGCAACAGTAGTCGTGGTTGTGTAGAGAAGTTTCTATATGTCTATATATATATATATATATATATATATATATATATATATATATATATATATATATATATATCCCATGAACGCCAATCCGAAATGATGACATAAGTCTACGCTAGATTCTAGCTTAAACTCTTCAAGCCAATGGCTTTGCTACCTTACACACGTCCGAACGATAGCCATACCAATGGGAACCATTGCTGATCTAATCACAGCTAGCTAAAAACGTAGTTTTTAGTCAATAACTATACGACGTAAATAGCAGCTGTGAAAAATAAGCTGTTAAAATAACAGCTATTCACGCACATATTTGAAAATATAGCGTCGACTGCACTAGATGTGACACTCGACGTGTCGACTTCTGCTAGTCTATCTAACGCTAGTAATCACTTTATCATTATCACATTTATTTCACCCGTATTGAGGATGCAAGCAATCACTTTATGATGCTCTAGAGAGGAAGAGGGTTAACAAGCGATTCTATCCGGCTGTCTGTCGTAGCCAAGCGGCCGGTTGGTTGATCTAAATGCAAATAATTCTAATCGTAGGCTCTTGAGCTGTTGCAAGAAGAGCGACAAGCGCTGACCTTAAATAATATGCTTCCGTCCTACCAAAGCGTCAAAGTAGCAACTGCTACCAAAGTAGCAGTAGGCAATCAACCATCGTATAGGTAGCAATAATCCTTGTCAACATCTTTATTACACGCTATATATATATATATATATATATATATATATATATATATATATATATATATATATATATGGTACTATAAGAACTCCACGTATAGTAAATGCAATTGAATTATTGCAGCAACGATAGATAACGGTTCGTTTCGATAATGTAAACGCGATATCTCTACAAGCTCAGAAAAGGTGGCCGAATGGTTGAGCTTATCGGAAAATCAAAATAATATTAACCCATCATAACCCTGTGGTTATGGTGTAGTTCCACATACTCAATATCACTTTGGAGTTCACGCAGAAACTCAAAGCTGACTAGGCAACCGTTGTCAGAACGTGAAGTTCCTCACAAATGAGGCGACACTAACGGACCCCGCAACCTTTGCATACACGCAATTTACTGCTTCCCGCTATGCCCGAGCCCCATTTATCACCAAATGCTTCTCCTTTGCATATTGCAATGATCACGGTAGATGAGAGGCACCGCTTCGTTCGAATAGAAATCAGACGGCTTACGTGCTCGACTGTTAACAGTTCCAATAAGTTCAACAAACGTTTACTTGAATGCATCTATAGCTTATCGACAACGAAAACAGCAGTGACAGTTAAGCACGAAAACGCGCCTCCTTATGTAAAACACCCTGTCTTAATTAAGAAGTACCTGGGCTGGCAACTGACAGTCCCTCACATTCACTGGCCCATACACCTCCAAACTATATCTGAGTCCAGCCGCTTAAAAATATTTTGTAGCTGGGAAATCCTGTCGTTAGGGCAGCTGCACAATGCAAGAGTGTAACGTTTCTTGTATCACGAGAAGGGATGCTTCTACAAAAGAGATCGAGATCGAGTAAATAATTCATCGTTGGCAATGAAGGTCATCGCAAGACGAAGGGTTACTTCGATAATTAAACAAATACGTCCGTTGTAGTAATTGGTTTCGCTAGAGGCAAAAACGGCTGAGCGCCGTCAATTGCTGAAATGCGCCGTCACCTCCCCCTCCAGTCTTTCCACTTGATCCGTTATGGCTCGCCTGCCCACTTGACAAAGCCTTTGTTAGAGACGGCGAGAGAGAGAGAGCAAGAGAGAAGATCCAGCTTTTTTTGTACCACGGTGCAGTTGAACGTTAATGCTGATTGAGGATGACGACGGGCATAATAGGAGCGGCGAACGAAGAAAGGCGAGACAGGAATACGGCGTTTCACTGCTTCAACGGGAACCTTTCCCCGTCGCTCCGGCTTCTACTCATGCTGGGTTCTTTCCGCCGCCATCGAAATCGGATCCACTTAAAGGGCATTCGACCTCGGCCACGTCTGTGCCGTTTCCCGGGCTTTCACCGCCGAGCTTCAACAGAGTCGAACAGTTCACTGGCGGCAGCGGCGGCAGCTGCAGCAGCAGCACCAGAGAAGGCAGAGCAATCGGATCAGCCGCAACAGAACGACAGAGCTCACGTCGTAACGACACTCTACGAGAAGAAGCTACCGAGCGCCGGAGGCAGGGGCGAAGCCGAGGGTGGGGCCGGTGCTTTCCTCACTGCCCCTGGTTGAGCTTCATCTTCGTTTTGTGCTCGTTCGATCTCGGACGTACGTGACCGCCATTTATCCGTCGCCCCGTCATACGCCGTCGTCGTGGTCGTCGTCCGGTGGTTCCGCCGGATACACCGTTTTGCCCATCGTCCAGCCCATTGGCGAAATTGCCACTAGCAGCAACCATGGTGGCAGTCGAGCAGTATCGAAATCAAAGTGTTAGCTCTGGTGGTTGAGGTGTAACAACTACGGTCGCAACCGCTGCAGCCATAACATGATAAAATTCGTAATACTCGCTCCAGTTGTAATTGGAACTGTACAAATAGAAGTAGCGGCGACGGCATCAACAATAATATATATATATATATATATATATATATATTGTTAGTGAATGCCTGACAAGAGTGGGCGATGGGGCTGCCACTGGTTGTCCCTGGCTGGCGATTCAAAGCGTCCGCGTGCAACAATGGCCGAACCACGACGACTATCAATCAGCCTAACGTGGTCGTCAAATACTTACCTACATATATATATATATATAGCTGCCAATATATATATATATATATATATATGCAGCAGTAATCGTAATACGTCGTTAGCCCATACCACTTAATTTGAGACGAGAGGCGACTGTTCTGTCAGACGGACTGCCTTTAAGCCTTAAGGGAGCAGAGATATCGGACTTCCAACACTACTGGCTGGCAGGCGTATATATATATATATATATATATTGGTGGATCACGCCAACTACAGCGCCAGAGGAAGCCGTCTTTCGGAAATAACGAAACCAGATATTATGTGGTTTCGAATTGTGTTTGGTGCAAGCCACGTAAGCGTGACACGTCAGACGTCCCAGTGACAATGGAGCAATATGAGAATCGTGCCGTGATTAAACACATCCTCTTCGAAGGCTTAACTACAACGGAATTTTAAGCCAAATTAGATGCAGTTTATGGCTTAATACAGCAGCATACAGAACCCCGTACGCACCGCCCAGTCGATTGCCTCATTTTAAAAGGGATTTTATGAGCACCAAGGGTAAACCACGTTCTGGACGTCCAAGGACTGTGCTAGAAGTCCATAAACTTGCGATGGCTAGAGGACCGCCGATGAAAGCCGTTTAAAATAGCAAAGGTCGTAGGCGTTAACCATAGTGCACTACAGCAAAGCTAGCATCGACATTTATGGATGAAAAAATTAAACCAAAGTGACTACCACACGAGCTAAAAATGGAGGAAAACAGAAACGAGTGCCTGTAGAGCCATTTGGCGCGTTAAAGCCCGAAACCCGTATAAATTACTTAAATCGATTCGTATCCGAAATCACGCGTTGATGGCACAGAAGCCAGACGGTCGGATATCCTACCGCATAACCGCTTACCGTTGTGGTTTCACACCGTCTCGACACACATACCTCTCTCCAAGTGCCTGTATTTTGCGAACAGGAGGATTTAGAGGGAGGGGGAGCGCAGGGCAATGCACTGTACCCCGCACAAATGCACTCACCGACCTAACATCGCCATTCACGTAATCGATCGAATGACGTGTTCGGCCAGTTGACAAATATGTGTCGTCGTAAGACTACCATGCTTCTTATCCCCTCTCTCTTTTTCCCTCTTCTCTGTCTGTATCCTGCGCGCGGGGCCTCTCTCTTCCTGTGCCTTTCTTACTTTGCTTGGTTGCCTCCTCATATCCTCATTGTCTACGCGCTTGATACGATCTCAACAACAGGTATTGAGCGACCGTCATGAGGGATTCGAAACGACCCTGCCGGCAATAACATTCGGTTGCTGCCTGCTACTACAACTAGAGTGGCATCAGCCAACAGCACGTCGTCTGGAATTAGCCTGTTTGCCCTTATTCAGCCCCTAGGAAATATAGGACGATCGAGGAACAGGCATCGCCACGCTGGGCCGGGCCAAAGAGAGGCTGCAACGGCCCCCTCTAGGCTCTTCGCGCTGAGAGCACAGTTAGCGGACTACGAAGACCTTATGTCCTTTGTGCTTACCGTCGTCGTCATGATCGAAGGCTTCTTCTTCTTCTTCCTGTTGTTCGGATCTCCGCTACTCCTTGATCATCAGCAATGTCATCGATGTCATCAGCGAGGAGTCGTGAAGTGAACGGCCTCTGTCCGGCCAGCCGATCGACCAGGTCATGGACCTAAAGGCTGGTCGTCGGCTAGCTACGATCAATGAGTTGATCAGCAGCGAGAACGTGGCGTGCTCCCTCAGTGAGTGAGTGCGTGAGTGAGGTGCAGCCTTCACACGCACACGTTCCCGGTCGAACACGGCCTCGAAGGCCAACATCGAGGCCTGTCGGCCGCCTCCGGTACGCATCCACCATACAGCATGGCGCAAATCTCATACTACTACTATGCGTTACAATCACTAGTCAGCCCAAACGGAGCCAGCCATCTCTAGTACGCTAGGTTCCCGACACCTCTAACGGTTCAAACTACTAATTCTCAACCTACCATTGAGTATTATTACAATTATTATGATTGGAACCTTAAAACGTATGTCTTATGTTCCTGTTTTACTAGTCATTTAAACCGAAATCACTGCAGAAAAGGAGACAGAGCGCATGCGCGAAAGGGACATTAAGAGCGTGGAATCAGAAACCACAAGAATACAGATATGAGCAAATCAGCGCACGTTTCTAAGATACCTGTCAGGCCCTTATAGGGCTCCAATATGCGTCAAATTTCTGCAGCGTCGTTTAATTGTCAGGAAGAACATGTCAGAAACTGCAATCGAATACCTAGTGTATCTTTAGATAGCTTTTTAGTTGTGTAAGACAACACAACTAAAAAAGCTATCTAAAGACTCACACGCAGGGTGCATAGGTTTCGAGACATCTCTAAACAAAGGTGTAGGAAGAATGTAGGGGGGTATAGACGATCCAGGCGCCAGCTGTCGAACGTGCCGTAAATGTGTGCGTCAAAAGGTATTTATTTTATTTTGTTGATTACTCTATTGATAAGTACACCTAAGTGTACATATACCACTCCAGATATATGTGTATCTTTACTCTATATCTAGATGCATATAAGAGTTGTCGCAGTCATCAGTCAGTCAAGATAGACGGATCAAATGACGTTGACGATAGGCAAATGACCGCCCGAACGGTAGCATAGATCGACGTATGTACATCAGCCAGCCAGTACGCTGGTGCTTTTTCGTTTGTAGTCGATTATTGTGATATTACGATACGTTCCCCACGTCTCTCTCTCTCTCTCTCACACACACTTTCGCCGTCTTTGCCCCACTACCTCTGTCTGTGCGCCTCTTCGTCTGACACCCAGGTTCGGTCTGTTGTAAAGGTGTAGCGTTGGCAGAATTGGTCGGAATAAAAATAAAAAAAAATAATTCTATTATATATATATATATATATATATATATATATATATATATATATATATATAACCCAGTCGCAGCGCTGTATTTATGAACTCGTGCGGTTTGAATGTACGTTTAACTCGTTATATATATATATATAGGGATTTTTTTTTGGCGTTCGATTCGCCAGAGTGTGGTCGTGTTTTTGTCGGTTCCCACAAAATAGGCTGTTTTCTGAGGTTTGACTTCGACTTTTGCAGTGATAATTGCATCAACGACTGTGAGTGTAGTGAGTGAGCGACCGGTGCATAGTACACACTCGGAGACAGTTTGGTTGCCTCTCTGAGGAATCGGATTCCTCTCGGGCCCTCCAGCTGACCGAGTTCGATTTGCTAGTCATCACAGATCATAGGTTTACACATTGTTGCGGCCGAAGACGTGGTAGTTAGGAGTCCATAAAGCCAACGGGTCTATTGGCCTATTGGCAGTGCCACCGACTATCACTCAACGGGACAGAGTTCGATACCCAAGTCGGGACGTGATTTTTTTTTTTTTTTTTTTTTATATATACATTTTTTGGTGGTTTTTATCACCCGCAGTCGCGCTGCGATGTCGGGTGAGGCTAATCGAAGGAAGCCCCCGGATAGCCTTGATATATCTAGGCTGCGGTGTAATTCAGGTGTGGTCGGTAACACCGTGTCATGTAGCGAGCCAACTGTCGCTGGGCGTGTGGAGGACTCTAGCTCCAGCGCGACGATGGAGGCTTCGGAAAATGGTGGTGAATTGCCTCCGGGTGTCGCGGGGTTACCAGTCGCGCCAGACGCTCCTCCTAGAAGCAATACTGCCTCTGGCACCAAACGGAGAAAGTGTTCGCTCACCGAAGCCAGCAACGACGAACAGCCGGAGACTCACCCTGAAGATGGCTTTTCTGTGGTGATCTCACGCAGGGTGAAGAATGCAATTTCCCGCGAGCAGCGTCAATTAGAGAAACTTAAAAGCGATATCTCATCGGGGTCTATTAATACCTTCAAGGTTATTATCCGCAAGAGCTGCCCAGACGGTTCAAAATCCAGTGACTTTGCGGAAGGCTCGATGCTGCGTCTCTTCAAAGAGATATACGCCATCTCACCGGGAAGCAAGATCTCAAAGGGAAACGGCGGAATTCTTGTGTGGGTTAACAGTGTGGAAGCCGCCAAAAGTCTGTTGCAACTGACAGTTCTTGGTGAAGATTCCGTATCGGCTGTTTGCCCCGCCTTGACGAGTTTCAGAGCAAGGATCCAAGGCGTAAACGTGGCTTTTACCGAAGACGAGATACGAGATGAATTAAGTAGTGCTGGGGTTACCGCCGTACGACGCCTCTACCACTCAACGCAGGCGGGTAAAATACCGCTCAGTAGAGTGATTCTAACATTTGACCGTCAACCACCAGCGTCAGTGTTTCTAGGTTTCAAGGTCCATTCGGTGATACTTGAACCAGACCAGCCAAAGCTGTGCTTTAACTGTCAAAGAGCCGGTCATTTTGCTGATAGATGCACTCTGCGAAGGGCTTGCAAAAAGTGTGGCAAGTCAGACCACCTGGCAGCGGAATGTGCCAATCCCTCGAGGTGTGTCAACTGCAACGAGTCTCACGCGGCTGGTTCCCCCTCTTGTCCACGTTTAGCCTACCTTCGTGAGAAGAACCGGATTATCATGGAAGCTAGGACTCTTCGGCAGGTGCAGACGGTTAATCCCTCAGCAGTCATCACAGAAAAAGCCCAGTGCCCGGTTCCGGTTCCTGTGGGAGACTCTACACGGGGCGTCACGGATGACAGACCTTCGTACGCTGCAGTCTTGCGGGGAATCTCATCGACCCAGGACGGGAGCGCTCCACACGTTCTTTTGCCCAGACCTCGGCGCCTTCCTCGACGCAAGCCTACTAGATATAGTAGAGTAAGCTCGGTTACCCGACCGCGTCCTTTGACACGGAGGGTTCGGAAGCACAAAGTTAAGAAGGCGACGCCACCAGGCAGTATCGGAACCACCTTGTCTGACCTAGCAAAAGTACTGCAGGGTATAAGTCCTGACCTGGCAGCCACACTTACGACGATTGCCGAAGCACTAAAGCCGTTATTAGCTTT